>OY735222.1:49310650-49333150 GCA_963457665.1 Thysanoteuthis rhombus | reverse complement strand
ACAACATCATATAGAACCTTTGATAGCCCCAGAGTTTGGCGTTTTATCGATTTGTTATAATGCTCAACCTCAACTTCTTGGATTGTCTTCAATCGCAATGGGACCTTTGTGCAAAATATTACCCCGAACTTGGACTATCAATTATATACGAAGGAATTGTACACTACCCACACGTACGCATGAGAGTTCTCACACTATACTCGACCTTGAGTTACAGTCTACCTTCTTGGGGAGGCGGATAGATAATTACTCACTTGCAATATAGGTATATTTTAAATCATTACAGAACGAATAATTCTATTCTAAACAAATTACCTTCATGTAAGTTGAGGGTACTTTTGTTTTCAGGATTTTTTGTTCGTCAATCGATGTTAGATTTTTTGTATAAATATAGCTATAACTGGAAAACCTGGCATAACACAATAATGCAACTGTATAGTTTAGAAAAAAATACAGTCATATGAAGGCTTTTCTACAAAAATCCTGATCTATGCAGCATCTTATTATGTGAAAATATTTACTCATATCTTGAAGGATGCTTAAGAATTTCAATCAAGCTAAAGAGTAGCGATAAGGAAAGTTATTTAGGTAAAGAGCAGTAAACATATACACTCAAAATTATCGATCGAGTTTGGCCGTGTATTGTAAAGAGGAAAAAATTAGATGGGCTTTTTTGTTTTATACAGTAGACCTACAGTAATCCAGCACCATTGTAATCTGAGGTGTACTAGATTTGTGAAAATACTGAATCACAGAAGGATTACATCTGAACATCTTGCCATTCCTTCAAAATAGTTAGAGACCTCATCATACCAGAAACAGTGTTGGATTGAATTAATTTGGTATAATTCTAACTGTTAACTTTGAACTTATCCATCTTATTTCTACTCCGAAACGGACAAAGTCTGAATGAAGCAGTAATATGCCTACATATAAGCGAGGCATATTATCACTTGCGAGCTGCTGCTGGTTTCGGGATTTAGAAAGGCTTATAATTTACATGCACGTGAAGAAGATTCGTCGTCCCTTTCTTTTTATTTCTTTATCTCATCCTGTAGCCGCAAGAGAAATGAACAAAGTGCATGCGCATATTGAAAAATGTATTATTAAATAATAATGCAGTTTAAGGATAAGGACAACGTAAAGAATGTATTTATTGTAACTCTAAACCAGATCGATACTGTTGTAGTTCTCATTAATGGAGAAGAAGATTATTCCAACTACGCAGTAAAACAAAGTTCTCAATTGTTTGTTATAAATGGAAAAGTGGATAGAAGTGCATTCATCTGGGTAGAAAGACTTGAGCGTTTTTCGAACCAACTGCATTTTGAAAGGAAGCAGAGAAGACACTGAAAAATGACCGAGGTTTGTGAGGGTATCATATAGAATTTTGTTTTTCGGATGGTCTGTGTTATAACGAATGTTGCTAGTGATCTACAAAAGTGCTTTGGGATACCTGTATGTAACTGAGTGCAAATAGGAAGGTTTAGAAGTATCTAAACTTGTGTAGTTAGCTAAATTTGTTTTATTGTTGTTACTTGATGACCAGAGATTACGTGGATTCACTATGAAGAAGTAACATATATCCGTTATGTACCTTTAAAATATCATGTACATCAGTACAATAAATGGGACAGAAACACTGAAGGGACTGAAACACTAAATGGAAAGCAAGTGAACTTTCAAAGCGGTAATGCACTACACAGGCACACAAACCTTATACTCCATGGATAATAGTGATGTTCTCGCCTCACAGCGTAGAATACACTATTCTCCATTCACTGGAACCATAACTGGGGTTAGATAAGAGTAAATGATATCGATAAAGACAAAAGCAAAAACAAAAGGTATAGTTTACTTGTCTGTAGATGTAGACGAGTTGAGACTTTAAAAGAATAAAAATTGGGATACACAAATTATCAAATATAAATTTCCCCATAAAACTGTTTTTGGCTCCTTCGTGCCGATCTATATATAAATAAACCCGTCATTTCCTTGGGGTATAAGTGAGTAAGTAAATAAAAGGGTTGTGAAAATCTGTCGTCGGTTGCCATGGCAAGAAGAGTATAAACAGGCCAAACAGACGTCAGATTTTCAAAAGAAATTACTGAATTTTGAAAACTATTATTCGTCTGTCAGTTTTGGAAGATGGGTAGCTAAAATAAGGGAGTTAACCTATCGACCGTATACCCACCATCCATATCTTTGGACTTTACTCAACAACTCTGTCGGCCACAAATGTTGGGACAGTTTCAATAGACAACGTTTGAATACATTTTTGAAAGAAATCTACTAAACTCCATCTATAAACTTTCCATGAAAATCTTCACCAACTGGATCTCTAAAACATCAGATGAGTACCAACCACGCGAGCAGGCTGGATTTAGAAGAAACTACTCCACCATGGACCATTTCCATTCAATAAATCATCTGAAAGAGAAAACAGCAGAATATAAAATGCCACTCGCTGTAGCATTTATAGGCTTCAAGAAGGCATTTGTAGAAATCCCGATGGTCATGAAAGCCATCACTCTACAAAGTGTTGACCCTGTATACATCAGAATACTACAACATATATACAATCACTGCAACTCCTTTCTTGGGCAACATAAGGACTCTGAACCCTTCCAACTCCGAAAAGGAGTAAGACAAGGTGATACCAGCTCATCCAAACAGCCTGCCTCGAGATGATCTTCCGAAACCTGGACTGGGAAAATAGAGAAATAAAAAAAGACGGCGAATATCTGAGCAACCTAAGATTTGCAGACGACATCATCCTTTTCACAGAGAACCTACATAACCTCCAACTAATGCTAGATGAACTAAATGAAGAAAGCAAAAAAGTTGACAGACACATGAACTTCAGTAAAATAAAAAATCATGTGCAACGATCACACTGAGAATAAGGGCATAACTTTCAAAATCGAAGATGCAAAAATTAGGAAAGTAGACCACTACACCTACTTAGGACAACGAATCTCCATAAAAGCCACGTAAGGGGAAGAGATAAAGTGAAGAATCACCCTAAGGTGGCAAGCCTTCGACAAAGCAAAAAAGCAGAAACAAAAACGAGTCGATCCCAATAATCCTAAAAAGAAGAGTATACAACCAATGTATCCTCCCAACAATCACTTATGGAGCTGAAAATGGAACCTAACCAAGAGACAGACTCGCAAACTGAGAAACATGCAATGCACACATGAGAGAATCATGCTCACATGGAGACACCACAAGACAGCACAGTATATAAAGGAGGAAAACAGGAGTCATCATAGAATCTATTAAAAACTTAAATGGCAATGAGCAGGCCATGTTGCAAGAATGACAGACAACTATAGAAATCACGACTCACGACATCGATCCCCAGAGATCACATGCGAAACCGAGGCCGACAGAATACATGATGGAGAGATGAAACGGACAAATTTAGAAAAAGGTGGCTCCATGACGCTCACGATAGAGAAGTGTGGTGAATCCTGGGGGAGGTTTATGTCCAACGACGGACGTTAAAAGACTGATGATGATGGACAACCGATTTTTCTCAGCTCCAGTTTCAAGTTTGTCTTCCTAACTAACAAGAAAATACTACCTTTATTTCGTTTGAAATGAATTCATTTATACTAAAATAAATATCTGTATAATTTATTCATACTTAGATATCCCTCTCGTCTTTTGTTTTTTTTTTCCATTTTTGAAAACTACTTACACTACTCTTATTTTGTCTTAAGACCTTATGTCCTTTTAGAAATTGAGACATAAAAGTACTTAGAATCAGAGCACTTGAATTATCAATTAACTTTATGCTCTTTGGTGTCGACCCATACATAAATAAACCTGACATTTCTCTTACAGGTTCATACTAATATCCATTATAAACAGCCTTTGTTGCTAATTCAAAGAAGAAACCAACTTTTCAGTGTTACAATTTTATGTTATATAAAGCAAAACTTGGCTAATGATACTTTTATTATAGGATTAGGCTAACACAATTTTTTGGAACGAATTTTCAAACAGATATTCGCAATCTCTTATCAAATACCCAAGGTTCTGCTCATCACTGGATATTTTGAAGTACATATCAAATAAAAAAAATGAACATTGATTATATGTCATTAGTTACAATGCACATCGGAGTTTTAAACTGTTCATGTTGTCTTAAACACATCGACGTATATAAATCTATATATAATGGTTATTGAAGAGTATAACATCACTTTCGGACATCTATTATATATATCATATTGTTTATTGTATATTTTTTTTATTAAGTACATTTATTACGTTTATGTCCCAATGAAAAACCTTTTGAAAGCTGAAATGGTGTAAAGCGAAGATGCAATTGTGTATGCAAAATTTTTGTACGTCCTCAAAAACCCCAACCGTGTTGCCAACTCAAGAAAAAAATTTTTTTCGTGCCAAGTTAACCCAAAAAGGGTCAAAACGCCAACATGCACTAAAAACATTGTCAGCTATTTCGTGACCATTTAAATGGCTAAAATAGTTTGATTGCACTGAAAATAACTGAAAAATTAGCCACTATTGCTAAAGAGATAGCGCTAAAATGCGTTAAAATGGCGCTGGTTGTTCGAGTTTTGCTCTGCCAAAACAAGAAACGCTAGCAAATCGGCAACGCTTGTTTGCAGCAAATGTTTTGTCAAAATTCAACCTTCTGGTCACAATTTTTTAAAATCTCTATATTTTTTCTGACTCCCGGTTGGACTGGCCTTTACAGTCAATAATTGGAATACTGCAGCGTCAAAATTTAAAGTTATGCCAAAAAATATGGTCTGAATAAATTCTAATTTACGACATCACTGGTATTTTCCACCGGAAAACATCTAAACTAAAGAAAAGTTCTGTAAACAAACTCGACAAAATAAGGCCCAAAAAGGTAATAAAAAAAAAGCTTGAAAAAAAAAAAGTTTTAGAAAAGGACTATTAGAGTACTGATGCCGACTTTCTTAACTGATTCCAGGAGCACAAAAACACGCAAACACACCCTGAACGCACGTATAAAAGTGGATAGAATCCTCTACCCCCTTTTGCGGTTGTTCAATTATTAATTACTTCATTGATAATGCTGTGTAAATAGTTGGATTGGAAGGGAGTCGGATAAGCTAGCAATCGATTCGAGCAAGTACTGCTCCTAATTATACCGATTGAAGGCAGCAGACGACAAAAAACTCCCGGAATTAGTTAATGGAGTGGGCGTAATATTCCATTGCAATAACGCTAGACCGCATGTTTTTTCGGGGACCCGGCAAAAATTGTTACTGCTGTGCTGGAAAGTCCTGAACCGCCTATCTTGTTCGCAAAAAATTGTTCCTTTGAATTATTATCCATAAAAGGTCTTTACAGAATTCCCTTAATGATAAAAAAAATCAATTTCCTAGGTGCGAAAGGCACTTAAAGCAATTCTTATCAGAAAGAGAAAATGTTCCTGGCTGATAGAACCCACATAATTGTGAATCAAATATATCAACTACTCAGTCATTTCCTCTGTCCTCAGACACAGATCTACTTTTACAATTACGGTTACTTAATTAGATTATTTGGTATCGGTATGAACTGAGCGGAATTATTTCAATATCAACTCACAGAAGAAATTAAAGAAGGGTATCACTTTCAGTCTGAGGATCCTATAATATAAAAGCTCATGTCACCTTCGTCTGTTTATTGGTTTGTGTCACGCTAAAGCAAACCGTAAAAGAAAAAAGGCAAGGCTTTCTTCTGTGTCCATGTGTAGCTCACTAGTACTACTAACGTCGTAGGTTGCTTTATTTTTCTAAAATCATTAAATAACAGAAAATATGAAGAGCTGGAGAACATCAACGGAAGCATTCTGTTTTCGACAGGAATAGAGCACTCTGGTGGATGAGGGGTTTCCGCGTAAAGGAATATAACGCTTAAATTCAGCCATGCTGATCACCCAGTTTCGTAGTCCAGAGGTAGGATATCGGCCTCCTGGTCTGATGTGAGGGTTTCAATTCTGCCTCGCGGTACTGTATGGGTTAAAGTCTATAGCCACACTGAAGAGAAGTAATACATCGAAACAGCTGTCTGTGGATGACATATATATATATATATATATATATATATATATATATGTATAATTCATCTACACATGACCCTGTCGTTTTTTACGGGTGATATGCTAGTTATGCTTATAATAGACGTATTCCGTCAGTAATTGCACTGATTCTTAATCATTGAAATACCCTTATTTTCAGGAGTGTCGAAGTCTGCTGAAGAGAATTTTGGATTAAAAAAAAATGCAAAATTCTGTAGTTACGTTAGCTTCATCAAAGATTTTGCTCAACCACTATTCAAATTGCTCGATTTACTCAATTTCTGCACTAAGTAGTAGAGTAATGGTAAAGTCAGTGGCCGGCAATAATAATAGCCGAAACCTTATCTAGGAAATGAAATGCAATAGGTGTTGAAATACAAATGTATGTATATAATGTCATTATTGTTTCCGCCCCCGACTGCCAGAATTTACAATATTACTATCTATGTAATCATTAGGGTGGCTATGGAATAGAAGTTCTGACATATTTGTTAAATAAATCCTGCCCGTGATATCATGGGTTACATAAACTGACAATATATTTATTTGGGGTAAGATTTCATATTGTGTATTGTGTGGCACTATAGAACTGAAGGGTTAATTAGAAAAATGACAAGATGAAAATGAAGGATTAATTGGAAAAATCTGAAAGAGGAAGTAAGATAACCTTGCGAGTTCGGAAAATGATTTGCACTAAGAGTTGGACAAGCGGGGTCTGGATAGAATACAGATGTATAATTAATAGCCTTTGTTTGTAAGGTTTAAAGTCCCTGAGTTGAGAAAATATTTTTGCACTAATGTGTCGGGTAAACAAGGCCTGAACAGACTACAGATGTTCGATTATTAATCGCCTTTGTTAGGAAAATATCTCTAGTTTCCGGGCAGGTAAATTGATTGCCAAGGATCTAGCTCTGCCTATTGCCGACGCTTATTTCCAAAGGGAAGTTTATGGATTCCAAAAATTTAGAGAGACCAGAATGAAGATTACTTGGGCTAGCATGATTTTAATATTTGCCTGTTGAATAGGAGAGAAATCAACCATAAACCCTTCAACCATCGGTCGGTCCCAACCACAAGGTGGAGCCAGCTATTTCATATTTTTTTGTTAGGGTGCAGAGAAGCTGCTTGTACTTCGCGTAGAATTCCACATTCCTTGTCACCACGATATCCTAACCCCCAGAAGATTATATCTTTGGTGAAGCTCTACCAATAAATATACCAAGAGACATCAAGTGGATTCCCCGAACGACTTATAATTTCGACACGAGAATTTCGTTGAAAGTATACCAACAGACATTATCAAATTGATAACCCGAAAGATAGATTGATAGTCAATCCTCACCCACATCGGCGTATATTTTGACCTATCAACCTGTGATAATACCAGATCTAAACTTTGTTGCATATTCGTTACAATTGAATCGCTAATGTCAGTTTTTCGGCCGCTTTTTCAGACTCTCTACACAAAGAAAATTATATATGTTAACGTGTATATGTGTGTATGTAAAGCATTTTCACCATTATTATTTTATTACTAGTTTTACCCCATCAGTGTTGTTTTTTTTACTATAACTATCTTCGTCGATTAACTCTTCGACTGCTCGCAAAATTAGTACGAAATCGGAAATAAAGAAATAGCTTCAACTGTATTTGAACTCACATGCGACACTTCATAGCCCAGTCATTTATGATAGGCACTTCACCCATGGAAGCGTTGGTGATTGAAGCGATTATCATCATTATCATCATCATCAGTCTTTCAACGACCTTCGTTGGACATAGACCTTCCCCAGGATTCGCCACAATTCTCTATCATTGGCGTCGCGGAGCCAGTATTTCCTGAATCTGTCTAGTTCATCTATCCATCTTGTGTTCTGTCGGCCTCAGTTTCTTAAGCGATCTCTGGGGATCCATGTTGTGAGACATCACGTCCATCGGTTATTTTTCATTCTTGCAACATGGCCTGCCCATTGCTATTTGAGTTTTTTAATAGTTTCTATGATGTCACAGACACCCATTTTCTGTGCTGTCTTGTGATCTCTCCATGTAAGGTTGCATGACGTTGCATACTTCTCAGTTTGCAGGCCTGTCTCTTGGTTAGGTTCCATGTTTCAGCTCCATTAGTGACTATTGGGAGAATGCATTGGTTGTATACTCTTCTTTTTAGGATTATTGGGATCATCTGGTTCTTGAAAGTCGAGCTTGCTCTGCCAAAGGCTTGCCATCCCAAAGTAATTCTTCGCTTGATTTCCTCCTTTTCTGAGGGTCTCATGGAGATTCGTTGTCCTAGGTAGATGTAGTGGTTTACCTTGCCAAGTTTTGCATCTTCTATCTTGACGGTTATGGTCTTATTCTCAACATGATTATTGCACATGATTTTTGTTTTAGTGAAGTTCATGTGTAGGCCGACTTTTTTGCTTTCTTCCTTTAGATCATCTTACATTAGTTGGAGGTCATGTAGGTTCTTTGCGAAAAGGACGATGAGTGGAGCACAAATCCTGGATCAGGCCTTCTCGCCAAGTGTGAAAGGTGGAACCTCATAGTAAAGGATTATGATCTTGTACAATTGTTTTATGTGATCCCAACTCGATGTGCCGATATGAAATCATTCAGGGTTGCTGCCAATATATATTTTGCCCCCATTCCGGAAATATATCCTTGTGACTTTTGACGGCAAGAATAAACTTTATTATACACTGTAATTGTTTGTGCATAACACTTTTTTTTTCAAGATTTCTAAACCTATATCTTGATGGTACGCATTATACACGGGAACTAAATATCATTTTCCGGCCTACTGTGTGGCCATATTCGGGACAGGGAGTTACATCAGTTGTCGAATCTAATATGCATCAAATAGTATAAATCACTAACCTAACACTGAGGGTTAATTCGCATCGATATCGAGCACATTCTAGTCTGATTCTCAACTGTCCGTGTCAACAATAGACACCATTTTCGTGCTGAAGACTTTGTTGTGGAATGAATAGTTCGATGGATTGTTGAGAGACGAGGAATTGGGTCTCCTCCTGGTTTGACTATAGCGTGCATGCAGCCCTGTAGATGTGGAAGGAGAATGGAGATGTACGAAGTTGATGCGCGACAAGTATGAACTTGGACGCAGAGATGAAACAAATTGAAAAGAACACACACAAGTATTTTGGTTTGACAAATAAGGCGTACGTTTAATACTTGGGCATAAACGGCGAATAAAAAGGAAGTACAAGTAAGCATAACAAATCTGATCGATCGTGTCAAGTAATGAGAAGAGAAGTGATAGCGAAAGGTGGGAACTTTCTGGCGTCGGTGTCGAAGTGGAGTTGTCTGAACTGCTTGGATTTCCATATGGCTTGGATCGCTCCAAGTGATATGTGGAATCCATGTTCAGTGTGCGAGCCATACTGCTAAGTTGTGTGCATTAACTCGGGGGCTTTTCTCCGATGCTGATGGACTCTCGACGGACAGACCATGAAAGACACAGAACATAGAGTTTTATCCATGCATATTTCCCGAAGTTATAAAATTTAGGAAAGATCACCGTGACTATCGGATTGTGAAAAACCTCACCATTACATTCGTGAGAGTGAAAGGTAATACGCGTTTGGAGCACACGGTGAAGACACGGTGACGTAGCAGTGCGTATGTGTGATGCCTCGACATCGGTGAAGTGAAATGGGCAAAGTTGCTACAGAGATAATTCACGGTGGAAAAATGATTAAGATCGAATCGTTCGGGAGGTCGACGAAATGATAACGATCTTAAGGAGAAGGAAAGAGAGAGAAAGAGTGGCCGGTTACAAGTGCTGGGGCTAAAAGAGTAACCAGCTCGGAATGCTGGCGCTAATAAGCATTGGACTATGTGCGTCCAGGGGTTTCATAGGGGTCGGAGGAGGAATTCGATATCTAGCCAAAAGAAGAGTTTCGTATTTAATTTTTTAACTAAAAGAATAGGAGGCGCTATCCCATTCTCTACGTTGTCAGCGTAGTACAGTTGAGCGACTCAAACTCAGACGGCTGACGACCATTCTTTCAGAATTCATTTATTATTATTTACAATTATCAATAATCAATATTTCATATTTATATTATATGTTAAAATTGTCAAACACCATTCAAAATTCCGAATCAAATGTAGATATATTCAAATAAAAAGTATTAATTAACCACCTGAAAAAAAACCCTCACATCTAAACGCGACCAAAATAGTTCAAATTTAGATGCGAGATGTAGCTGTTTTACATGTAAATTGAAACAGTTATAATTGAAACTCATTATAAAAAAAGTAATTTTCAATATATACTACTATAAGTTTTTTTTCCTAAATTGAGAAAATTGATCGTGAAATTAATTGATTTTCTTCAAATCAATTTTTTGAATATTTCAAATCAAACCTTTGTAGCCAATTTAATCATTTTTCAGCTAAAAAATTGTTGTTGAGAAAAATGTAAAATTTAAAACATCTTAACACTTGCTTAACGAATAAGTTTAATTTATGTATGCTTATATCACTTATAGGAACGATAAAGAAAAAACTCAGCAAAAGATTGGTACCTGATGGGAAAAAAGAAAGTTTAAATAAATTCTTATTCGTTAACTTATCAGATAACAGTCAATCATCAATTACAATGCATTGGACAGAATTTTTAACATTTTGATTGCTGTCTTATTTCAAAAGCATGATCCATCTCCATGTTGTAAAACATACTGTACATTATATAAAATCATATTTCAAGACGATACGAACCAGGTTGAACAAAAGTTAAATTCAGCTGCTAAAAAGTTGAAAAGTCAGTGCATTTTTTAGACGAGAGATGTTTTTCCTATAGGATTTCATAGCTCGTGGTTTGGGGTGCGTGTTATACACGAGTGTGTCCTCTTCACCAATAACCACGGCAATACGCCATGTGATTGACTTTCTTTGTGGTGGTCATCATTTATCAAGGGACATAACATCTGGAAGCTATTTGAGGAGTAATCCCCCTTATTTATATATTAGTGTTTTTAAAAATGAGCAAAAAATCCTGGTTCATTGTGGTAGTACAACTATGTTTCGATATTTAAAAAGTTCAGTGAATTTTTCTGACATCATGGGTAGATTTTAGGGTCTCGGAGACAGACTGAAATGGTGTATGAATGCTTTAACACCATCTTAAAGAATTCTTCTCGGATGCCTTGCTTAAACTGGTCGAATAATCAAAGCAACTTCAAACATGTTATGAAAATGAATTCAGAAAAATATCCTCTGTCTTCAAAAGATACGATTTTTTTGGAATTTTCATTACTTTCCTTGTGACACAGAGCTGCGTAATTCAGCAAATTATTGAATAAAAGTTCTTTAAATTCTGCTAACAGAACCCTATCCGACCTGAAACGGCATTTTTTCTCCAAGAAAAAATTAAAGGGAAGTAACTGGGATCAACTTCATTGACACAACAGGTCAAAGGGAGGTAATTTATATCGCCGATGCTCTAAATTATCTGATTCGTCAACCATTCATAACATTTTGAAACGATCCTCAAAAAACAACCGACGAAAATTGTGAAAATAACAATTACAAAAAACAAAAACAAAACAAAACAAAACAAACAAACAAACAAACAAAAAAAAAACAACAAAAGAAGAAAACAACAAACCAAACAACCTTATCATGACAACTGAGTGTTGTAAAACGCTGTATAATGGGTGTGAGTTATTTACTATCACGTGGTGGATTTCGGTTTGGATTGAATTTCCTTTTACTTAGAATAAATATTAAAATCATATTTATTTATAAGATATTGATGGATTTGACATACAATGGACGCAATGACAGAGAATTGTCAGAAGTTGAGAACCAATCCGTTTTAGGAGTCATAAAATTATCATTTTCTCAAATGTTGCATGTCCGTTGAAAAAAGGTGTAAAATCTATAAAACAATGTCATCTCTGACAAATTGGGATTAAAATAACCTGTTTTTCATTTCAAATCAACCTACTATAGAGTATTAACGAATACATTCGTTAGCAAAAAACAAAAGTACACTAATGAGCTGTTATGGTGAAATTATATATATATATATATATATATATATATATATATATATATATATATATATATATATATATATATATGCCTATATACTTACACACATATATATATGTACTTATATATAAAACACACACACACACACATATATATATATACATATATATATATATATATATATATATATATATATATATATATATATATATATATAGAGAGAGAGAGAGAGAGAGAGAGAGAGAGAGAGAGAGAAACATATGCCCTTATAAAATAAGGTTGCCGTAGGAATCAAACCGGCGACTGACATGTACGTAGTGTTGCTCTTACCATTGAGTTCAACAGCCTCTTGTAATATAAAGGCGAAAATTACTTGTCGGGGCTGTATTTGAATAAGGTTAGCGGCGGTTATAAAGAATTAATTGACCAGCAGAGAGAGTGCTAAAAGAGAGGAAGACACTGTTTTTAAAAGAAATAGAAAGATAATCTTTTTATTAGTGGGGATAATGAGAGAGAGAAAGAAAAAAAAAGGGTCCACACTATCATATTATCCCTCAAAAAACATCAATTTCCGTGATAAAAAATAGAATGCAAGAAAATACGAAGGATAGGAAGAAAGAAAAATCAGACTAGAGTGGTTTTATCTATTTTTCCTTTTTGCCAATGAATTATGTCGGAATTTGGTCGATATTTTTCAAAAAAATTTTTGATGCATTTATTGTTTTTTTTGTTTGGATTAACAAGAAAAAGCTGTTGTAAACAAATATTTTCAAATATTTTTTATATTCTTATCACTGAAACAAATGTAGATAGATCTTGCCAAATTCTGTCAAAAATTGTGTAACCAATGTCGCAGGTTTTGAACAGTCTTTACCTCTTGTTGGTATCTATTGTCTCCTTGTAAGTTTTTCTCGACATTTACAATTTTACGAATAACAGAACTGAAATGATCGAGTGAATAGAGATCAATCAGTACAACATGAGTGTTACAAAAGGCTTCACAGACTTTTTCATTTTACATTTACTTTCCAATTAGTATACCCCTTGCTGTAAAAAATGACGGCAATATTCAAGTAATTTTATCTCATTGTACTTATAAGATATCAAAAACGTTATGTTGTGCAGTATTTTCTTATCTAATTTCAATATTCCATAAATACTAAACTAATCTAAAGCGTGTGATTGAGTAAATATACAATTTATCAAGTTAAACGTAACATAAAATGCTAATTCTACCAAGTTAACTCACCAGACGTCACTGATAACGTAAGTGTGACAGAAGACAAATGCACATTGCTAATCATCAACTGCTACGAAAGATGAAAGTTCTAAGAAAGGAGAAAATTCAATGTTAGAACCATTTTAAAATCAATTGGTAGCGTTTTTAAGGAATTAATTGACTCGAAGAGAGAGTGGTTAAAGAGACATAGCATTATTTTTTAAATCTTTTTTCTAAATCGGTTGTATTGACGATGATTTTTTTGAAAATTCGAAACAAAAAGTTTTAGGAGAGACACATGCTATCAAAAATGTACTTACAACATCGCAGTTTTTAAACAGAGTCTGTTGTTTTTCTTATTATTTTTGAAGATATGAATATTTCTGCCAACGAAATTGAAGAAAGCTATTTGTATTCACTCATATTAGTCAGTTTCTCCACACAATCTCCTTAAAAGTTCTGAATAAATTTTCATGACATTTTTATAGAAGGGTGGGCCGTAGGCTAACGAAAAATTGATTAAATTTTGGATAATTTTTTCCGATTGAGAGATATTTTGTTAAACTCCTAGAGAGTTGTCTTTATCATTGAAATTAGTCATACGGAATATTGAGAGAGGCAGAAAAGAAAAATAGATGTCATGATGCTATATGGTGTCCACTGGCGACCAGGAAGAGAAACAAAGAAGGGGAAATTAGAATTTTTATGACATCCTCAGAGAATTTTTTTCGTTTTGATCACTTGTTCTTTTGGCCTTTTTTTGTTGTGACCACGCTTTTTCAGTTATTGATTTCTTTAACTTGACCTTAAATTCATATTTAAGCTTCTGTCAGAGTGGTGTTTAACTCTGAAGAAGCCAGTCTAGTTTCATATATTAAGATATATCAATAGTGCAAAATATGGAGATCACTCGTAGTCGTTCGTTTCTCCACAAAATATCCCCCAAGGTTTCCAGTGAATATCAATGAAATTTTGTTGAAGGGTGTGTCATGGGCTTGGGAAGCATTGATTAAATTTTGATGAATTTTTTGATTGAGAATATTTTTCCTATATTAAGACAATAGTCCGAAATACGGAAAATCTAAACTTACTGTCATCTTCCCTGTATCGTACCTATATGTGGACTAATTCTAATTCAATTTTTAGTTAGTGTATAGCGTATATACACTCTAAGTGCTTTCTGGTTGATAAATAGTTATTTTTATTTTTTTTATTGAAGTTAAAATCTTTCCGACACAATAAGATCAATTGTCAAAATTGTTTGAATTTCTTACTTGAACCATTTCCATTATCAATTTTTGGCTTGTTTGTCTTTCATTATTGATGCTTTTTATCACAACACTCAGGTTGCTGAATGTAAGATGACCCGAGCATTGTGATAAAAAGCAACAAGAAAAAAAGACCAACATGTCGAAAATTAATAACTGTCAGAACAAATCCGAATGTGAAAATATTCTATCCAGAGTTATCTCCCATTACCAACTTCTTGGATCGTTCATTCTGTAAAATACACACGCATTTACAATTCTTTTAAAAACATTTATTGGCCGAGGGAGGATTCTGAAATTTTTTTTTCCTGCTGTCGAACCATGATTAAGTAGCTTCATAAGCTTAGTATCTAGAATTGGGCAAAAAGTCTCAGAATTTCTGATATATTATTTTATAGCCGGTGAATTTGTTGTAATTTTCATTTCATAGAATTGTCAACTGGTTCATTCCTTCGAGTCCATATTTATAGTTAGGCAAAGCCGGCCCAAGGTAACTACAACACGGGTAGTCGCCCGGTGTGCCAAGCACTAGGGTACACCAGTCAGGTGTCTGAGACAATAGAACTTTTCAAATACAAACAGAAAAAATGGAACATTCAAAATAAGAATATTCCCAGATGAGATCAGATTTTCCCAGAAAATCCGAAAATTGAAAACTTTCTGTTGTGATGGAACTGAGAGAAACAATTGGCAAAGTGATTTAACGTGAACAACGACGAACCCATTTAATTACTGAATTAAAAATGATTTTTTGATATTCAGTATCAATCACAATAGAATGTAGTACATATATACACACACACTCCATAATATTCCACCATATATCCTATTTTATATATATATATATATATATATATATATATATATATATGTATGTATACACACACACATATATATATATATAAACACACACACATACATGAATGTATATAAACACATATGCATATATACACATATATAAATACACACATATACATATATAAATATATACACAGGTTTATACATACATATGCATAAACACATGTATATAAACAAGCGTACATATATATGCATACGAATACATACACATATATATATACACAAACGTACATACATATATATTCATACGAATACATACACACACATATATACATATATGATTATACATATATATATATATATGTTTGTATGTAAATGCTTGTTTTGTGGATGTGAGGTGATCCGACAGAATGTTGGTTAAATGACAATGGGAAGTTGAAGAGAAAATCTAAGAGAAAAACAGGTGTTACATTTACAACAGAAAAAAATCATCATTTCGTCCGCATGATCTGACGCATTCAAGTGGTGGCCAGCCAGCCAGCCAGCCAGCCAGCCTTCTCTGAGGAACTTGCAGCAGCGCAGAGAAAACCTGTACGCTGTTAACATGTTTTGAGATTTTGCGGAATGAAATGGAAAAGGTTTGTATCTGAGTGTGAATTCAGGCTTTTCTGAGATAAGAAAGATCAGGGAGATAGAGAAAGAAAGAGATGGGGTGTCAGGATGATGTAGGCACAGACACAGAACACAACCTGACCACTTCTCTAACTGACTTGGGAAGAACAAGGGGCTTTTTATCACCCTCTATCAGAGGGGAGTTTGTTTTTTTCCTGATACTTTTAAGTTAGGTATACAGACAAGTGGATGTCAATTATGGTAGACATGGTTATTCTCCACCGATACCCAACGAATTCTCAACCCCAACAATCGTCTGGGCATTTTTTTTGTAGTTTTCACAATTTCTCTCAAAGCAACTTCTGCTCTCTCAACTCAGACAAAACCCAGAGTTCCACAGGCGAAACTTAGGGAAGCTATCGCACTCTTTGATAAAAAAATTGAGATTGTAAGTAGTCTCAAGTCTTTTTCCTCTTTCCATATTGCCAACTTTTCCACAATATATATATATATATATATATATATATATATATATATATATATATATATATATATATATATATATATATATATGCACACATGTTAGACATGTTAGGGATTTTACTCTTATTAGGTTATGTACCTAGCTCAAGTAAGAATAAAACTTTTTCTTTAATTAATATCAAGCAATGAAAACAAGGTATTTGGTTCGAAGCCCCGACCTTCAATATTTTGATCTTTCATTTTACCTCTGAACCTTTCACACCAGCATACATTTTCACCTGATTTTTATCAAATATTTTAGAATACGATATTAGGGAGACAAAAATTTCCGCAAGGAGCATTATTCTGCCAACTGTGCCACAGACCAAAATTATTGGCAACAAGTCTCACCTAGTTGGTACCAGGTCCGGATTAGCTAATAGGCAAACTACGTCACGTTGTCGGGCCAAAGATTTCGAAGGTACCCACAAACAAATATTATACATAATCATCATTTATACTTATAGTATATCTATACATTATTTATACATATACATGATAGTTATATACATACATTATATATCATTATCATTTATATATGTGGTTGTTCTTTATACTTATTTATGATATGTATCATTATGATTATTCGTATTTATACATTATTATTCATATTATGTATTAATGGTATTTATACATACATACTTAAATATATATTGGTTTTTATGTATTTTTATTTTATATATCATTATATGTATATATATATATATATATATATATATATGAATATATATATATATATATATATTCATATATATATATATATATATATATTCATATATATATATATATATATATATATTCATATATATATATATATATATATATATATATATATATATATATATATATATATATATATATATATATATATATATATATATGGTTCATTGAGCGACAATTTAAACCTGAACTTGGATACAAAGTTCATAAACTTCTACCTGGTCCATGAGCAACTCTCTGACATCATTAAAACCAGTACATTTTTTACTGATAAAATCTGCGTTTCCCAAATAATGAAACATCAAAGATAAGTATCATGTGGTTAAAAATTAGTAAAAATGGAATGTATCTAAACTCTTTTTGTAAAGATGTTGATTCTATGAAGATAGATAAATACAGAGAGTCCTGAAGTTACGAACATGTCCCGTTCCTAGATCTGTTCGTATGCTGAAACTGTTTCGTACGGTCAGTTGGTCAAATATTTGAGCAGTTTGTAGTGTATGCATATTTTACCTTTCTAAGTATAAAAAACATTACTGCAATAGTAGCAATGAATAGAAGGTACAAGTTGAAGCCTAAAGGGTAAGTCGGTTTGAGGAAAGGACTAAATTTTACCGCCCAAACCTGGTGTTTAGTAGAGACGCCAACATTTATCACAGAGAAATGAGCAGACAGCCAGCGGAGATCAGAGAACCACCTTCAATAAAAGATGTAGAGAGATTCTGGGCAAACATTTGGAACGATATATAAAATCGTCTCAACTATAATTGATTTTTTCAAACATAGCATGAAACTATAAGACATTAAACTCCTCCTCAACCACGGTAAAGGTACCTCTGAATCCAGGAATGTAGCGATTAACTGTGGAATTTCCCCCAAGGAGATTCTCTTTCAGTCCTTTTTCTCTGTTTAGCCCTCATCCCTCTTTCAAGTTAACGCAACAGCAACACTTATGGATATAAAACTGGTAAAAAGAGATCAAAGCTCCCATTCTTCGTGGATGATCTTAAACTCTATGGAAAGGATGACTCTGAAGGTTCGAGCTATCTTTAAAACTGAGCTCTAAAAACCGTATCCAAGCCATCAATATCTTGGCAATACCGGAAGTACTGTGCAGCTTTAACATAATTAACTGGAATATAGGTGGTACATGCAGGATGGAAGCTGAAACAATGAAATTCCTCACCAACAGCAGAATGTACCGCCCGAAAGCAAACATAGATCGATTTCCACCCAAGAAAAGAAGTTGGTGAAAGTATGATCCAGTTAGAACTGTCATACAAAACTGCAACCATTGGACTTCACGCTTACCTGCAGTCAAGTTACGGCTGGACGTTGACTCGGATTAAAAATCAAGAAACAGCAAAAGGGTTCACTCAGTTGTGAGGGAATCCAATGCATTTCGAGATGAACTAAACATGTCCTGCATAAACCAACAAGCCCGTACGCAAGCTGCAACAAAGGTTGCAAAAAAAAAACAAACAATCCCCAAAACTACTGCTAAGCGATAAGGAATATCAATGTTTAAAGAATACTGGGAATAGAAACCCCTGCACGGCAAATATCCACTTCACACCCAAGATGCTGGCGTAGATAATACCCAAACCCACAAATGGCCACGAAGTTCAGGATTAAAAGCCCAAACAGAGGGCCTCGTTCTTGCTGACCAAGACCAGAGCCTTCCTACTAACTAGCACATATTATTGAAAACGATGCTAACCACAGATGTAGGTTCTGTGACTATCGACCACATAACTGGATGTTCTGTTATAGCACTAGCCATAGGAATACAGACAGACATGATAGAGTGGGGCCAGTAGATCCACAGGAGAGTCTGTAACCACTATGGCACATCGCACACACTACTTTGGTATGAATACCACCCTGAATCTGTAACTGAAACACAAAATGTGACAATATTATGAGATTTTCCAGTACACAAGGATCGAACCATCCAACCACCCAGACATAATAATGAAGGACTGGAAGGAAAAAAAGGATGCTTAATTAAGGATATGACAATTCCATTAGACAAAAACGTGTCTGTAAAAGAGTTTAGAAGCAAGGACAAGGACCTGGGAATCACAAAGACTGAAACAATGCCTGTGGTTATAGAAACCCTTGGGATAAAAAAAAGGGTGTTGACAAATATCTAGGAAACCCAAGCATCTATGAAATTGTCCTCACTCGCACCACCCATATCCTTTGCAAAGCATTGTTCACGTAAAATATTGTCTTCTATACAACTATTTACTGTTTCTTATGCTGCCTCTTGTACTGATCCCCATATATATATATATATGTGTGTGTGTGTGTGTGTGCGTGTGTGTGCGTGTGTGCGCACGCGCACGTGTGTGCAATGAAAACTACAAGGCATAAAAAAAAATGATGATGATAGTAATAATAATTATAATAGAGAAGATTTGCTGTCACTTGATCACCAGTAAAAGTCACCAATCCCCGCTGTGAAAAATCAACTACGAATAATAATAATGATAATATTTTCGCTCTCTAGACAGCAACAAAGTTAGAACATAAAATACACAGGAAAAATTCAAATACCTTGGAGTCCTTGAATCTGACTCGACAAAGCAGGGAGATGTTGATAGGGAAAAAAAAAGAAAGAATACCTTGCTCGTGAAGAAGAAAGAAGGCGGTTGGGGACTAATCAGCATCGAAGACTCCATCCCACCAAAAAAAGCCGGAAAAAGGATTGGAATTGAATGCATGAGCAAGCTGAGAATATAATACGTAGAGCGCTTGAAGCAGTATGACAAACAACAGAGAAAAAGTAAAGAAAAAAAACGAGAAAAATTGGGACATAAAAAAACTACTCAGGGAATTCAAAAGAAAGCAAATATCAAAGATGATATGGTTACGCAAAGGAAACCTGAAAAGAGAAAGATAATTCCTCATCATGGCAGCCAAAAAATAAGTGCACCAGGACGAATTATGTCAAGACGAAGATCGATAGACTCCAAACAATCAGAAAATGACGCCTCTGTGGGGCAAGGGATAAAACTGTTTTCGAACCAGCACAGTTGGGTAGCAACCGCTATACAGTGAATTATGCATACGATTAAGATTCGACCATGTAGACAAATGATATCAGCATAAACCTGAGATAGTTCTGGAAAATGGGGCCCACAAATTACACTGGGATTTTGACATCCAAATCGACCACCATTGAGCTAAACAACCGACAGTAATACAAAGGCTCAAATTACTGCCTCAACTCCAAATTCCCACTTTGCTCATTCACGGTCTATATTTGCTCTAATCCTTTCCTCCAGCGCGACAATCATGTAATAAGATGATTATAAAATCATTATAAAGTGTGTTATATTGAAATTCTTATTTGAAATGATCTCCCGTCATCACACGGTCAATATGTCACTTGGCCAAGACAACATGAATAAAATAAACGAAATAAGATAGATAAAAGGCACTTTGGGTTCTCATTTTTTCTGCTTCGTTTATATATCCTTCCCTTCTTCCCCAACCTCCCCTCATTCTATATCTGGGATTGGCTCCACTTTGACTCGTCCAAATTGACTGACCGAAGTTCTCGAAGCTGTCTTCTCCGCATCGTTTACATGGACTGACCTTGGTTCTCAGTAAAAAATCTCCTTTTTCCTCCTTCATTTTACAACTAGGATTGGCACCCAGGAATTTAATGAGATTCTGGCATTCAAGTCCACATGAAAAATGGCCCCTGTTCATGTCACCTCACCGTCAGTTTTCCTATACCCTCCTCTATAGTAATAAACTGACCAGAGCAATTAGGTCACACTCAGAATTCAGATCAATGTATCAGAGAGTATATGTGTAAACAAACATACAACTAAATGAAAATTAACTCATTTTTTTCCAGTTTTCCTATCTTTTCTCAGCTATACAAATAAATGAAAATTAACTTCTGTTGTTCAATTTCCTATCTTTAACTAATTAGAGTTAAATACAGGTAATTGAAAATTGACTCCTGTAATTTAATTTCCCTGTATTCTTCCAGTTCCATTAATATATAACTAAATGTAAATTATCAATTGAATCAAGTATACAAAAATTTTCATATTTTTACCAAGTTCATCTGATGTGTAAATATTTCACCTTGAGAAATAATTTAACAAATAGATTAGATGAATTGAAATTTACCCATATCTTTAAATTTTCCCTGTATTTTTCCTTTGAGATTAACATATTATCTTACTGAGTTTTTTTAGATCAAAATTTAAATTCCCTTTTATTCAACATAATCTATTGGTAAGTATCATGGATATAATTGTACAGATGTATAGTTTTTCTATTTTCACTTTTGTTTGAGGGACATACGTCGCTCGTTGAATTTCTTCCTCTTTCATGTGACATTGTCTGAATGTTTCTGGGTACCTATTCATTGCTTCAGTAGATTGTCTCAATATTTCATGTATGTTTCCATCTTGTTGAACCATTCTGATAACTAACTAGGCGCTTTTCTCAACAAAATCGTTAATCTCTAGAGTTGCTCTTGCTATTCGTGTAAGTTCAGATGATATGGTTTCATCAAACGTACACAGCGGTATGTCGTTACTCCTATGCAGTACCCACACTATATGAAATCTGGATGTATCCCGTTTATTAAACAGTTAATACATAAAAAAATCCACCTGCAATCTTAATATCTAGATCAAGAAAATTTGCTTGTATTCCTCTATGTTACGGAATAAGTTCAAAGTCTAGGAGTTTTCGAAATCATTTGAATCATTCAATAAACACTTACCTATGTAGTGTTTACATCAGTGAAATTTACGTGCTCACTCAATATTGTTCTGAATAGATGACAACTAATTTGTAACCGATTTTATTGAAGAATATGCGTGCCCTGAACAGCATAGGGTTGATACTCATAGGTATACCTATTTTGAAGAAAAAACTTCAATTATATATAATTATGATTTGTGTTTCTTAAGGTACATTTAGTGAAAAAGGTTCTGTTGTTTATCCTTTAGTACTAAATAGCTTTATGATTGGTGACACTTATGTATTTAGTTTTACCTGCAAATGTCAGATTTATTATATTATTCAATTCTCCAATGAAGCTTTTATGTGGAATTTTGTATAAAGTGTGCTACGATCGTGCACAGGAAAGGATTTTAGCCTTTGTACGAGCGTTCATACTATCCATTTTTCCTCTATTTATATGGAGTTATCTATCACCCAAAATGGGTTTACTGTAAAATTTACTATCAATATGGAATGTAAGTATTTGATGATACATTAGTTTAGAGATT
>OY735222.1:49280650-49305650 GCA_963457665.1 Thysanoteuthis rhombus | reverse complement strand
TAAAGATCATCATCAGCTGCATCTTAGTGGCAAAGCTCTCCTCCAAGATTCGCCAGGCCTCTCCATAACGGGCGTCGCGGAGCAAATACGTTCTGAGCGTCTCCATTTTGTCACGCTATCTCATATTCTGCAGTCAACAGTTTTCCTCATGATCCCTTGGGATTCACGCTGTGAGCTGTTATGCCATCCGTTGTCTGACATTCTGGCCCGGTCATCGCCATTTGAGTTTTCTAATGGAATCTATGGTCTCCCTGACATCTATATTTACTCTACTGTACTGCGTCATTCTGCAATGCATGTTGCATAATTATCAGTTTGATGGTCAAACTTATGGTAAGGTTCCATGTTTCAGTTCCAGTTGGTAAGGATTCATTCGTTGTAATCTCTTTTTTTAGAATAAATTTTTCCAGTTCACAATGGTTGAGCATGCTTTCCTGGTTGAGTTTGCCCTACCAAAAACTTGCCATCCTCGAGTGATTCTTTGCTATGCACACTCACACACACACACACACACACACACACACACACACACACACACACACACATACGCACACTGTACATATATATATATTTATATATATATATATATATATATATATATATATATATATATATATATATTCATATATATATATATATATATAATGTAATTACAAATTGCACAATATTATGTTGAAAATGACCTCCCGGTATAAAATGGTGAATGTATCATTTGGCCTTGATGTAAATAAGATAAACAATTAAAGAAAATAAGGCTGTCATAGGGTAGCCACTTCAACATAGCATTATATATAATAATAATAATAATAATAATAATAATAATAATAATAATAATAATGATGATAATAATAATAATATTATAATATATACCATATATCATATATGCTAATATATATATTATATATATCATGATATATACAATTTATTATGTATATTATGATATTTATCTAATATATATATTACAATTTATATTTCATGTATCAATATATATATATATATATATATATATATATATATATATATATATATATATATATATATATATTATGACGTATATCAAAATAAACACTCGCAAAATATATATAATACAGATATATTTTTACATAATACATACAATTATATGTAATTATACACATACACACACACACAAATAATATATATATATATATATATATATATATATATATATATATATATATATATATATATGTATATATATATATATATATATATATATATATATTTATAGTGATTCATAGTACATATAGTACGCATCAGGTTTGTAATTTAGCATAATATGATATAAGATAATGTAAAACAATGTCTGATATGTGATGGCTTTATTTCGTAGAATGCTCGTTACATTCGACTTTAGACTCTAAGTGTTAAGTTTGTTTAGAGTAGAATTGGAAATATGGTGGAAGTAGATTTGTTACACGAAGACTTTTATGTCTGTCCTGTTTGGGTCTCTTCAGGCTGATAATTATGTATGTTGGAAATTCCTGTTTTAGAAACTTGGGGTGAGTCTTGCTATATATAAGATATACACTGATATGCATATATGATCTATATATATTATACATCATATATATATATATATATATATATATATATTTGAGTCTTCAGTGAGATGATCTTCAGAAAACTAGACTGGGAGAGTACAGGAATCAGAATAGACGGCAAATATCTGAGCAGCCTCAGATTTGCAGACAAAATCACCCTTTTTGCTGAGAACCTACACAACCTCTAAGTAATGCTAGATGAAATAAATGAAAGCGAGGAGTTTAGCCTATGTATGAACTTTGGCAATACGAAGATCATGTGCAATAACCATATTGGAGATAAAAAAAACTAAGATCGAAATCAAGGACACAGAACTGAAGAAAGTAGATCAGCACATCAACCCAAAACAACAGATCTCATTGAGACCCTCAAAAGAAAAAGAAATCAAGCAAAAAATCACCCCGGGATGACAAGCCTTTGGCAGAGCAAGCCCAACCTCCAAAAATAAGTAGATCCCATTAATCCTAAAAAGAAGTGGGTACAACCAATGCATCCTCCCAATAGTCACTTATGGAGCTGAAACATGGAACCTAACCGAGAGACAGACCTGCAAATTGAGAACTACACAACGTGCACCTGAAAGAATTATGCTAAACGTCACATGGGGAGAAAACAAAGCAGCACAATATATCTGGAAGACGATAGGAGTTAAGGGCATAAAAGAATTCATTAAAAATCTCAAATGGCAGAGGGCTGGCCATATTGCAAGATGGCAACCGATGGACATCGCAACTCACAACATGGATCCTCAGATATCACATGCTCAACCGAAGTCAGCAGAGTATTAGATGGAGAGACGAGCTAGACAAATTCAGAATGTACTGGCTCCGCTACGCCTATGATAGAGAAATGTGGCGAATCCTGGGGAAGGTCTTTGTCCAACGACAAACGTTGAAAGACTGATGATGATGATGATGCATAATATATATGATGATATATACATATAATATACATATGATAATATATATCATAATATATACATGACAATATATATATATATATATATATATATATATATATATATATATATACATTTATATAATATATATTTGAAATGTATGTTCGATAGGTATATGATGATTCATGTATATGATATATCTAATATATATATATATACATATATATATATATATATACACACATAGTATATGTAATGATATATACATATATATGTTTATGAATAAAAAATACATAAATACACATATACAATATATCCACACTTATACAATATATATATATGAGTAAAAATTTAAAAAAATGTATAATACACACACACACACACACACACACACACATATATATATATGTATAATTACTATACATAAAATGTATATAACACACACACACATGTGATATCTATATACAATATCTATCCCTTTCCCTTCAGCCTCTCTCTCTCATATATATATATATATATATATATATATATATATATATATATATATATATACGAAGCATTTTCGGTTGTTTGGGTCTTCCAACATTCATGCACCCTCTCTCAGATGACACCATTGATGTTGATCAGACTTTTGTGCCCTGAGGACTAGCTACTTGCACCCCAAGGCTTTCCTTTTTTTTGGCCACAACCTGTTCAGGGTCACTCTGCTGGCTCTATGATACCACAGAGGGGTCAATTTTTCTCTTGTCCTTCAATTCCGAGCATGTTGATGGCTCTGACAAGAAAATGAGACGATGTCCCCTCCAAAGACTCCTATTGAGAGACCCCCTGGATTTCAATCCAGTTTGCTGACAATTGTTGATCAGCTGTGAGTACTTGAAGGGCCTCTTCTCAAATGCTTCCTCAAACAATCCTCCTATGGGACCATCTGCTCCAGCACGACAGATCGTTTTCTTTAGACATAAGGACGATGTCAGGTCGCAGACTGGGGGTTCCATTGCAGTTTGGGAAGTCCAGCTGCTGTTTAGGTTCACTAGCCTCTACCAGTCTCTTGCCGAAGTCAGGATACCTGCATATGTTGCCCTCCGGCTTTGGTCCTCTCGTCGGGACAACACTTTTCTGCCAACTCTATTCCGCTTTGTATGGCTTTGGTGATGGTTTTCCCGGCCTGGTCATGTCAGCGGTGCCGTCCCTCTCCAACAACTGAAAATATATACTAGGGTTTCTGTCTTGGAGCATAGAGGGCATGATGTTGTTTTTGCTTTGTCTCATATGTGTAAACTGGACGAGCTTTGAAGTAGATCATGCACTGACTGGATGAGGAATTTGATGCTTTCCAGGTCCAGGTCACTTTCCTCTCAACCGCAACCACACTCACCTTGCCTGCATTCCCTGCTGCTTCATTGCTACCGAATTGCAGAATTTTGCCTCCCCTACCACTTCTCTTACCTTCTCCTGTACTAGGTGGCACCCCTCCTTCCTTCATATATTAATGTGTGTGATCATTCCAGCTACCCTCTTGTGCCGAAGTCTTTCCTCTGCTTCCTGAACAGTATCTTCCCTAACCCATCAACTTTCTGCCAGTCCTCACTTGGATCCCTGCGTTAGCCACCAGTGGTTCACTTGACACCCTGTACAGTATCACTTCTCTAGATTTTGTTGCTTTAAATTCTTCCTCAAAGGATTTGAAGGGTGATTGCAATTTGTTGTTTCGCCCGTTGAATCCGATGCTGCTCAGGCTTTTTGGCCGCCCTAACCATCTCCTGATATAACTGCAGACTCTTCTTTTCAAAGTCTCAACCACTTAGAGTGGGGCTGCACAGACAAGGAGGGACACACGCATCAGGGTAGAATGCCAAGCTGGCAAATCCAGGCTTAGAACTTCTCACTAAGGCCAGACTTGACCAATCGTCCAATTCAGTACAAGTTGATCGGATGGATGCTGCGCTCTTCAGAGAGCAGTTAAAAAAATTTTGCCTAAGCTCTTGACTGGCTTTTCTGTGATTGTTGAGATGACTGTGCCTGTGATGGTAAACCGGATCTTGTCTGCCACCTTGCCCCTTTCTCAATACTATGAATCTCTATTTGGCTGGTTTGAACTGCATCCTCACCCACTTCACCATCATTTCCAGTCTCCTCAGAATCCATCGACAACTTTGAACCGATTCCATCGTGACCATGAGGCCATCTGTAAATGCCCTGATGGGTGGTTGCCTTTGAGCAAATTTCATTCTGGGTCTTTTGCTCTCTGGTTCAGCGGACTTTGTTCTCCCTGACCATGAATATGCTCATAGAGATTGTACATCCTGTAATAATGTCAATCTCTTTATGCCAGCTTGATGATATTGCTCCCGGAGAGGCCCTCATTTTGAAATTGCTATAATAATCAGCGATGAGCTTTTGTTGGCTAAAGACATGATGTATGTCTATCCAGCGTAAACTGCAACATAGAACCATATGCATTCACCCGATGGAGCCACAATACAGTCAGGCTGCTTTTGTTTTTTCTGGCTTCCCTAATGAGCTGTGTCACAACATCCTTATGCTCAAGACAGTCAGGCATCCCTGAAGTATCGATATATTTGTGCTTTTCCAGGAAGCCGCACAATGGCGGGATACCCCCCCCCCTGCACCTACTAAACAACCAAACAACATAGGAATATCCACATCCTCATCTTCAGCATCAAACATGTAAACAGTAAAAAAAAAATTTATTTGAGAACCGCTAAAAATATTTTTTCTCTTTAAAAGAAGGCTGGCTGTCGTCGAAATGCATTGAAATACGCCCAGGGAATTAAACGAATTGAGATGTAACACTTACCTGTTGAATTTTTCTCTTCACCTTCCAATTATCGTTTTCATATATATATATATATATATATATATATATATATATATGTATATATATATATATATATATGTATATATATATATATATATATATATATATATATATATATATATACTCCATGTATATTATGATATTTATCTAATATATATATTACAATTTATATTTCATGTATCAATATATATATATATATATATATATATATATATATATATATATATATATATATATATATATATATATGACGTATATCAAAATAAATAAACACTCGCAAAATATATATAATACAGATATATTTTTACATAATACATACAATTATATGTAATTATATGTTTCTTTTTATAATTGTTAATAATAATGATAATAATAAGTACAAGTACCTTTATTTTCATTCTTTTGTGGTGTTGTTTACATCAAACAAATGCATGAAGCGGAAGTGATGGTCCTGTTCTTCAGGTTCTGAATGCATGCATATTCGATGACATGATTAGTTGTAGCATCGAATACGTGGAAGAAATCTTCAACTAAACCGAACCAAAGTGTAACTAATCATTAATTGAATTGTCTTGGAAAGCATCCACTTATTTCTTTCATTGTCATTACCATAAAATCAGTAACCATAAAAAACAATGTGTGTTCACGACCCCCCGCAAAAAATACACCAAAATAAGACAATCCCCCTAACAAAACCAACAATCAAAAACAATAAAAGTTTAATTCGATATCGGGAACAGCTAAGTAATTTTTTCCAGCCAACACTTTCATTAGTTACACATATATATATATATATATATATATATATATATATATATATATATATATATATATAGTGTCATCCACAGACAGCTGTTTCGTTGTATTACAACTCTTCAGTGTAACAATAGACTATCCATTATCCCATCTAGTACCACGAGGTAGGATCGAAACCTTCAGACCCAGAGGCTGGCATCTTACCTCTGCACTACGCAGAACTGGGCAATCAGTAAAGTTGAATTTAAGCGATATATTTACTCAAGCATATATTCCCCATCCACCAGAGTACTCTTTATATATTCCCATTCGAAAATGATTTGTGTACTAAATATAAACTCTGAAGCGTATGAATTTGCATTAGGAAATCTTTGCCCAATATTTACATGATTTAAAATTTTACCACTGTCGGTAAATGTTTTGATAACGAACATCTATCTGTTACTCAATTGAAAAAATAAATATTAATGGCAATGTGTGAGTAACTCCGAAACTCTCTGGTAAATTGATAGATAAAGTGAAATCTTTATTCGTAATCATCGATTTCGTGCCATTCATGACCGGAAACCGAAATTAATGGAGATTTAGTGACTGCAGATCTGTTCTCCTAGCAGCACCTCCCTGTTGCACTAAGAAAGATAGATCAGGCATACACCCTGTAGGAACAGCCGAGAGATCCACAAAATTTATGGACGACACACGATAAATTGCAATTGAGTCGTATGCCGTATCAGATAGGTTAACGGATCACCAAACTTAATTTTGCCTTCGTTGGATAGCAGATGAAGATCCTTTTGTTAGTGCTGCTGACTATAATTGATACTAGCAGGAGTTACGTCCCTTAGATCACATCCAGGCTGAATGAAAAATTTTCAGATGGATATCAAGGACGTGGAACCGGTGAGGTCTGTTAAATTTTCATTGCTCCTACTCATTCAGGAAATAAAAAAGAGCTAATGAATAATCAATAAAATTACTGTTAATGTTGATGTGTGCTTGAAAAATAGTCAATGAATCGATTCTGTTTATCTTCACGCATATTCCCGAGCATGACTTGGCAGTGATGTCGGTTGTAATACCACTACTCAAGCTTTTCCGTGTAGGCGCCCGACTGTAACTTTTTGCTGAACTCCAACCGAGTTAAATCACAAACATGAATCCCAAGCAATGTTTCTTTTTTCTTCATTAACAAATCGACAGTATACTGGATTATTAATGTTTGACAAGTATCTCTTTCATTTTGATTGAACACGTGTGGGAAATAAAGAATAAGCTCTCGGCGAGAGACGATCTCGCATTTCTCTTCTTTCGAGAAGCCTGTTTTTCTGTAACAGCAGCTCTACCGCTTGAACTACGAGAGCTTTATTCTTCATGTTATCCCCAATCGCTTGGCACCACATTTGATGTAATCATTTTTACGTACACTAATATAAATTGCAGTCATCTTGATGACGCATTGTCAACCATCATTAATTTTTTCCTATGGATGCAAGCAAGTTCGAGTCTCACTGAGGGCATATTCTTTATTTCCGATCTGCATTTATACTCTCGGTCTGAGTAGTATAAACAAAATGCTCTTCAATATTAATAATCGCTGACAATGCTTTATTTAATAAAAATCAATATAATATTACTAGTATACTTTAACTATAAGTTGTATAATAAATCATAAAGATGTTAAATAATCTAATCTTAATTTAATCTTTTCACTTTAAAAATTCAAGTTCTAGTTTTTAGAGTTATGATTTAGCATATTCGGAAAGCTATCTCGAAAAATATGAAAACACATCGCTATCATCGAAAAACATACCTTACTGAATGCACATGTTACATTCTCTCGCGAAGAAAATGTATAAAAATTTATATGAATTAAGATACAAATATCTATACTCATATATATATATATATATATATATATATATATATATATATATATATATATATATTGATTAACTTCTCTCAAGGTTGAATCTGGCTGTAACAGCTTTTTTATTGTTACTACTACGACTACTACTTGGACCGTAAAGTAATTATCAGAGAGTGGTTTACCCGAGTGTCCACTTACCCATCAATCTCCGTCAACTGTTGTGGCATACCAATGGCGAGATATTTTTGTTAAGATATCTTATGCAGGGACGGAGTGGAGGCAGAAGTGGATTCTTGCCTTTTCAAAAGTAACATTAGCGAGAAGTGAACAGAAGCAGACTCAGCCGAAATTCGAAAGCGGTTTGCAGATTCCACTTTGACTGTCATATTACCTGCACGATTAATATATGTACATTGACGCATGTAGATGCTTTCACAAATACGTGGACACAATACATACATACACACGCACGCACGTTGGCATTGTTACAAGCAAGTGTCCTGAGAAGCTGCAAAACGACGAGTCGGCTCAAAATCAACCGTCATTGGTCCAAATCTTGCTGACGTCAGAGCCCAATGGCGCGTGACGTCATCATCAGAGCATAGCACCTGATTTCTTTAAATAGAACGAATAATTTGGAAGCCGTTCTTCAATCGGCGAAGGAAGGAGAGAAGAAAAAGAGAAACGAATGAATAATGGATGAAGTCGGACGCTGGAATATCGGCCTCAAAAGCTTTCAACTAACATTATTTAGCCACCTGCATAGGGTTGCATTGTTAGAAATCGAAAGATGTCAGCGATTTAGCAACGAGGAGGCGGAGGGGATGGAGGAACGTTCGCTAATTTGCGATTGAGAGATTAGAATTATTGGTGGGCAATGTTATTGTGAGAGATCGAGATTTTTATTTTTCTCATAAAATCCATATAGGTAAGTATAGGGCCGGACCTTGGCACCAGTAACACAGGCAGTCGCCTGCAGCACCAGGGGATTGCTTGCCATGTGTCTGAGACCGTAGGACTATCTAAATACAAAGGAAAAATAGAAAAAAATGAATCAAACAGATTTTAAAGCATAGAATTTGAAAAAAAATCCTGAGGTTTTTAAGAATCAGTAATGAAAGGTGTTACATTATATTAAAGGGTATCTTAGTTCAGCTTGCCCGGGTCAAGGACCTTAGGACCGGCCCTGGGTAAGTATAGAGCTAAATACACAGGCTAAGCTACCTACTGATACTTTAAGATACCCCAGTGAGGACAAACTAATAACGATTTGTATACTAATCACCGCTCTAGAGCATGTACTCTAATAAAACCTACACATATAAGATAAGTGAAATATTTATATACACATGCATATAAGCAGTAGAACAGACAAATTGACAACAGGTGTCCTTCGTATGTGTAATAAAGTGCATATATTTATAGGTGTCCTATACATACATATGCATTAAGGTACATGCATCTAAGACAGGTGATACATATTCTGATTTATCTTTTATCAGATGAAGCATTGTCAACCATTATTAATTTTTTACAATCAGTTTCTTTCATGTTCATTTTCGATCTGCGCTATTTACTCAGTGCCATGGACTGACGATCTGAGTCAGTTAAGATAAAAAGCGACAAAAAATTTAACATAAAAGAAAATGCTTGTCAAAAATTAATAATGGTGATGCTTACACACACACACACACACACACAGGTACATGAATCCTCGACTGATGATAAAAGAAGCATTTATTTACACAATAACTACCTTGTTTTAAACGATCTCCTTTCCTTCCGAAGTATTTGAGTGGTGAATTCTTTGCTCGAACATTATACAGAGAAATTCAACTGATAAGTACATGTCAGGTTAGTGTTCACTGATCCATCCTCATGCGTGTGTATATATATATATATATATATATATATATATATATATATATATATATATATATGACATAAAAGGCTCATATCTTCTAAAGGGCCCTTTTCTCTTATGCATGATACGTATGTAAGTTGGCTGTCATATTTTTTCTAGTCAGAGTACCTGGCATTGCCCAGAGAAGAAAAACTTCAAATGTAAAGAAGAGCAATTGATACTTTGCAGAGATTTCATAAAATTGAATCGCTTGCACCCCCGGTCAAGCCTGCACACATTTTTGTGCTGACCAGTGCGCACCTTTGGGTAGCCCCGCGTAGCCCCTCTCGAAATACTTAAAACTTAATTTTTCAGAGAATTCATGTGCTCACTTTTGACATTAGAAGTTAGCGCATCAAATAGTTCTCATTGTTTTATTATGTTTGGATTGAGGTCAGATATCAGGGTGAGGTTATGGTTTTTACTCACGGAAAAAAAATTTTTGTCGGGTAAAGATCCGATATGAAAAAAATAATACGGCTTGCATAAACACTGAAAGAGAAATTCACATCTGCGATTTTCAAAATAGTCGTTCTCAAAGCAGACAAATTTCAAGATGGTTTGGAAGTTTAATAGATTGAAAGCTCATAAAAAGAGCCACTGGTTTTTACACCGATCTTTTTAGGAATAGGATGGCAAGCCTTTGGCAGAGCTAGCTCAACCTTCAAAAATAATAAGATCCCATTAATTCTAAAGAGAAGGGTGTATAACCAATGCATCCTCCCAATAGTCACTTATGGAGCTGAAACATGGAACTTAACCAAGAAACAGACCCGTAAGCTGAGAACCATGCAACGTGCACATGAAAGAATAATGCTGGGCCTCACATGGAGAGACCACAAAACAGCACAACACATCCGGGAAAAGACAAGAGTTAGAGACATCATAGAATCCATAAAAAATCTCAAATGGCGGTGGGCTGGCCATGTTGCAAGAATGGCTGACAATCGATGGACATCACGACTCACAACATGGATTCCCCGAGACCATATGCGCAACCGAGGCCGGCAAAATATTAGATGGAGAGATGAACTAGACAAGTTCAGGAAGTACTGGCTCCGTGACGCCCATGATAGAGAAGTGTGGCAAATCCTGGGGAAGGTCTATGTCCAACGACGGACGCTAAAAGATTGATGATGATGATGATGAAATTTTTAAAGAGAAGCTTACACATTAGGACGAAAAATAGTTTTGACTCTAAATTGACCCATGAAGACTTTGGAGTTAAACAGCATGTATCCTATGTTCATCGTGGGGTCAAAATACTTTTATAACCAAATTTGAAGCTCCTACTGTGCAGCTGTTTGGTAGTCTATAAGACGAATACACGTAAATAAGAACATAAATGAACATTTGCTTTCTTGATAGATATAGATATAACGCACTCATCTCTCTCTTTCTCGATACATAACCGAGAAGAATTAAGTATGATTATTCAGTGTCTAGCAAAAGTTTGGAATCCCCACGCCAAGATCATGACAATAAGATTGTTTTAATTTAAAAAATATTGCATTGTTTTTCTCGGGTGCAGGAATTTAATAGAAAAGAAATGAGTATCAACATAAGTAGAAAAATTAGCATTTACAAGGGAAATTTGTTTTGTTTTTATCACTGCCTTGGAAGGCCCAGAGGCTACACAGCGGTTGGATTTTCATTGGTGTAAATCTTTCTTTTCATGATATTCTACATATTCCATCTCGGATTGAGTTCGTGTGTGCTTTGGAGCCATTCCAAGAGCTCGATATCATGATTGTCAATCCATGTTTCTACACGTTTAGCATTATGGCGCGGGGTACCATTCTGCATGTCTTTTTGCTACCGGAAGTGTCTATGAATTCAGAAAGGTACTGTCTTTGAGTCACATCTACTACCATAAAAGTAGTAGGAAACGACGCCATTTTTATGAAGGGTGGTATTCCATGCCACAGCACTGCTAGCGTCCGGGAGCGTGGTTTTGTAATAAATGTGCGTGTTTGAGAGAGAGAGAGAGAGAGAGAGAGAGAGAGAGAGAGAGAGAGAGAGAGAGAGAGAGAGAGAGAGGGTCGTGGGCTATATACAAACATTTTTGTGATCTTTTTAAAAAATGTCTTAACAGCATTAAAGTCTTTAAAGAAAATCCATTAGAAATTATGCACGTGTTTTTCTTTATGATAAAGAGCTTTTTTACATTACACGGCTCCGGTACTTTATGCACAAGTTTAATACCTCTTTGGACTTTGCGCAAAGAACAGTAGCATTCTCAACACCATTCAATGCGAGTGACGGGTGAAGCTTTGGAACAATTAAGAGACGAACAACAAATGTTCAGAAACTTCCTTAGTTTGTTTAGAATAAGGTTGGATCTCGTGAAGGCTTCCAGTGGGAGAACAGTTATGAAATATTGATTTGGTGGCGTTCGCAAAAAAGTATAAAAAAAAAAAAATGCAGAAAGAAACCGGTTTTATGATGAGACATTCTTTGAACATAATTCCAACAATTTAAAGAAGTGTGTAAAGGCAATTTCAGATCTGAATAGGAAAACTAAATGTCTTGATGAAAAAATTCCGGTGAAAAGAAATTTATCTTTTACGAAGATTTCATCAAAGACTTGGTTGAGCAGAAAACATTCAAATAAGGTGCAAGATAAAGCTTACACATATTAGATTTACATTAAATGGCAATAGGCAGATCATGTTGCAAGAATAGCAGACAACCGATAGACTCACAACATGGATCCTAAGAGATCACATACGAAGCCGAGGCCGGCAGAATATAAGATGGAGAGATGAACAAGACAAATTTAGAAAATACTGGCTCCGTGACGCCCGTGATAGAGAAAAGTGAAGGTCTATGTCCAATGACAGACTATAAAAGACAAATGATGATGATGGTCAAGTATAGATATCAAAACTCTTCAATTCTCTCACTCAGATTCTTTTGACTTGAGACCTGTACACCCAGTTACTTGGCAAAAAGGAATTTTATTCATTTTAACGAGCAATAAGAACTAGAGATATTCCAATTGTCCCTCCCAACTTAATTATATACAGGTCAGGTGAGGATTAACTTCCTATTAGAAATATATAACTTTTTTATATTCGTAAATTTAATGAGTGGTATTAACCAGGAGATTTAAATAAATTCCACCTACCACACACACACACACACACACACACACACACACATATATATATATATATGTCAAATTCTTCGGTTGGGTGTTGGTAGAGAATCGACCCGAAGAAGTTTTTTCTGTCTAAATAGTATTCTTAATGATGATATCATAAGACGGTTTGCATCCAGTCTGGAATTAAAACCGACACAACGGGTTTAATATTCACATAGACGAATGTTCAATAGAAATGTCACAAAGAGCCGGTTATGTTGTTATACTTACTGATCTCTAATCGTTAAAAACGTTTTTAGTGTAACCTAACTAAGTAAGCCCTCTTTCAAAAGATAATTATGAAGTATAAAATAATATCAATACACGATGCTCATAAAACCTTATATAAAATGACAAACTAAATGTATGGCATAAACTATATGATTAAGGGAGGTGGTGCTTCATTAACACTGCTGGGTACCATGTTAATATAACTGTTTTGCTTTTAAATCCCGAAATGGTAAACAACTGATGATCCCAACAAGACATGATTTATATATCGTACCATTATAATAAAGTATAGGGAAACAAGGAAAAACAATGAAGAAAATAACATAAATTAGATTGACAGATATTGGGAAATGGGTGACTAAAGTGACACAAAAAATCTACTGAAAAAGTTTTTTTAATGTTCGGTGATTAAAGCTGTAAAGCTTTGTAGAATATATATTTATATATAAACGCCATAGGTTGTGGTTTTGTAATGCTGATTTGGTAACGTTGATTATAACTCATACCCAAGTGTATAGACGAGCTCCAACTTTGATTTTTCCATGCGTGTCAAAATGTAATGGTATGAAGAAAAGAATATTCGCGTGCCTGGAGCTGATTTTAGACTGTTTTTAAAATCTCGGTATACGAAGAAAAGGATCGATAAAATGGGGTATTGGGTTCCTTTTGTTATAAGTAATAAACTAATCCCCCGTGTTTAATACGTCTTAGCGTAATACAACCATGTGTATAAAACGGTTTGCCTTGTGATCTAGCTACAAACTGATGTCACCAACGATTATTACTTTCATATCTATCGCTTCAAGTAACAAGTCAGTATACACATTTTATATTTTGTATAAAACCCCTCAAATTATCTCTGATTAAAATGGTTTGTTGTTATTCTGCTGCGGAGTTCGTTGACGTTGGAGTCGTTTTCATCGGTAAGTATTTCATACCTGTTTTTCAATTCTGTCTTGAAGGGTTGGGTGAGTTCATTTGGCACATTTTGTTGTTGCAGCTTGGTGTGGAACATTTTCCTGGGTTCTTTAACGAATCTCTCTGATATCCACAAGAGAAGAAAAATAAAACGAAGAATCACGCTAGGAAGGTAAGCCTTTGGCAGAGCAAGCTCAACCTACAAAAACTAGACGATTCAAATAATCCTAAAGAGAATAATACACAACCAAGGCATCCTCTAGATAGCACTTATGGAAATATGAAACCAAGAGACAGACCTGAAAACTGAGAAGCATGCCACACACACATGAGAGAATCGTGCTCAATCTCACATGCAGAGATCACAAGACGGTACAGTGTGTACTGGAAGAAAATGGAAGTCCGAGACAAAATAGAATCTATGAGAAAACTCGAATGGCAATGGGCAGACGATGTTGCAAGAATGGCAGACAACCGATGGATATCTCAAATCACAACATGGATTCCCAAACATCATGTGCAAAACCAAGGCCAACAGAATACAAGATGGAGAGATGAACTCGACAAATTTAGAAAATACTGGCCCCGCAACACCTATGAAAAAGAAATGTGGCAAATCCTGGGGAAGGTCTAGATCCAACAACAGAGGTTAGAAGACTGATGATGAGGATGATGATGATGATGATGATGAGGATGATAAGAGAAAAAATCATTTCCACTATCTGTAAAATTACCCCCCCCAACATCTTCTATTGGATCTATTCTCACTGATGACCAAACATTTTATCATGAACAGTTTCATTCAAATGAAAAAGGTAAAGTCAAGTGATGTGCATGGATTTGATTTCCTGCTCCTATAATAATTTTAAAAAGAAATGCATACCAATTTATTGTAAATATTTTAGGCATTTGAAATAGGTTTTATATTACTTGTAGAGTCTCTGAACTTGGAATGGGATTCAGTTTTTTTTCATTACTATCAATTGATAAACTGAACCCTGAAATGATTAGAGAATTATTCACCCGTACCTACACTACATATATTGATGTGCAAAGAAAAAAAAAATTTCCCTTTTCACAAAAAATGTATTAAGAAAATATATCTTACCAGTAAATACATCAATTGAAAATTGAATGTATATCATTTTTTGTGATACGTTATAATTGCAAAAAAATAATTTACAAACATTCATAGGAAAACTAAATGTGAAAAAGAATGAACAAAAGGGACATTTATATGGGCAAAAATATACATGCTTATATATAAATATATATACATATTATATACATAACACATATCCATAGAAATATATATACATATGTATGTAACACATGAAGACATACATATATACATATTATATATATTATCTATATATATACGTACATATATATACATATACATGAGTGTATATACACAGAAAAAAATACATATATATGATAAATATACATATATAATACGTAAACACATATGAATTTATACATAAACATATACATATAGAATACATATACGTATATAGATATGTACATATACACACACACACACACACACACACACACACACATACACACATATATATATGTATATATATCGTATTAGTATATACTTGTATACATATATCATATCGGTATATACTTGTATGAATATATCGTATCAGTATATACTTGTACACGTATATCGTATCGGTATATACTTGTAAACGTATATCGTATCGGTATATACTTGTATACATACATCATAGCGGTATATACTTGTATACATATATCGTATACGTGGATACTTGTATAAACATATCATATACGTGTATAATTGAATACATATATCATATACTTGTAAAGATATATAGCATGCCTGTATACTTGTATACATGTATCGCATACGATTATACTTGTATACATGTATGGTATACATATATATTTGTAAACATATATCATATACATATATCATAAACGTACTGTTGTATACATATATCATAAACACATATACTTGTATACATATTTCATATGCATATATACTTGCATATATATATCATATACATATATACTTTTGAACATATATACATATATACTTGTATAGATATATCATATACATGTATATTTGTATGCTTATATCATATACATGTATACTTATATATATATATCATGTATATATATGTACTTGTATACAAATATCATATATATATATATATATACTTAAATACATATATAAACGCATATATATATATATTTATGCATATATATAACATATATATATATACTTATGGATACATATTATATTTTGTGTACTAATGAATCTACATCATATAAATATATATATGTATACTTATGGATATATATCACATTAATATATACTTATATGCATACATCATATATAAATATATTTGAATACATATGTATACATATATCTATATATATCATATGTGCATATACATAATTATCGTATATATATATATATATACATATATATATCATCTATATATAGATATAATATATACATATAAGTATCATATATACATATATATCTCATGTATACATATATATATCATATATACATGAATATATATCATATATACATGAATATATACACATATATATCATATATACAAATATATAATATATACATGCTTATATACAGGTATATAATATATAAAAAATTATATATATATATATATATCATATATACATACTTATATATAAGTCAATCACATATACATACATATATATATATGTATATCATAGATACATACTTATATACATATATATCATATATATATACTTATATATACGTATATCATATATATATCTATATCATACATAAATACTTATATATGTATATATATCTTGGATAAATGCTTATATATATATGTATTTATCATATATAAATACTTATATATATTCATGTCCAATATGAATACTAATACATGTAAATGTATATATTGGATAAATACTTATATATATCATATATGGACATTCATATATATACATATATATATATATATGGATACACGGATATGTATCTATACGGGGATATATGCATCAATACATAAATTGTATGCTTGTGTATCATTTTTAGATAATTATATATATATATATATATGTTATCATACATACACAGTTATATATATATGTATATCGTATATGAATACTTATACATATATATATGTATATGATATGAAGAAAGTTATATATATATATATATGCTTGTAATATATAGATACTTACATCTATGTATGCTTGTCATATATACATACTTATGTATATATATGCATATCATATATAGATACTTATGTATATACATAAATATCACATGTAGTATATATGTATATCATACATACATACTTATATATATGAAAAATACATAGGCATATATATATATATATCATATATATTTAACATATACGATTATATATAAATATACTAATATATATATATCATATATATAACATATATACCCATATATATATATCATATGTACTTATATATATATACAAAATACATACCTATGATATATATATATACCTAGATGAGTATATATGATATATGTATACATATATAAGTATTTATGATATGTATATATAAATATATATGATATTATATATGTATATATAAGTATATATGAGTAAGTATAAGTATATATGATATATATATATATAAGTACACATGATATATGTATATAAGTATATATGATATATCTGTATATAAAAGTATATATGATATATATATATAAATATGTATATATGATACATATGCCTATATAAGTATATTTGATACATATATATATATATATACGATATAAATGTATATATAAGTATATTTGATATATATATCATATATGCTTGTATGTATATATCATATATACTTGTATATACATATGTCATATATACTAGTATATATATATCATATATAGTTATATATATATATTGTATATAATTGTACATATGTATATATCCTATATACTCGTATATATATCATATACTTGTATATATATATCATAAAATACTTGTGTATATCACATATACTTGAATATATATATATATATATATATATATATATATAAATATATATACATATATATATATATATATATGTATATATCATATATACTTATATATATATCATATGTATTAATATACATATCATATATTCTTATACATATATATTTTATATATATATATTTATAGATATCATATGTTCCTATATAGATATATCCTATAAGCTTATGCATATATCATATATACTTATATATATGTATATCATTTATACTTATATACATACATATAATATATACTTATATATATATATCATAAAAACTTATATCATAAATACCTATATATATTGTATATACTTATATCATACGCATAGTTATATATACATCACATACACATAGTTATATGTAGATATCAAATATTTATATATAGATATGACTTATATATCTTTATATGAATCATACATACATATTTATATATACATCTGATCTACATAGTTATACATACATCGCATATACATGATTGCAAATTCATTGCATGTATATATTTACATATACATCACATATACATATTCATATATGCATCACATAAACATAGTTACATAAGCATCACATTTATATAGTTATATGTATTTCACATAGTATATATTTATATATCATATATACATAGTTATGTATATATATATATATATATATATATATATATATATATATATACTTATATATATAGATTTATATATATACCACATAGAGATACTTATATATTCATATTTATCGAATATATATACACTTATATTTATATCAAATAAACATACTTACATATATGAATATCAAGTATATAAATTCAGATATATATATATATATATATATATATATATATATATATATATATATACATATACATTTATACATACATATATATGTATATATATATCGAATATATAAACATATATATTGAATATTCACACTATATATATCAAGAACATGCTTATAGTTGTATATATCAAATATATGTACCTGTCTGTATCAAAATTATATACTTATATATGTATCACATGAAACATCTATATATTTATATATATATATATATATATATATATATATACATGTACATGAAACACTATATATATATACATATATATATATATATATATCCATAAAATGTACAAATCTCTGTATATATATCCATCAAATGTACATATATACATATTTATATATATAAATACATATATTTATTAATCAAATCTACATATCTATTGATATGTATCCATCGAATGTATATATATATAGATATCCATCAAATGTACATATATATGTATATATATCCAAATAATGTATATATATATATATATATATATATATATATATATATATATATATATATATATATATATGTATATCAAATGTATATATATATATATATATATATATATATACCTGCATATATATATATATATATTTACTCATCTAAAAAACAAACATATATATCCATCAAATGTTCATATATATATATATATATATATATATATATATATATATATATATATATATATATATATATATATATATATATATATATATATATATCCATCGGATGTATATATTATATATATATATATATATATATATATATATATATGCATATATTCATATATATATATACATGAAATGTATATATATATATATATAAATATATATATATATATATCCTTCAAATGTACATATGTATATATGTATATCCTTCGGTTGTACATATATATATCCATCAAATGTATATATGTATATATAAATCCCTCAATTTTACATGTTATTATATCGAATATAAATATATATATATGAAATATATATCTATATATTTGAAATATGAATACATATATATAATATGAATATATATATATATCAAATGTACATATGTATATATATATAAGAAAACACACATATATAAAATATACATACATATAAAATACACATATATATAAAATATACATATGTACATAAAATATACACATATACATAAATTACACATAGATATGAATTATACATATATAAACATACAAATATATATATATATATCAAATATACATATACATCACATATACATATATATATCATATATACATACTCATATATATCATAAACATATACTAATAGATATATTTCAAATATACTGATATATATATCATATGTACTGACTTATATATCTATATATAACACATATATTTCACACGTATATACTTATACATGAACATATTGCATGTACATAGCTATGTATATATATATCACATATACATAGTTATACATGTACATATCAGACACACATACTTATTCACGCATATATCAGATACACATACTTATAAATGTATACCTCAGATACACATACTTATACATGGATCACATATACATATATGTATATATCACATATATATATATATATATATATTACATATACATTTATATATGTATCACATATACGTATATATATCAAATATTTATATGTGTATCACATATTCATATACATATATCACATATTTATGTATATATCACATATTCATATATATATCAGATATATATATATATTGCATATACATATATATATGTATTCTATATACATATATACATATATATTACATATACATATGTATATGTATCACATATACATATATATATCACATATTCATGTATATATCACAAATTCATATATATATATGTATGATATATACACATTTAGGCATCAAATATACGTATACATGCATCACTTATATATATATATATATGTATAAATATATATATATATATATACATATATATATATCATATATGGATATTCAGTATCTGTATATCTTATATATCTATGTAAGTATCTATGAATGATATATATCTATATGAATATCTGTATATGATATACATATATATGATTAAAAGGTACTTATATATGCATATATAGCATATCTCTCATAGGCATAATATCCTGCAAAGATACTACTATAGGCATATCTCATGCATACATACTCTCATGAGCATATATCATGCATAGATACTTATCTAAGCATATATCATGCATAAATATTTCTATAAGCATATATCATGCATGAATACTTCCATAAGCAGATATCATGTATATATACGTTTATTGGCATATATCATTCATAGATATTTTTATAGGCATATATCATGCATACGTACTTTTTGAAGCATGTATCAATCATAAATACTATTATAAGCATATTTCATGCATAGATGAATTTATAAACATATATCATGCATAGATACTTATTCGCATATGTATCATATATGGATACTCATTTACTTATCCTATATGGATATTTATTTATACATATCATATATAGATACTTAATTACATACGTATCATATATATACATATATATATGATATCATTTATACATACACCAATATATATACCATGTTTGCATTCTCCAATAGAAATATATCATATATCCATACTTCCATATATATATATATCCATACTCATATATATATATATATATATATATATATATATATATATATATATATATATATACATATATATGTGTACATATATTTATCATGTATATTTATATCTTATATACATATGTATATATAACATTTATATATCATATATACATCCATATATATATATATATATATATATATAAATATATATATACATCATGTATACTTATATCTATTTATATATATATATCATGTATATTTATATATCATTATATATATATATGATGCATATATCCTATGTAATATATATATATATATGATGTATATATATATAATATATATATCATATATATATGATATATATATCATGTATATATATATCATATATATACATCATTTATCACATATATATATCCTATCATATATATCATATACATTTATCATGTATCATATATATATATATCATATATATATATATCATATATATATTTCATATGTATATATCATGTATCATATATATATGATATATATATATTTATATATCATATGTATATTGTATATCATATGTAAAGATCTATATATATATATATATATATATATATAAATTATATACACATATATACATCAAATATATACATCATATTTACATGTATATATATATATCATATATACATATATATCATTTATACATATATATCATATATACATATATATCATATATAAATATATCATATATACATATATCGTATATATATATCATATATGCAAGTATATATCATTTAAATATATCATATATAGGTATATATATCATATATACATATGTGTATATATATATATCATATTTACATATATGTATAACATATTTACATTTAAATATATCATATATACCTATGTATATCATATATATATATCATATATATAAACATATAAGATATAAATATGATGTATATATATGTATATATGATACATTTACATGTACATGTGATATACATATATGTATATATGATATGTATATATGTATATATGATATACATATAGGCATATGTGATATGTATATATATGTGATATATTTATATGTATACATGGTATATATACGGATATATGATATATTTGTATGATATATATATGCATGTATGATATATATGATATATGTATATATGATATATTCATATATGATATATATGTATATATGATATATATGTATATATGTTTCATATATGCATATATGATATATATATACATTTATATATGATACATATATATATGATATGTATATATGTGTATATATGATGTATACATATTTATTTAATATATGTATATATATATATATATATATATATGTATATGTATGTATGATATATATATATGATATTTATATATGATATATATATACATAGATATTCATATATGATACACATAGATAGACATATATATATATCATATATACATATACATCATATATATATAGCTTATACAGATATATATATATATCCATATATATCATATATACATTTGTATATCATATATGCCTATATATAAATCATATATATCATATATTTATCATATATACGTATATAAATATATATCATATATACATATATACATATATATGTATATTATATATACTCATATATATATCATATATACATAGATATATATGTCCTATACACATGTATATATTTCAAATATACAAATATATCATGTATAGATAAATTTCATATATACATATATATCATATATACATAGATATCATTTATACATATATCATACATTCATATATGTTCCATATACACATATATCACATATACATATATCATATATACGTATATATCATATATACATATATATCATATATACATATATATCATATATATACATTCATCGTACGTAGATATATATCGGATATTCATTTATTATATATACATATATATATCATATTTATACATATATATACGTATCATGTATGAATACATATATCTTGTATGTGTATATAAGTATATATCTTATATATACATATATATATATATAATATATACATATTATTAATACATAATATATATACATGTACATATATCACATAAACATTCATACATATCATACGTACATACATATCATATTTACATATTGTATATATATATACATATCATATATCATATATACATATATACATATATCTATCATATATACATATATATACCATATATACATATTGACCATATATATCATATATACATATCTATATATTATACATACATATATATACATACATATTTTTGTACAATATATACATATTCAAATATCCTGTATTCATATTTATGCATTATATACATATTTATATACATATATACATATATATATATCTATATATAATATATTCATATCCATATATCATTATATATATTTATTGATAAAGTTTTCATGTCTCTATATCATATATAGATATTTATATGTCATATATACATATATCATATATACATACATCATATATATCATATATCCATATATCATATATATATATATCATCTGTATATGCATCATATATTCACATATCATATACATATATATCATTCATGTATATATAATTCATATATATATCATTCATATATATCATTTATATATATATGATCATTTATATTATCCTAATATTCATCATTTCTTTTTTATTATTCACCTATATCATTTATATATATATCATTTATGTATATTTATCATTTATATATATTATTCATATATATATATACCATTTATATGTATCATATTTCATATATATACATCATAAACATTTATCGTTTATATATATTACAGATATCATTTATATATATCATATATACATATATCATATATATATTATATATATATATATATATATATATATATCATATTTATATCATATACGTATATTATATATATATCATATATATCATATTCATTTATTGCTATCATATATATATATATCATAACTATATACAGATCACGTATCATATATACATATATACATTATATATACATGTATACATCATAAATACGTATTATATATAAATACATATATCATACATATATCAAAATTACATATGTATATATCATAAATACATATCTATATATCATTTATATCATATATACATATATATCATATGTACATATATATCATGTATACATATATATTTATTATTATGTTAAAATCATATATATACGTCTCTTTTATATCAAAATCCAATAGATGCATATATCATATTAAAATCCAATATATACGTATATATATATATATATATATATATATATATATATATGTATATATATCAAGTATAATATATATATCATATTAAAATCATATATATCTATCATATTGAAATTATATACATTGATCATATTAAAACCATATATATCGATCATATTAAAATCATATAGATAGATCAGATTATAACAATATTTTTCTATCATATCA
>OY735222.1:49133150-49275650 GCA_963457665.1 Thysanoteuthis rhombus | reverse complement strand
ATAAATGGAATAGATCTCGCGGTATCTAATTACATCTAAAAAGGGAAAAAAACAAACAAACGTCCTAATATGCGAGGTAGGATTTTTTTTTGAATCAAGCATATATGAATTCAGAGCCCCCCCCCCAAAAAAAACTATCAATATTTGACTTAATTCTTAAGATTCTGTCCCGAATTGAAAAAATGCAGTCCAGATCGTGTTGGTTGTTATAGTGAACAGTCTGTCGTTTTTAGTCTCATCATCTGTCAGTTTTTTTAGAGATAGTGGGGAAATTCGTCGAAGACATAGATACCATGGATTAAACCATAAGAAAATAAATAGAAAAAAAAGGAGTACATTATGGTTCGCAGAAATATGATCTTAAATCTGGCATAGCGATGAGAGCTAATGGATTTGCATTTGTTTTTAGAACCAATTAGTCTTTTCTGGCGAATTCAGAAAGAATACGTCACTGTTGTTCTTTTACATTACGTCCGATACTGTTTAAACTATAAACTTCTATAAATATGAGAGAGCAAAAGAGGGGGAGGGTTTCAGAAATTGAAAAGCATTTTTTGTTAAACATCACTTACAGACTTGGTAATACATTTTATTGGAATAACGGTTATAAAATGACCAAACTTTGAGGCCATAAAATCGGGACTGAAATTCTCTTGATGTAGAACAAAAGCGGATTGCTCAAATCATGATTTGACGAATCTCGTCCCCATTCCGATGTCAAGGAAAGAATCATTTATGCATAGATATAATCTACGCAAGTAAAAAACACCATTGGACTGTCTTCTCCATTTTAACATTCTATTCCCTCTGACACTGCTTTGGTAAATATTAATAAAATTGTTTAGAAAGGAGTAGACTCAATGGTGCATGGAGGAGCCTACCTTAATACTCACGTGAAATAATGTTCAGTCTTTCATAGTATTTTGTTAAATTCAGAAATGCCAATATAAATGTTTCATACCTAAATTTGATCTATTGCCAATTTAGATATTTTACATCTAAATCTAATTTATAATCTTATAGACTGCATTATTTTGTTTGCAGACTAATGATAACACTCACACATACACACACACACACATTATATATATATATATATATTATTGTGTCATCCACAGACAGCAGCTGTTTCGTTGTATTACAACTCTTCAGCGTGGCTGTAGACTTTCAATTATCCCATCCAGTACCACGAGGCAATAATGAAACCTTAAATAAATACAAGTGGATTAGTCCATAACATGGCACGATGTTATTAGCTAAATTCGGTTCCGAAATTCCCTCTGTATAATGTTCGATGTACATACTTAATATTCACCATTGGATTAAATGCATAACCAATGTAGAAATTCATCTTGAAAAATGAATATTCGTCGCGTAAAATAAATGTTCTTTTCCAACATTATGAAAGCGTTATATCCTTTGGAAAACATCTATTCACACAAGAACCAGAGATCCGTTCGCTTGCATGGAAACAAGAAAAGATTACTAAAAAATTAAAAAGATGCTCCTTATCCGTCATTTTTAATGAAAGATATATTGAAGAAGATATGTTGCCAAATCATATATATATTTACTAGCTTAGTACCCGTAAAAATGACGGTATTATTTACGGATGGACCCACACTTCCGCCGAGGATTAGGATGTTTGTGTGCTTTGTCAAAAATTGAAGTGACGCAACCAAGCCCTATACCTAGACTGTAGTGTCCGTGCACTAATTTGAAAGCATTACAAACTCACACATAGGGATACATTACGTTATATATATATATATATATATATATATATATATATATATATATATATATATATATATATATATATATATATATATATATATATATGCCACATGAAAATGTATACATTGAGTTGCACATTCACCCACACATGGTCTTGCATTAGATCAAGACGGATGCATTGGATTATTTCAGGGAGAAATACAATAAAAAGTGAATTAATATTGATTGGAATTTTGGGAATAAAGTTGGCTTGAAGATTCAGATCAAGTCGAAGTAGGGAGGGGAAAAGAGAGAAAGGGGATAAACGAATGAAATAGTTAATAAGAGGAAGACGCACATGAACAAGAGTAAAGATAACGGAACTCAGCGAAAAAAAAAGCATATCTTAAAAATAAAAATGCAAAAAAGAAAGAACGAAAAATACAAATAAATTAAAGAATCAAAGAAAAAGTAAAGAAGATGAAGAAAAAATCTCCTTCAAAATACAAAAAAAAAGATGAAATGAAAAAAGTTGTGCGATTGGAAGCTACGGAAGCAAAGAGTTGCGATAGTTTGTTCCCGCCTCTCGTCAACAGCCGGGGCATAAAATGGCGATGAGTGATTGCATTTTTATCCATATCTCTTCCTTCCTCACTTCCTTCTTTCGTTAGTCATTGCAGGCAAAATTATTTTGATTGATCGCCAATGTCGTTTAGACCATATACGCATGCGCTGATCAGCCTGTGCTGCAAAGAAAAGGAAGCTTTTGGTTTGTGTGTTGCCTTCTGTTTTTGTATGTTTGTCTTCAGTGGGGATCTCATTGCCGTATTTGTCGGCTGTGACGAATGGAACGGAGAAGAGAGAAAATCGTAGAGAAGTGGAAATTAACAGTCGTACGCTGAATGGAAATAGAGAAAATAGAGAAATATAGTTGAGAGCAAAGAAAGAAAACGTGAGAGAGGGTTGTTGAGGTATATATATATATATATATATATATATATATATATATATATATATATATATATATATATATATATATATATAGAGAGAGAGAGAGAGAGAGAGAGAGAGAGAGATGGGAAAAAGAATGAGAGAGAAAGAGGTAGAATGAATGGAAGGTTGAGGGGGGTTTGAAAGAGAGGGGCAGAGAGTCCAAGGAAGAAAGGAGGGAAGGATCAAAAGAAGGGGGAAGTATTTCAGAGAGTGAAGAAAGAGTGAGGGAAAGAGAGGGAGAGAAAAAGGTAGAGAGTGAGAGAGAGAGAGAGAGAGAGAGAAAGAAAGGCGGGGGAGAGAACGGGAGGAGAATGGAGAGGAAGAAGAATGGTGAAAGAGAAAGAGGGGAATGGAAGTGAATGGAAGAGAAGGAGAATGGAGAGAGAGAAGGGGAAGAATGGAGAGAGAGAGAGAGAAAGAGGGTGATGGACAGAAAGAGAAAGGGATAGAGGGGAAGAGAATGGGAGGAATGAACAGAGGTGGGGAGATAAGGGACTGATATCGAGAGAATGAGAGAAGAGAGGGACAGATTGAAGAGGGAGAAAGAGGGGCAGATTGGGAAAGGGAGAAAGATTGAGATAGAGGGAGAAGAGATACTGGAAGTGAGGGAGAGAGATCGGAGCGGATTGAAAATACTAGGCAAAAGAAGGGAGATAAACAGAATTAAACATTGTATGAAAAGGGTCCTAAGTGTAACTTGGAGAAGTGGGAAAAAAATCAAAGAAAGGATGGACGCCGAGAGAAGGGTTGGACGAAGACTCAAGTTCCATTAGCGACCATATCAGGCCCGGGTGACTCACTTTCCTCTCGTTATTCCTTGTTTCACTATAAACATTTCATTGTCCATTTCACGGCAATGTTTTGCAATTAGCGTTTGTAAATTAAAAACTGTAATCCGACACATGGCATCAAGTCACGACACCGGAGATATTTCAGCCCTCCTTTCTCTTTTACCACTCCATTCATCTTCATATAGATTCGGGTAAATGCACCGAATTCTATACATCATATATATGTAGATATTTGGTATGGTCTGACACAAAGCCGACACCCTAACCGTTACTCTCAACGAGGCTTTCTTTTTAGTATGAGACTCTTCGTTAGACTCGAGCTCCTTCATCAATATTAATAATTTGCGAGACCAACTTATCTATTTATCTATGCTGGTCTATGTCAAATTTGACAAAAAGATTGACCCTCAAACACAGAACCATAAAACGTACACAGGGGAGAATACAATAGAACAGCACATGGTGATATCACAAGACAGCACAGTATATCAGAGAGAAAACAGGATTCAAAGATATATCCATCAATAAACTCAAGTGGCAATGGACAGGTCATGTTGTAAGAATGTCAGACATCTACTAGACATCTAAACCCACGGCATAGATCCCTAGAGATCATTTGCAAAACTGTGGCCGGCAAAAATAGAATGGCGTGACGAACAAGAAAAATTCCCCAAGTATTGACTCCGCCATGTCTATGAGACTCTCTCTCATAGACATGGCGGAGTCTGGTGAATCTTGGGGAAGGTCCATGACCAACGACGGACGCTAAAATGTTGATGATATAACAGCTTATTATCTTGGCAGTAATGTAGTTATCGGCGAGTGATTTTCTCACTTACCAACTTTTCATCTTCAACCAACATGGCATGTTAACGAAGTATATTCGTTAAATATCTGGCTTGGTGTTAAATAGAGAGTAGGGATGTGGATTCATGCATTTCCCACGGGCATTTATGAACACAAGCAACTCTAGCCGAAATTTGAATGTGGTTTGCTGATTTCGTGCTGATAAACTTAAACGTTACCCCTCTTTTTCAAATAAATGCTAGTTCAAGTGAACTTAGCAGTTAGAACTAAATTTTTAGAGCACTAAGTGAGACAAGAACTCACTATCAATAGCTTGTGAGACTATCTCTTGAATCACTGCCATATGTCAAATGATTTATATTCTGCTGATATGTCCTTATACAAGCATCGAATATGTGTATTTTGGACTTTGGTATCTGCATGTTGCGCGATGGTCTGTAAGTTCAACTCGCAGACCAGTTTGATAGTTCAGCTGTGTCTGGTTGCTGAACTTCTGCAGCCTACTGCCAGATTAAGCTAAGCTTAGCAAATTCCTCATTACATAATAACATTACTTTTCCCCAACATCGGCAAAATATGGCCGCATTAGATAGTTCGGAATGTAATGTCACATTTATGAAGACGAGATCAAATCCCGTTCAAATATTGCAAAAGTTAAATTCATTTTTTCAAGAACCTGATATCATAATTGGGAATGACAAAAGATGAGAGTCTAGGATTCTGAACGAAAAATCTATGCCAACCAGGGGCCGCCAAACATTTTAGATCACCAACCCTTCATGGGATACTTAATCCATCATCAGGACTGCCAAGGGAAATTTATGAAACGTACGAATATAAAAATAAACCAAATCTTCTAAAAACATATGAAATCTTCCAAAAGCGTACAAAAATAGAGAATATGATCATATATCAACCGATACAATAATATTAATGTCAGTACATCGCATTCACTGAAATACCCTTTTATCCTCTCTTTCTGTTTCTTTCATATATTACAATTTCTTTTCTTTCATCATAATACACAGATCTTATGATGGAAGCCATTTGCTACAGTTTGTCCTTTCTAGGATATTTTCAGTGTATAGAACGGTAGTAATCGTTTCTATTTATTAGAAGGTGTAATACTTTTCATTTTAATCTTGTTCAATAAGGAAAATATTATCAAGGCTGCACTTGGAGAGTAGGGAAACGAAACGAGATTAAACATCGAAGAAGACAATCTAGGATATCCATCCGCGTCATCAGGACTATCTCATGAAAAGTTTCTCGGCTGTCTCCTACAATCGATAGGCCATCGCATTCTTCAAACTAATTCTGGAACAATGTTTTTTAAAAGTCCCTCATTTTCTCCAATGAAGTTTCATAATCTCACTGATTTTCTCTTTTTTCGGCACCAGCACCACGGTAGAATTTAATGATCATAGAAAATGTTGCTGTTGACTCATTTTATATTATTATTTATAGATTTTAATACCCAAAATCCTATACCACCCACCAAAATTTAAAAATGCCCATATTTTTTCTGTCCAGTTGCTCACCGTCCACGAAAGAGTTGAAATCGACCACCGGTAGGTGATATCACCCAGGTTGTGAATCCCTGACGAAGCTCGCACCCAGTAAAATTAACCATGGAGATCAAATCATTGGGTTTACCGTGCCAGCTTACCATGATATTTTAATTCAATGAAATCACTGGAACACTTTTTTGTTGCAAAACCGTTGAAAGAAGGAACTTATCAGAATTCTTTTTGTCGAGGATCCCGAAATCTTTCAGTAAGGAATAAAAGTATCTGTTTCATCTTGAGAGTTTGTTATTGTTAATTGTGATGATTTACGTTCTTGACAAATGGATATAATGTTTGTTCCTTTTGAAGATGTTTAATATCTGTTTCTATCTCCTCTCCAAGATTGGGATATCACTTTATGAACAACTTAATATATCAAGGGAATTTTTTTTAACCAGTTCGGACTTTCACTGAGAAACTGATATTGTGATGAGTGTGGCGTGAAAGCGGTATCCGATATTAATGATGTATTGTAGCAAATAGGATAGTATTCACTGATCCAATCATACAAGACTAAGTTAATATACGTAGTATGATCACCAGTACTTTCTCCTAACCAAATCTTGTTCTGACCTTATGACGAATTATCATATTTTGAAAGTAATTACATTCGTTTTTTTCTGGAAATGAATACCGTAAACTCGTCTCGGAGACAAACAGCCCGACTAGTATTCTATTCTTACTGGGTGCTCCGCTGCTGAGGCCCTAATCCAGATTTAGTAAATAACAAAAGCTTGCTTTGTGGGTTATATACTTGCTCATTTCCCGACGGGGTCAGTGCACAATGTTTGACCACAGGATTTTGACGTAGACAGTCCTCCTCACAACCACACTTGGAAGGTTGGTACAGAAATCCCACTCCACATTTAGTGGAGCCTGAACAAATATAGATAGACAGCTAAACTTACTTAAAAACTGAAGAAACCTATTTTGACAGTTTTGGTGACTGTTTGAATTTTGATCAAAGTCAGAAAAATGTGTTCGTAAGTTCCAACTTTCTCTGGCTATAGTAAGCTCCCTTAATTTCTACGTGTGAGGATTAAATGAGTCAATAGATACAAAGCTAGCTTACTTATTGTCTTATAATTCTCGCGGAATATGACTTTATTTAGTTGTATCTAATGTCGTTTGCTGTATCATTAGCAACCAACCCCTCATTTCTAATCGGACTTTAGGATAACAATCGTCGGTAGATTTTTCTCTGGGTTGTAGTAGGAGAATCGGGGTCGAATCTCAGAGTCACCGATTGTTTGAGATATTCTCAGCAAAATCTTTCCTAATTTTCTTCGGAGACAAATTTCGTATTGGAAAAATTACGCCTTCGTAAATATTACATTATTTTGAATTCGAGGATTAAACTGTGGGTTTAAGGTTTTCGGAATTCAAGCGTCCCCTACATTAAATGAAAATAGGAAACGAGAGAGAGATAGAGAGAGCAAACGAGGGAGAAAAGGAGAGAGTGGGAAGGGTGAGAGGGGTAAATAGAAGGAGTAGATGGGACAAAGAAAGTGAACAAGAAAAGGGAGAGAAATAATGAGCGACAATTTGCTGATTTTTTTTTACTCTTCCCTGACAGGCAGAAATATCCTCACCATTCTTGGCCATAGTCTTCTCTTCCAAGACGAGATTCCTGATCCTAAACTCTCCGATTCCAAGTCCAGTCTACCTAAATTCACAACAAAATGGCGCCAACAACTGTGGCAGGAGTGGCGGGGCGAGTCTCGAGTCAAATGGTTGATGTCAGTCATGTGACTAGTTCCAGCCCGCTAACCACTGTCTGCAGGCCCCTCTCCCCCCCCCCATTCACCCAGACCGGCTTGTGCTGGTCATAATCGGAAGGGTAGCCATATGGAACATGGCACCAATGGAGCGTGGGCGGAAAGGATAGAGTCAACCGGACGTTAAACGATCTTCCTTTCAATCGCTCCGTTTTTTTTTTCTCCTTTTTCTCTATATGCACTTGACTACCACGCGATCCAATATATACCGTAGGGTTCTGGCTTTTTCTTTCTTTTTGCTATATTGTAGTTTTTTTTTTTTGTTGTTTTTTTCAACTCCAGGTTTCCATTTTCTTGGTTTCTCAATTTTCCTACCCGTCTTCTCTTTCCTTTCTCTACTCACCCTCGCTTCATTTATTTTCTCCTTTCCTATCTTTTTCATCATCCATACCCCCCTCTCTCTCTCGGTAATTCCTTGCTTCTCTTTTTTTCTGATCAATTCTCTCCATCTTGTTACTGCCCCCTTTCTTTTCTTTCTATTTTGGCGTTTCTTTCTTTCACAACTTACAAAATCGTTTGCATATAACATGAAATGTATTAATCTCTTAGATAACATTCACGCAGTCATACATTCACTCATTCTGAGTTATACTTGCAGTCACACACAGAGTTACACACAACACGTAATCATTTGACTACGCTCTAATACACTCTACTTTTCGCATCTGTATTTACAACTGCAAGCAAAAACATGCTACTAAAAAAAAACTTTTATGCCCGAACGAGTTCTTATGCATACACAGAAATCTGTGTGTAAAAACTTACAACACCCGAACAATTTTTATGCCAAAAAAGAAATACTAGAAAGAACGCTCAGCAAATGCACAACCTTTCAACTTATTAGATATTTATATATACCCACCTAATCGAATTAGTTGGCGCTAAAAATGAAAATTCCCATTGTTAGAGTCTGATACTAGATTAATAATCAGTTCAAACCGACCTTTTCGAAGGCAGCGGTCTCTCTGACTGATCAGTGTTGATACAGCTCTAAGAGAGCACTGGTCATCAAGGATGTACCTATTATCGTTCTCCGCTTATACCCTTATCTAGGATGTCACAGGGTTAGGCACACGGACAATTATTAGTAAAACGTGTTGGCCCCTAGCCCCATTCTACGGTTTTCTTTAGGTGTACTATCCGAAAGTGATGATCATGATCAGCATTTTCTCTCCAACGGCAGCAACGCTAATAACGTAGAGTTCGTTATAAGAGTAGCAAACATTGGAGAGGAAAATATTGTTCAGCACCATCACATTAGGATAGAACAGAAGGCTGCAGAATGGATCAGCTGAAACGTTGTAACCACCCAAGAAAGACTCCAATCGTCACCCAAATCTTTTGGATGTCGGTGACCCTTCTCTAAACTATACGTAGAATATGCCTTTTTGCATTATAATATGTTTTAAAGAGTACCAGATGGACCCATTATCAAGAAAACGGGGGTGAGAGAAAGAGGGGTAAGGGGGGTCGGTGATGTATGACTACTTGTCATTTCATATCGGCAAAAGGTGAAGTCTGAAGACGCCGTAGTGAATACACACGCTTAAATTTGCGCTGAGGAACCAATCAAAGACAGGAAAACAAGTTAGAAGATGGTGCATAACTTTTCAAACTTCTTACACATGAAGAATGCAAAATTTACTCCCAGTCGCAGTCGACAAGTCAGATGCCTTTTAATGTCCTTTCTTGCATGCATAGACGTTTATTCACAAGTGCATACGTTTACACGAAAAGATCCCATATGAAAATGTACCAACACACCGATGATTGTATGAAAAGATCGGACATAGATGTGTGTGTGTGTATGTGTGTGTGTGCGCACACACATACTCAGGGTTATCGATTACAATTTTTGGCGATTGATTCTTCCATGTAGATTTGGATTATTGCTAAAAAGACGTGTGTACAGGATCAACCTCACATCTCTTCCGATGACGTACCTATTGACAAGAACGTCGAAATGACGTCGTGGAATAAGGCACAGGGAGGTTTCGTTTCTTGCCTTTCATTAAAAACATAAGCAGAACTGACGTTGGTCGCCCGCTTCATCTCGTTATCGAACTTTTGGACCGTTTTATAATAACGAGAGACAAAGAGAGCGACAGAGAGACGGAGAGTATGAGAAAAAGATTCTCTTTCTCTCACGCAGACGCACACACACACACACACACACACACCCACACCCATTGCCGATATAAGCATTTACTTCTGCTCTCTACCATTTCATTTCTCTCCTCTAACTCTTTAGTCACATGTATCGCCATGGAAACCAATGACGTTGACGAGTAATTCTAATGATGAACAAAAAAAGGCCTCCTATTTGTATAAGATGTAGTTATTAACCATTGACCTCTATTTTCCCCCGCAGACTCGTCACGGTGTCATGCCTAACTTGTCACCTTTTCATGAATGCCCATTAAAAAGAAATAGATAAAAATCAGACAAAAAAAGAAAGATTACAAGCAACATTAAGCAAGCAATAAGAATTCTAATAAGAACTCGTTTTCTTCATTTTTTCTTGTCATTTACAAAAATAAAGAAAGGAAGAAAAGACGGTGTCCTTAATTACTGCTACCACCGATCGAACATCTCTTGTCTCCAAAAATGAAAAATGAAGTTCCTTCTGGTGTGTTTTATAAGCTTAATTTCGTTTCTATTTTCTTTTACTTCTTAATTCGCTATTTAAAAAAAAAGTATGCTGCCTATAATCTCACAAAGCTTTTTGGGACACCATAATTTAGTTGGGCCATCGCCTCTGGTACAGTCCTCTGCACTACAAAGTAACGAACTCATATTCAGCAATAGTATCAGTGAGACCTTTTTCGGCACACTAGTTTTAGGACTTCCCCACCAGAAACAATACTAAAAAAAAAAAGAAAAAAAAAAAAGAAGAAAGTTGTTAGTGGTTAAATATTGGTTGAAGCAAGTATTTTCCTATCTTGTAAAAACTTCGTGCTTGGACCTCATTTATTATAATTGGATGGCAGAGATAATTCAGTTAACACAAAAAACTAAGGATAGATCCATTGATAGTTATATAATTTATATTAGGAGAGTCAATGTATTGAGAGTTAGGGGACGTTGAAAAGCGCTTCGAATACAGTGCATACGATATATATATATATATATATATATATATATATATATATATATATATATAATTGAGTCATTCACAGGCAGATGTTTCGTTGTATTACAACTCCTCAGTGTGGCTATAGACTATCCATTACCTCATCCAGGACCACGAGGTAGGATCGAAACTTTCGCTTCACACCCAGAGGCTGGCATTTTACCTCTGCCCTGAATAGAACTGGACGGTCAGTAAAATTTGAATTTAAGCAATATATTCATTCACGCATAATTACTTATCCACCAGAATGCTCTATTCCGAAGTTGCAAGATATAAATATATATATATCGTTTTGAGTGCAAGTTTCCCCTATCCGAAAGTAGGGCGTTCCTATAAAAAAAACCCTTTGTGAATGGAAAAGGTTGGAAAACGAAGAAGCAGTTATCATTGATTCTAGTGGAACTTTTTTTTTGGAATATGATGATGATGGTATGTTAGGTTAAGTTGTTTGAAGTTGGTTGGTAGGAAGTATAGGAGGCTGGGATGTAGGACTGAGAAGAAGGAGATGTGTGTTGTCTATAACAGCTTGCTGTAAAACAAACACTGAATACTTTTCTACTAGAACCGAACTTCCGATAAGCGGAGGATACGTATTCATATATGACAAGTTGGGGTACCCAGCATAGCCCGGGTAAAAAGTAATCAATACTTAGAAATCACGTAGTAAATCCCAACACAGAGCTTCTGAAGACTCGGTATAAGAATCCTTCAGTTGGTTCGAAGATGGCAAAAATTGTCCTCTTTAGAAAATTCCCAAACTGAACTGTCCAAAAATTTACCTTTAGAGGTCCTAGGAGTTCAACCGGACCTATCCTATGTTCATCACGGGGTCAAGGTACCTTTGTATGCAGAATTGTAGCCAGATTTAAAAATGCCCGAATTAACCCAACATTAAATTGACTTTCAGGGGTCAAGTTACTCGTACCCAACTTTGCAAGCTGTAGGGTGCAGCCGTTTCCGTTAGATTTGAAAGCGCTTGCCAAAATCGACCTGAACTTAAATTGACTTTTGCAGGTCACCAAAGGTCACAAACTCCTATCTTATGTTCATCCTAGGTGAAAGTACCTGACCCCTAATTGAAATACCACCAGAGATCACTGCCATCTATCCTATGTTTATCTCGTAAAGTTACCCTCATTCACAAATTTTCAGCGCGTTAGCACCCTAACCTAAGCCGTTAAGGAGTTGAAAAACAACAACATAGAAATAAAGATATAAACAAACATTCGTCGTCTCTAGAATATTATGGCTGCCATTTTTTTCTTTTTGTTCTCTCAACTCTGACTGAACTTATGGCCAAATTCTTTAACAATTATATCCCATTCAAGTTTAATTCTAACACGATCATCATTGTTCATAATGGTGATAATTGGGGAGTTTAGTCGGAGGTTACTCAAATCTCTGCTTTCCAGTATCTCTCAGCATCATCCAACGCTTTTAGTAAGATTTATATTTGTTAGGGTCTTCTCACAAGTAATTCAGTGATAGTCCCTTGTAATCTTTGGATTATAGGTACGTTTATCAAATTCATATTTCGGTTTCTCCGGAGAATTAAGTACAAAGACAACATTTTTAACAGTAATTCAACTTTTTATAAAATATACACAGTGACGAAGAATTTACTACGAAACCTCAAGAAAAACAACTGCCCAGTCAGCTCACAATGCATCGTAGTCCAGAAGGAGACATATTGTTGGCCAATTGTTAAATGAAATAAACCAGCCACTATCAAATGGGAACTGCGTGATCGTACAATTTACTAACGAAACCATTGAGTTACGGAATGCAGTCCCATCGAATATTTCACAAAAGGAAAGAGCAAATCCGATCATTTTCATTCGTTGAAGATCTGCAAATGGCATATCATTTAGATCATTGAATAGAAGACTCTTTTTTGAAAATGGAAGTGTTTATTGATTTTATTCAAATCCGTATTTCGGTAACGGAGTCAGTAGTTATTTGGAGAACTGGTCGTTCAAGGCTTCTGCAGTGTATAGGTAATATCAATTCAGGAAAAATACATATCCATTCTGTAGGAGTGAGTCCTCCAAATATTCGTTGGCGGATATTTGAACCATAAAATGGATACCGAAGAGGAATTGCACGAACGGTAATTCTCGACGAAGTGCACGAACTGTGAAACGCGATTGAGTTGTCTTTTAACAACAGTTTATTCAACTTAAAGGTAGAATTAAAACAGTTAAACAAGTACTCATAAATAGAATCATATAAATATAACAGAATATAAAAGCTTACATTTAATTGAATACAACATTTTCTTTAATCAAATGAAGCTCAAGAAAACAATTATGCAACACCCATCAATAAGATGGTATTGATATTTTCGCTAAATCACTGCAAATAGTTACTGACGTAGTTACTTACGTAATATTTACTTTTACCTTTGCAATGTCATTCAGCTTCTCACTCGCTTACATTACGAAGGCCACGTGTCTTTTGTAAGCTAGCTAATCGCTACTACCATCTATTTTCAATAATTTGCTCTACTCTCCTCCGTTCTCTATGCTGACCTATCCTCTGAAAGGGAAGTAAGCATGACAGCTTCCTGTTAAGACATTCAGAAATATGTCCGACGAGAGGAATAGGCGATTAAACACCTGATTTTTGCAATTCTAAAAGATGTAAAAAGTGTCTGAGAAACTTTCGGCCCCCAAACTGTATGTTGTGCACTGAAAATGAAGAAAACAGAGATTGTCACTTGTCAGAAATGAAAACACAACCCAGGAATCGATACAAGCATTAGTGACGGAATAAAATTACTATATGCATAATTTTTCAAATTTCTCGCTCAAGTCACACATGTTGTTTTTTGCGTGCACATTTTTGCCAGGTTCTTTGAAAAAAAAGTCACGATTTTGACTCTTTGATCTTAAGGTTTGAGTTTTGTTGTTTTTTGTTGGCAGAAGTTGCATCATAACTAGCAAGTGGAAATATGGATCAGGTGAGACTTTCGTGCGGGAAGCTAGAGAGAGAGAGAGAAGGGAAGGACACTGGGTCCGGGAGTCAGAGAACGCGATGCAAGTAACGAGATATGACAAATAACTAAGTTGGAATGCTGATCGCGTACGCGCACCCAGGACGAACAAATTCATTGGTCAAAACAAACACCAACACTCATACCAATAAATATACACGAACACACGATATGCACTCTTATTATCACATATAAAGACAGCAGCATATGTACATTCGATTGTATGTTTCGTGAGGACCAGGGTTGCGGAAAGGTTATGAAAGCTATGATCACTAACAACCCCCAACAATAAGTTTTGTAAATCAAACATCTTTCCTTTAAAGCAGTTTAAGGGGAAAAATGTTTGGATGTAACCCATCGTAATTTGGGGAAAGTTAAGGAAACTAGGAAAGACATGGGAAGTAATTTATTCAATCAATAAAGAAAGAGAAGATATTGTTCACACATATGAATGCATTCATTCTTAAATGCTTTATTTTATTGACAAACCTTAAGATACTAGTTCATTCGTGCGGACACACATTTTGAAAACTATCATCGTCAAATCTATCATTCCACATAAATTATTGTATGTATTCCTTTTCATATTGAATTATGGTCATGGTTATCTAACTCTGATTAAAGAAATCTGTGTTGTGGTATTCACTGCAATTACTCAACAAATGACCATGGTACGAAATTGACCATATATATTCGTCACACAAGGCATTGCAGTGTCGAGTTTGTAGTTGTTTTGATCGGCAGTCATCGAGAAATCTTTCAAAAAAATCTTTAGATTACAGATATTTTATCCATTATCATGGGTCTAAATTTAGATATAAAATATCTAAATTAGCAACACTAAAAGAAGTAACCGAAATGACTCAAAGCCATACTTTAGTGCGACGGATAGGAAATTATTCAGTGTGACGATTATGGCAGGCTGCACCACACACCACAAAGTCCGGCTCTTTCAAAAAAACACACCTTCGGAACAGGCACTGCTTTAGTACATTGAATGGCAGTTTTATTGAAACCAGCCAATAAGTCCTCCACGAGCAGATGAAAAACGACGGAATGGAACGTGTTGTCAGCCATAGGTTCTGATATATACTGATTTTAAACATCCTCCACCTTGGCCGGTCAATGAGAAAGATTGATGAATTATGTCAAGTATTAAAAAGGAAAGATTAAAAAGTGAGGATTGAAAAAAAAATATTAAAAAGGTCGAATCGAAGAGAAAAGATTGAAAAGCGTGGATCAAAAAAAAGAAGATTGAAAAGCGTGGATCAAAAAGAGAAGATTGAAAAGCGTGGATCAAAAAGAGAAGATTGAAAAGCGTGGATCAAAAAGAGAAGATTGAAAAGCGTGGATCAAAAAGAGAAGATTGAAAAGCGTGGATCAAAAAGAGAAGATTGAAAAGCGTGGATCAAAAAGAGAAGATTGAAAAGCGTGGATCAAAAAGAGAAGATTGAAAAGCGTGGATCAAAAAGAGAAGATTGAAAAGCGTGGATCAAAAAGAGAAGATTGAAAAGCGTGGATCAAAAAGAGAAGATTGAAAAGCGTGGATCAAAAAGAGAAGATTGAAAAGTGGGGATCAGAAAGAAAAGACTGAAAAGTGTATAGATATGTCGAGTTGAATCAAATTTGGTAGGTCTTTGATTTTTTGGCAATCAGCTCCCAAAGACTATCACCAAAGTACATCAATAGAAGCTAGATTAGTGCTGGGGTACGGAATGAAAGTCCTGTAGGAGAAAGGATGGGTTTTTCCGTTAGTCCTCATCGCATTAAATAATCATAGCTATTACAATGCACTGTATTTCTATTTACTAAACAGTTGCAAATCAAAAAAGTCAAGGACATTTCAGTAATTCAGCTGTTATTACACAATCGAGATAATAACGTAAAGTTAGGGATCAGAGTTAGTCAAAGGTTATTTTATGTTAAGGGTTTCTGAATTTTTCAATGGAATTAACAAATACGCGGTAATCTGTGATAGGTATAATTATTTAGTGTAGTGGGGCCCAACGAAAAACAAAGCAGGAAATGTATCGCTATGAAGATATCCGCTACCTATCCGTGGTCCAGACTAAATTCTGATGTACTGACCAAGCGAGAACAGGAATGAATTCTTATTAACTGCAATGCAAGTTCACCATCTTTTGTAAATTGAATTTGCCTAGGAAAATTGTAGCCTACGTGAAGGTCAAGAGAACGCTAACCTCTGATGAATGAGTTCTGATAGGGTCAAATAAATATGAAAAAGAAAGTAAAAAAAAAAAGGCAGAAAGTGAAAAATAATGATGAGGCAAAGGGATGAAACAAAATGGAAAAGACGGGAGTAGAGCGAAATGGGTGGAGAAGGGACGGTAAGGAGGCGGAGGAAAAATTTAACCCTCCCCCCAAAAAAAAAATTCTGAAAGGAAAATGAAGTAATCGAGGTAGGAATATCAAACATAGAAAAAAATTCCAAAAATCAATAACGAGGGAAGAGGAAAAGTTTTATAGAAAGGATGGGAGTGGGAGGAGAAGTGGAGGGAAAAAAAGGACAAATGTCTCTAATCATAGTTTAGTAAGTTCTGTAGCGAGATTGAATGATTCGGGAATTTAAATGAAGAACTTTACACATGAAAACACCTTCGGCCACATTCCGTTGTCTGGGTTAATCTTCGTCATGTTCTCCTGTGAATCTTTTTCATCGTCCAAAATCACAACAACAACCGCCACCACAACAACAAAACCATCACCATAACAATAAGTCCACGGCAACCAAAACATGGTTGCAAAAAGCCTCAGTAATAAGAACTAAAAAACCAGCACAATACAAAATCCACCTTCATTATCACCATAACATCAACAGAAAGGCTACTTCCATAACAACAAACACCTCAATCGCACTTGGGTTTACCCCTTGTACCATCGTTTTTACATATTCTTTGGTGTTTCAGTTGCTACGCATGATGAGTGCCCAACGGACCATTTTTAAGCGGTTGATATTTTGGTTATTCTCAGAACTATAATGCTCGTTTTTTTACACTTCATTTCATGTATTATATTCTACTATTTCTCGGTCGTCAAGCCACCAAATTTGAAAGAAGCAAAATAAGTATTGTAACTCTAAAAATGACGAAAATACCAACTTTTAACTCATGGTTCGTTGGGCACTCTCATGTGCGCCCACTCAATTGAAAATATACCCTTCTTTTTTTTCTTTAATAAAAAAATACCAATCAATCAACAGTTTTGCACAAAGCTTTTCAAAGCGTTCTCCTCATTTGGATGATTGGCGCGGAAGAATCTTCCAATATCCAGATTTGACCTTGTCAGACTAAGTTTGGTAAATAACATTTTTGGCTTGATGCAATACTCAACCAGTGTAACTGCTTTACTTCATTAACCCTTGGATGCCAAAAGATATAACAAAAGATTGCCATAATCAAGAAAGCTTTATTACAACGAGTTAGTTACTCAATAGAAACCGTATTGTGACCAATGTCTTTTGGGCAGTTTGTCGTGTTTTGGGTGATCAGTTAAAAGATTAGAATCACTAAGAAAATCTGAATTTTCAACAAACAAGTGTGATTTCTACCGGGCACAAATTAAGGGAAGGATTTAGCATAAAATTCTATCATAAATTGCCCCCCCTGCTAAAAACCTATTTTGTGAGGGAATTTAAAAAAAATCTCTTTATACACAATAAGGAATGAATGTTTAGATAAGTCCTCCAGGTCCACTTGTGAGTGTCTGTACGTGTAATACATACAAGGATGAGTCAATAATTATCCACACTTCTGGTATATTAGTTTATTAGAACAGTTCAGAACTAACAAAAACATCAATTTTCAATATAGACCCCATGCTTCGCAGTGCACTTAGCCCAGCGATCTACGAGTTTGGATATGCTCCCAGAAAATTGTTTTTGGGTTGGAATATCAGCCATGTATGCACCACCTTCTTCACACCTTCGTCCGTGGCAAATTGATGACCTTTTGAGGCGTCCTTGAGAGGACGAAACAGATGGTAATCTGAGGGAGCAAGGTCAGGACTATAAGGAGGATACCCCAATACCTCGGATCCCAGTTCCTGACGCATTAGGGGAAGTAGTATGTGGGCGCGCATTGTCTTGCAAAAGCAAAACACCTTTTGACAATAGACATCGACATTTGCTTCGAATTGTAGGCCCATTTTATGATTTTGCAAACGCTCCATAAACCCATATAGTGCTAAGAGCTTCGGATGGTTTTCAGCCCCTGGTATATCTTGATCTCATAAAAACTGATTGCTGCTAGTTGTTTTTCCTCCGCGCAAACTGAGAGCAGAGACACCATGTGTACTCTATGGTAGAACAAAGGCAATTGACCTTTCACTCTAGCGACTATAGACACATTACAGTCCTACATGCGCATACAGAAGCTATTATGGTCACCCTAAAGAAAAATATGACAACAGTGCAGATGATAATTGACTAATCCTCGAGCATAGCCAGCTAGCCAGCCGGTCGGCCAGACCCACTTGAAAACTGAAGAAACCCATGTTGACATTTTTGTGACAGTTTTGGTTGACGGTTTCTAAAAAAAGCAACCTGTAGCCGAATATCCCCCCCAAACTTCCAAAGAGTGAACATGATTCAGTGAGTGGGAACCTAGTTCGGAGGCAAATATTTCATTCCTCATACTTATTGCAGAAAGTCCACCGTGTACTTCTAATATTCAAGTGTTCATCTATAAATATATCGTTTCTCAAAATGCAAAGATTGAATAGCAGAAATATCGATACAGTCTTTTCTCCCACTTGTCCAAATTATTCATCGGACAGCATGTTATTATGTAAAGCATTGGGAATTGTCTTTTCGTGCGTGTGAGCTCGGAATGTTTCGACATTGGACTGGAAACTGCCTTGTTGCCGTGGCATTTGACCAGTGTGTGGCTAATTAACACTGACAGAAAGCTAAGTTAAGGAACCACATAACACACACATACACATACATATGACGATCAGGAGAGAGTTTCCACAGACAGAGAAAGAAATACATCCGTGAATAAGCTTGAATCAACGCATCTGGAAAGTGACATGGCAGTAGTCCTCCCCACAAACCAATCTTTCTCTACCCACGTACGATACTTTTTGTCCCACTAGTACGGATCCGTGTTTTGAAATAAGGGGTCTCTCGGTTGACAAAACGAGAGTTATAATATTTCTCAATGCACTGTGTTCACATTGTGATCTCAGTAGGGGCGTAAGACAAGTTTACATCTACGGTTAACTAGGTTTTTCGTGCTAGGTTCTTACTCGTAGCCGTTAAAGTAGCCCTCTGAAGATTTTCGGTGAACACACCGCATCTCTCACGAAAGACATATCCTGGTGATTCCCTGACCTGAGAGACTCCGTAAGTATCCTCAGACTTTTGATCATCATCATCAGTCTTTTAACATCCGTCGTTGGACATAGACCTTCCCCAGGATTCGACACAATTCTCTATCATGAGCGTCGCAGAGCTAGTATTACTTGAATCTGTCCAATTCATCTCTACATCTTGTGTTCTGTCGGCCTCAGTTTTGCATGTGATCTCTGGGGATCCATGCTGTGTGACGTGATGTCTATCGGTTCTCTTTCATTTTTGCAACATGGCCTGCCCATTGCTGTTTGAGTTTTTATTAATAGTTTCTATGATGTCACGGACACCCATTTTCTTCCTTATATACTGTACTGTATTGTGATCTCTCCATGTAAGGTTGAGTATGATTCACTCATGCGCACGTTGCATACTTCTCAGCTTGCACGTCTGTCTCTTGATATTCACCAACAACTCTAATTGGCAATAAGAAGTACCACCAGCGATAACATGACACTTCTACCACCGGAAGCAACAACATGTTCTGATTTAACTAACGTAATAACGTTGTAACGGAACAAATGTATTAATATTAATTTGACCACAGATACCCACATATGTAACGTAGATATGTCGGAACTCAATTTATTCGTTTGGAAAAAAGGTTGGGGCAAATATTTCTTCATAGAAATGAAGAATGCGTTCCTGATTTGTGGCTGCCATTTTGTTTTCTGTCGTCCGTGTCAACATTGATTAAGGTCGAATATGGCAGACGAGAAACATGAATACCGGATACTTAGGTATATGGACGAGGCGCTGAAACAGGCAGTTACACAGAGGGAAGCTTATACGCTCTCAGGGATTCTCATAAATACTTGACATAGGAGCAACTGTTCACACATACGCATGCACACACACATGCATGCATAAATACATAGAGGAATACACAAGAACACATACTGCCTTTTTAATTATGTCAAAATAGTTCCATGATGATAGACAAACACATTTACAAAAATACTATTATATCTAAATGGAGAATTGGAAAAAATACTATTGTATCTAAATACAAAAATACAACAATTATATCTAAATGGAGAGCACATATCAATCTATATAAGGAATGCAAAAATGCGATTATATCTACGTACATAGAGAATATAAAAATATAATTATATCTACGCGCTGAGTAGAATATAGAAATACAATCATATCTAGATAGATATTGTATTTTTGTAATCACTCGCTAGATGATAACACCCAAACCGACAAACTCTTCGACAGAAACACATGCTAAAACTAGAGTTAGAATTACAGTTATCAAATTCAAAGGCAAGGATTGATCATAATTTAACAGAACACATTCCTACAGGAAAGGTTTAATCCAAAACGTAACTGTGCTGAGTGATTGCCAGCATAGAGGATCCGAAATAGAATACAGCGATTCAACATAGATGGATGTCCTGGTGTAATGGTTAGCAAGCTAGTCACGCTGATCATTGACGCAATAGTAAATTCAATCTTCAACGAGTGTTTCATACTTGTGGCTTTGAGACAAAGCCAAGTCAAGTATACATACACATACAAAAACATTCAAACAAGGTGGTGGGGAGATAAAATGCATTACGTGGATGAACACATACATATAAAGGGACGTATGTGCAGAATATTCTACTGGTCTCCTGATTATGCCAGTCGTCCTAGACTACGGCTCCTCCACTCAGATAAAAGCTGCGAAATGATTGGCACTGGGGATCTATTTTCCAGGCAACACTTTCTCATTTCACATTGTGCGCAGAATATTTTATAGTAGTTGATATTTCGGGTTCATCAATTTCTGATGGATCAGGAGTACTCACCCAAGTGTCAAAGAAGCCAGTATTATTTAAACGAGTATTCGTTTATCGTCTGTAGCGTTTATTGTTCAATTGTCATTGATTAAAGTCGACACGACACATACATGAGAGTCCATCTTATGATCAGTGAGACATGTTGTTGAGACTTCATTGGTAGGGCAGTCAGCGTGAAAGAATCAGTGAAGACATTCATTTTGGATGTAGTAGTGATGGGTGATGGCGAACTGTTCCCTATAAGAATCATCAATTTCAGTTCCATTTTATGCAGTGGTATCTAGAGAAGGATGGATTAGCGCAGCAAAAACTGATTGGTCGGAATATATACTTTTCACGCAAAGCTTGGCCAAAATAATAATGATCTAAGATCCACCATGTAATAAAACTCTGAATAAGTCTTTGGCCAGGTCTTACATTATATTTCATGCAATTAAGGTAGAGAATATAAGGGGAAAAATAGCTACCGCCTTACGATCTGATATATGGCAGAGAAATAGCAGAGAAATGTTTCGAAGAGAAGCAAACCAGTGTTAGCAGAGCATGTGTAAAAAGAACATAGCTTTTTCTTGGATAAGGCCAAAGTAACAGATTCGGATCAGCAGCACGTAGGAATTCGTAGAAAAAGTGAAAAGGAAAAAGTAGGTTTTAAGACCATATGGAAACTAATACACGAATAATCGGATGTTTGCACTCAAGGGCTTCCGTATCAGGAGTCAATGCTATGTCATTTAAAATCATCAGCTATTGTAGATCAAACCCATGACACTTTGAACTTGTTAACACTTCGTTGGACATTCAAATTGCAATTATTTTCTTGTTGATAATGCTAACAAGAGGCCTTAATTACAAATCCTGAGGTTCTTGAGGAGATGAAAACGTGAAAAGATTTAAAAAAAAATGTACCAAGTGATTTCAAAATTCCGATACGGCATGTAACTGAGGAAGAGTATTTGTTTCCAGCGAGGGTATATACGACACAAGATCAGATTTATCGTGGAGTTACAAACATGTACGTGTAGGCAAGGACAACAATAACCCAGTTTCCGCAACCAGTTTCACGAAAGTCTCAGGACTACAACCGACCTTCCCCTTACAGTACAATTAAGAGATATGGCCACGTGGTTGTAATCCCCAGGATTAGGTTCGTGCCATTTCTGCCCCGGCCCGCCCGAAGTGAGTACACGACTGAGAATCTGATACTCCACAATGATCCCAGCCTGGGAAGGCCGAAGAATATCCTGCTTTGAAAGTTATGTTAATATCAACGAAGACGAAGACAATAGTCCGAGTAATAACGTATAATTATGCAACCTATTTTCAAGAACATTTATTAAAAAATGGTGGTATCAGAGTTACTGTGCTTTTTTTTTCATTTATATAATTTCATTACTATTCTATCATATATGTATGAATTACGGAGAGTGTTCTTACTATACCAATTTACATTTTGGTCAATTTTAAAATGTTTTGAATTACCTGAACAAATGATAGATAAAATCTGAGTATCACCCCGTCTGATCTTCGTGAGTGACTAAAAGATGTTGGTTTTCACTAAAGTACCATAACTTGAGCAGTAAAAATCTATGATGAATGTGGGACATTTTATTGATGGTCAGCTGAACAATTTAAGGCCTGAAAAATTGGACCCCAAAGATCGGCGAGCTATAAAAAGGACAATGGAAGCCATAGTGGCTATTTCCGCCCGACAACTTGGAAAGATTATGATGCAGATCATAAAACCGCCATTTGAACAATAAAGAAGCATCACAAGAAAAAGCGAGTTCAAATGTACTTCGACCGAAAATAATAAAAAAAATAATGAAATAAAAACCAGTACCGGGCGCCCCATTTCACAAGTCCAATAGTTCGGATTTTGAAGCGATAGGTGACGAAACGTACGCTACGAGAAATGATTATACAGAATTTTCTGGACATAATTTCTATTTTGTGGATTCTTGGAGTACTATAAATTCTACAAAATACGATTTGGTTCGACAAAAGACTATTTAAAATAGGATTCTGATATACCATAAATGATATTGGCGTATCACTATATTTTACATGACGCCAGGGACTCGCCATTAACTAAAAATTGTATAAATTGCAGTGTTTGGGAAAGCGTTTACTACCGTGGATCCAGCCAAACGGAATAGTGGATAGTTTTGTGTTCTGGTTGGACGAAGTCAGCTATCAAAATCGTTCCTTGCTCACTTCGAATCCAAACAAATTGTTTTGATACCAGAGAAAGATAATCCAGCGAATGTTCCACATTGCCGACCTATGTAGCACAATCAATAAAGACCAAAATAGGGGGTTACCCGGAAATAAATGCTTACAGGCTAAATATGGTATCATTGCAAGCGTAAGAATGACCACTTCCAGAATTTCTCTTCACTCTTTGAGGATGTTCTTTTTATACCATTTTTCAAGATGGCCGAAAATTTGATCTTTCAAAATTGTTTTTAGGCTAGAAAGCACAATGATTTTACTGATGACCTCATATATCATTGGAAAGAGAATCGGTCAGCTTTTTTGTCAATTTGAATCTATTCTGCAAAAAAGTTACAAATATACGTGATGATAGTTATTCCTGCTCAGGCCGCTGAAATGCTCTTTCCTAATATATATAACCTGATATTCGTATAGAAAGCGTGATACATAGTTGGAGAGCAATATTTTTGCGTTTTGTCCCCATGAAATCTCCGAAATTTCTCAATGAAATTTTGGGGTGGATCCAGAAAGCCTCATCGTTTTGAGTGATTTTTGTTTTCTTTATTCCCCAAAGATTTCTGTATTCGCCCCTGGTTATTCACACGATGTCTCCAACAGTTCTCAATGAATTTCGATGGCATTTCGTGGATGAAAGAAGATGTGATAAAATTTTAAGTTGGACTCAAAACTTTGCGCTTTTTTTTTTCATACATTTCTATATTTGCTCCTTTCATTCTGCACGATATCTTTCGAAGTTACATATGAATAAAATTCATCAAGTGATGGCGAAGAGGAATGACGTTCTCAAATGCATGACTGCCGTTTTTTTTTAAATGCAAACTGCAATCAATGCCAACGGGAAAGATCGTTGGAAATATGTAAATTGATATCAAACACTATTAGACAAGGTTTCGTTTCATCTTAACAATGTGGATATTTTTCGAGATATCGACCTTTTTATATCTTTTCTGATTTAAATCACCATACGTTCGATGGGATATTTCAAAGACTTCATGCAACAACATACCTAAGAATGGCCGAAGAATACATGGGTCAAAACATCCCGACACAAAGAAACAAACAATAGTACAAATTTTATATGAATCAACGAAAATACTTTATCAAACAGCATACACCTGAAGAAGTCCGAAGAATGAATCAACGGAACCAGTGTTGAAACGAAAAGATTGTGACAATAACCCGAATAAATGCAATGAGTATAATCTGCAACCAACGTTAAGTTTTTTAAAAAGTTTTTAATCAGACCATATCATGATTATATATACACACATATATACACACACACATATATATACACACACACACATATATACACACACATATATACACACACACACACATATATATACACATACACATAAATATATACACATACACATACACACATATATATATATATATATATATATATATATATATATATATATATATATATATATATATATATATATATATATATATTGATGCATTTAGATACTTACTTTTAATCTTAGATATTAATTGTACGGTTTTCAAATCTATATTTCCCCCATTATTTATTCCTGGTGCATGATATAGAACAAAAGCTCTTTGTGGAGTAATGGTTAGCAGGCTAGTTTTGTAAATCATTACTGTTGTAGTGAGCTTGATCCTCACTGAGTTCTGCAATCTCACGCCAAGAATAAGTTAAGCTTAGTAAATACCCACTATGATATCAAACAGGCACTGGGGCGGGATCGGGTCGTGAACCCACAAATATTTAACAAACTTGCTCGACTTTTAACATCAAAGCCTTCTTCGAATACAGTGGCTCTAATTAAAGATTGGGCATCTAAATGTTTTGTTCTCATGGCAATTTATTATAATTTTTGTAAAGTCCTCTCTGTTGAAGCAAAGTAAGTTTAAAAAAAAAAAAGGAATGATTCTTGATACTCTGCTTCCGTTCCCGACTTTTTCCAATGAGCTAACACTGAAACTATTCACCCAGTCAGCCACTGAGTTTTAGCTAAGCTGCACTACTCTCAGTCAGCAATGTGCTTCCTGTCAGTTGAATAACAGGTTACCAACCCGGTTCTCCATTGAGTTGCACCGGTGTGTGACCCGGCGAACGTAGCCATTCTTCCTATTTAACAGGTCGGAACGGCCCATATGTCGTCCTGATCAGTGAGATTAAAATGGTCTTGATAAATGGATTCTTTGTAGCCATGGTTACGAGTATGTTTGCGTGGATATGTGCGTCCGAGAAGGAGTAGATAAGGTTGTTTTCGTATATGTGTGTGTGCGCGCGTGCGTGTCCATGTGACTGATGTCTGCATCTGTGTGTGCAGTTGGATGAAGGTTGTGTTTCACTGTGCTGGAGTTTACATATTCCCCCAGCGTCGTGGACGCTATTTGTTTCTTTTTTGGCATCCTCTAAAATACGTTTAAAAAATGTACACTACTGTTTGGATACCGAAGGCATATTGAGCTAAACAAATATCCTAACAAAGCATTACCCACCCCCAAAAAACGAAAAAAAAACAAAAAAAAAAAAACAACACAGCGTGTTCTGATAAATTTGGGCACTGTTAACTTCGTTTGACCCCCCGTCTCGAGAGAAGGGAGAAAAACTCGACCAAAAGCTACTCAAAATTTCTTGTCCTTCGATACTGTGTTTAGCCTTGTTCTTGTCTTCGTTCTCCGGACAAGAGGGTGCACTATTGATGCAGATGTGCCTAGTCTGCTGACAGTCCAACTCGGACACAGCACCTCCCCATGGCACTAAGAGGGAGAGTCACGCTGATACTTTTCGATTAGGAAATAAAGAACCCTGTTTTCTATCATATGGCACCCTTATGATTGTAACCTATATAGCGGATAGTGTATTTGCAGACCGATGCATACTCTTCACCTTAAACATATTGATGCAGAGAGAGAGAGAGAGAGAGAGAGAGAGAGAGAGAGAGAGAGAGAGAGAAGCTAAAACTCAAACATTAGGTTCAATCATCGATCAGTGCTGATGCTTTTGATAAAAGGCATCTGCTTCCAAACGTTTCCACCCGTAATCTACCCCGACTAAAGAGAGAATGAAAGAAAAGACTGCTGCACAATGCACATCGACTTCACTTAGAAATAAGACAATCGATTTACACTAGAAGAAGACCAGAAGATACACCGACCAAAACGTTGCAGGATGGAGATGGAGTCCCCTCGCTGTGGGGGTAATGGCTAGCTATCATTAACCGATAATACTGTGCAATGAGTTTGCTTGTCATTTAGTGCAACCACATTGTGGCGTTGAGAGTAACTGAAAAAGATATATATATATATATATATATATATATATATATATATATATATATATATATATATATATATATATTTATAAATGAGAGAGAGAGAGAGTGCATGAGAGAGACATAGTTACAGAAAGAGAGGGCAAAAGAAAATGAGAGAGAGGAAGAAAATGAGAAAAAAAAAAGAGAGATAGAGAGACTAATAAAACTCCGAAGGGAGAAGAAAAATCGTGAAGACCAGATGAATGTTCTAATAAGGCAGATTAGGCACAGCAGAGTCAAGCTCTACCAACCAGTCGGGCTAGAAATTGCCTTATTCATATCCAGCGGGCAGATTTTCATGTCGTGGACTCATTTAGACTGCGTAATAAAACTATAATAAGCGACAGAAGCGGTCCGCCGGAAATGGGCCGAATCCAGCCACAACAATCAATGCGCAGATGCCTCAGAACAAATGGTTGGGGCTGGTGTTGGATAGACGACCCAAACGAGGTACTGACACGCAGCGCAGAGGATTATAAATGAAAGCCCTTACAAATAAAACTATTTTTTAAAAGATATTTTTCAATTGACTTAGCGCTCAGATTTGTGCTCAAGCGTAAACACACCTACGCCGTACTACTTGCTGATTTGATTCGATGGTGAGAGCTGCAAAAAAGGTACAAAGTTCAATTGAAGATTAAAGAGACAGAAAAATAAAACCATCGTAAAAGAAACCCCTTCCCTGGGTTGAGTTTGAATTAAAATTCTTGGTTACTCTTCTGGCAGACACCTATAGGGCAATTTATGTCTATGCTGAATTCATAATTCGTAGCGAACCCTCCACAACGTGAGCGGGGATTAGGCACCAATGCCCCCAAATGGTTTTATTACTTTAAATTGGTCATAGCACAACACCATAAGTTGGAGCTCTGTACAGATAAAACTTGTTCTAACCAATCAATTTTAGGGGCAGCAAATGCCCCAAGCCTGTGTTATTATTTACTAGCATAAAAACAACTCCGAATTCGAATCGTCAATTGGTTCGTTGAACAACTCCACCAACCAACATAATAACAAATGGATTTCTCTCATAACTGTCGTAATTCCTTTCATCCATATTTTCATCATCTTCTCAACCCAAGCCCATGGTACTGACCTACGACTGAACTTTCACTAACATCGTCTTTACCGACCTGACTAATGAGTGAATCTACCTCTTTAACCATTTTGATTATAACGGTTAAAGACAGACTTGTCATTTAAACGATGTCGATAAAATTATTTCGTTTATTATTTTAACAGTATTCTTTGTCATCTTTTTCTACCAATTATATTATAACTCTTTTTTCACCTCTCCACCGGCCACCTCAGTATTTCCATAGTTACCTCGGCACTTCGTAACCTCCTCTCCATTGTATCGATAGACCTTGACGAAGAAACTTTCACAAACTGTTTCTGCATCTTCAATGCGTTTTCGTGCATGCTTCTTCAGTGAATGAATGAATCGTCATTTGCTAATCAATGAAACTGCATATCAAATATATGAACATGCCAGAACATTTTCAAATTGTAAACGTTAAATAGATGGAAACATTTGGGAACGGATAATTGTCCACACATCTTATAATCAAAGTCAAACTTTATATATATATATAGAGAGAGAGACAATGGGAAAGTAGTTTTTATGGTCGAATTCCCCCAGCTTCTGGGTTGCACCTCCTGCACACATATATACTGAAATCTAGAAATGAAGTAACGAAAAATCAGGAAAATAAAAAAAAGATGAGAGGGACAGAAGGATGATAACAAAGCACATAAACAAAATGAAAGAGGAAGACAGAGAAAAAAAGAAGAGAAAACCAAAGCGTAAGAAAGAAAAGAAAAAGGAGAGAAAAAAAAACAAGAATTGAAAACAAAGATAAAAGCTTTTCTCTTTGTTTCCTATTTGATGGTCGTTTGCTTTGTGGACAGCAGGAAATCGTTAAATCCCGGAAGTTCCGGTCTGTCTCTCTTTGCTCAGACCTGCACTGCTATTTTCGTCCAGCTCCGAACACCTGGAATCAATGGTCTTGATGGAAGAAAGGATATTCATTTTTAATGACAAACTGCCCATAGAGTTGAGTTCTCTTCTCATATATTTGTTACTCTCTATCTTTGTCTCCGTCTCTTTCATTTCTCTCTATTTTTTAAATTCTTTCTTCTAATCCTACGGGAGTTCTTTCTTTAACCAATTACTGCGTGTGAGTGCTCGTTTGCTTATCTTTTGTAACCAAGGTACATAGTCATAATATTTTCTTTTATCTCGCCTCTGAACGACTATTTGATTTATCATTCTGTTGTATTAAAGTGAGCTTCTACAAACATGCAGTGCTCATCTCTTCAGCTTTTTTTTGATAACTTCTCATCATAGTCTATCTGTAATGAAAAAGAAACTATCAATGATGATGAAGATCCCGATAAGCTGGTATCACCTTGTCTTACCCCCACTTTTTTAGAGCTGAAAAGGCACAGAATCTTTATGTGGTCAGCATCGGTAGATATGTAGCAAAACTGACATATACGGTGGAAGTTCTCCTCGAAGTCAACAAATGCTACAGCAAGTGGTATTTTGTATTCTGCTGTTTTCTCCGTTTGATGATTTACTGCATAGAGATGATCAGTGGTAGAGTAGCTTTTTCTAAAGCCAGCCTCTTTCCAAAGTTAGTTTTCATCTAGCGTTTTGTTGATTCGGTTTATGATATCTTTATCAAAAGGCTTCTACATACATTTGTGTAGGATTATTGGCTTGCGGTTGTTTGATCTTCAAAAACTTATCCTGGGCTTATAGAGGAATCAGAATAGCCGACAAATATCGATTGGATGACGACATCATCCTTTTTGCTGAAAACCTTCTGGATTTCCAAATAATGCTAAGAATAATAATAAGAATTCTAAGAATAATAAGAAGAGAGCCAGAAAAAAAGTTTGTTTTTGCACGAACTCAACATCATAATTAACAAAGTGGATCTCCAGACATCATGTGTGAAACTGTGGCCGACAAAAATAAGATGGTACGACGAAATAGACTTCAGAAAGGACTGACTCTGCGACCCCCACGATCGAGAGTTCTTGCGAATCTTTTGGAAGGTCTATGTCAATTGACAAATATTAGAATGATCATGATGATGAGGAGGATCCCGGTATGGGAGGTCAGTGGTATCAAAAAATCAAGGTATAATTCTAGACAGTTTTCCCTTCTTTTCTTTTTAAATTTTTCATCGGTGTACTTCGTATCACGCTGAATTTTGACGATGCGTCCAGACCTGGTGGTTATTTGCCATTGAAACTCGAAAAAATATAACAGTAAAAGAAACAGTAAGGATGAGGGCCTTGACATCAATAATAACTTTGATTGCTCAACGGTTAGGTATCATGAATGAATGAGAAGTTTCAGATGTATGGCATGTGAGTTCGCATATATATATATATATATATATATATATATATATATATATATATATATATATATATACATAAATATATGCATACATACACAGACATACGCGATCATGCACGAGCTACCCATAAGTTGACCATTAAAATACTTACCATAACACTTAGTTTCTATCCTGTCCCTTAAACTACTTTGAAGGAAACGGTTGAAACTAGATACAGGATACTGTTCCAAAAGAATAGCGGCAAAAGTTTACGCTTCACTCAATGGTGCAATGTGTCCAAACTTAACTTCTCAAAAGTTGGGGTAATTTGAGCATGGAATTTTTTTCTTCCTAGAACCTACTTTCTACCGTTTTCTCCGAAGTAGTTCCATTGTGCATGTCAGTTATGACCCCATGAAAGGTAACGCCAAAACTGCGTAATACATGCGATTCGCGTGAGCTCTTCAAATTTTCTGAATTTTTGGAAAGCACTTGGTGTGTGTGTATATATATATATATATATATATATATATATATATATATATATATATATATATATATATATATATATATATATATATATATATATCTATATCGAATCACTATCTTCATAACGTGAAAATTTCGATGACATTAATAAAAGCTTTGTACGAAAACTATATATATATCTAGAAAACTTTACAGCTCTAAAAACCAAACGCTAGAAAACTTATTAAAATTTATTTTGAGTCATTTCAGTCACTCATTTCCCAATATCTGTTTATGCAATTGACTTCGGTGTTTTTTTTTCTTTTTTTTTTTTTACAAATACAATGTCATTATAGTACTATGTTTAATTTTTCTCTTGTTGGGATCATCAGTTGTTTAACATGTAACCGTTTCAGGAATTTTAACAAAACAATTATCTTAACATAGCACCCCAGCAGTTTCTATCATCCCCCTCTTTCAGCTATAATTTTAATACATAGCTTATGTCATACATGCAGTTCATTATTTTATGTAGGGTATTATCATAATGTATTGTACATGGATGTTATTCTATACTACACACCATTTATTTATTAGAGAGTGAAATACATACACACAAATAAATCAGTGCTTCATGGTGACTGTGAGTTTCATGCTGGCATGATCACCAGATCGTATATATATATATATATCATTATAGTAGTGCAGCAATTAGCTTACTGATCTTGTGAAGTATTATGGTTGAAAAAACTCCTTGAATATAACCCTATACCAAGGCTGACATAATTCAATCGATATCTGAACATTTTTTATCCTTGCTCACCCTTTTCTCGACGACAGTCAGTTTTAGTCTGCATGTGCATATCTATTTCTGTACTGCCTCTTCCGACATTTTCTACACGTGAACGAGTTGATCTAAACAGCAGTTTGCTCAACATGTTAAAACATGACAACGAACCGTTCATCACTTCCTGGTCTAATCAATTGATTTACCATTCGATTAAACAGGCAGCTGATTGGCCGGAAGGTTTGATCTCTCGACAAATCAATCAATGGTGCAAGGTTATTGAAGTACAAATTCTAATCAATGTCTTCGCTACAGACAGTTATCCTGTCACAAGTGCCAGTTACAATTCACTACTTACTCTACTGCAACTGCTTCTCATACAACTACCTTTCCTTTTTGGCGAGTGTGTGGTTACGTGTTAATGAAGCAATAACCAGTGATTGAAACTCGGAAATATACGCATTATGGCAGATGACAGCAAAAGTGTTATCACCGGGGCTTAAGTGACTCAACGCTACACTGAACGGAAATGGGGACTTGACAAAACCCTATCAGTTAAATCAAAACAAATTCAAGTGGTTGGTGACTGTATTAAACTTATACCACCTTTATTATTTTTAAAATATATGGTATGGTGTTCTTTTTATTATGCTCGCTTTTATGATTTTGCAAATATTCATCTTGTAAAACAGTAGGTATAAATCTAAAATGCAATCGTTAATACATATCATTGTACAATACTTATAATACCGCCCATATTGCAGTCGTTATATATTACTTGTAATGTTTCACATTTTAGAGGATTGTTCATAAACAACAAATAATGAGAATAAATATTATTTAAAAATTCCGAATGATATTTTTGGAATGGTGGATAGATTTAATTTCCAGTTAACAGAATAACACTGATCTATAAGTTGGAAATTAAAAACAGTAACTCTAATTTTAAACCACGTGCCAACCCTAAATTTTAACCTTACCTACATTCTGTATAAGCTCTAAAGTAAACGGTATTTTTTAGATCGAGAATAATGTTATCAAAACAGCGGTAAAAATCTACCCACTTTCAGCCTGTCTAAATGGCCAATTCAAAAGTGGCCTAATTATAAATGGTGGTACCTGATGCGTTAGTGGAAAGATGAAAGTACAGCAACTCTAATTAGAAAATCTTTAACTATCATAATCAATTATATTTACATAAAAAAATCGACCCCTCTATAAACCTAAAAAGTTGATTTCTCTAGAAAAAAAAAATGATAATCTATTTTTCCAAGAAATATTCACAGGTTTAATAAGTTGATTCTTTACCATTTCTGCAACACTTGACGATCAAACCAGACGAAATACACTCGTGGGTAAATTTGCGTTGAACATCAGAGGTCTCAAATTCCATAAATCAATATTTTTTAAAAATCTTGGAGATCAACATCGGGAAAACAACATTATTATATCTGCAGATTATTCTGGGTAAAACTGTAATTCTGTAACGCATCTAGATTACACATTACTAAGGGTCCCATTTTTCCCAGTACTGCACTAGTCATAAAGTCGGCTTCGGCTAAGAAAGTGTAGTCTCTTTTAGAGAATAAATTTATTCTTTTAACTACTTATCGCTAATGCAATAGCAAAATGGCACCGCTACCATCATGGCCACCGGTGACTATCATGCGTGTGTTGATCATCATTAGCCGTGTAACCGATTTTTTTTGGCAGATGGTTTCATTTTGCAAATTTGAAAGAAAAATCTCAGAAATCAGCTTTGTTTTGAGAAAAAATTCTTCAGGTGACAGACTTGCGTTTTTTCGCAGGTTATATAAAGAAATTTTGCTTCTATTTTGCGTTTTCTGTACACAAACTTTTTTTCTAAAATTCTGTCAATGCAATCCTATCCCTAACTTTAGCCCAGATACTACCCCTCAACAAACTTCTTGACAGAAGTCCTTTGGAAAAAGTGAAAGAAAACAGATCAAAACTTTTTCGTCAGCCTTCACGATCTCTTTGACAAGCCTTCTTCATATCCACATCTTCGATATTCCCCTTGCTAACAGTGTAAAATTCACAAATGCAAAAAACAGACAAAACGCACGAATTATTTTGAAATTACAGAGGAGCAAACTTATGCAATTTTATTTTTCTTCATCCATGAAACGGAACCATCAGCAAAAATCAGGAATATGATGTTTAAAACGCGTGCGATAGTCACCGAAACCTATAATGGAGACGGCAATCACTTACGTTTTTTACACAGCAAAGAAGCTCAACAAAGCTTATTGTAATGTTTCCTTTTCCTTATCATTTGGCATATTTCGAGATATCTCCCTGCAAAAATGTTTTTTGTAATAAATCGTGTTGAAGAGTTTCACAGGGGAAGAAACTTTCTAAGTAACTTCCCAAAAATGTCGACAAAAAATAAAGCCAAGTCTATATCATTATTATTATTAAGATTATAAACTTAAACGTGCAACTAAAAGATTCCGTCGTAGTTTTTATTGAAGACAGATCTAAGCATACACAGTTCAAGGAGTTTATTATAGACCTTCTATTCATTAAAAGTAGGTGACCATTGCTCTGCCGAATCTTTTATTACGTTGTGCCGAACGAAGTGTCTGATTCACGATTATCCATGATTTGGTATAATCTGCATAGATTTAAGTTGGTGTGTATTATGTCATTTCACTTTGTATCATTGTAAAAATATTTTTTTACTGTTTGCCCCAATTTTCATCGTTAAATGTCTTTTAAATCAAATTTCAGAAAAGTGAGTCTCGAGTTGACTTTGTTCTCCTAACAAAAAACGACAAGAACAATTTTCACTAAAATGAGGGGGTATAAACCGACACATGAAATCCACATTCCCCTTAAGTGACATGAACTCACGACCAACTGATTGCAAGGATGCTGTCTCATTGATTGAGCTAAATTGACGAGGCTTATAGATATCATACATATACGCATCCTAATAAATGAATTCATTTATTCAAAAAGTGTTTCCATAATTTTTTGTTTGCATGATTATAAATTGAGTTATATAATATAGAAAGTCTTATTTGAAATGATCTCCCGTCATTAAACGGTAAATGTATCACTTGGCCTAGACAGCCTGAATGAAATAAACAATTAAAAAATGGGACTGTAGCAGGAATCGAACCCGTGCAAAAGTTGCAGTAATCATCTTAAGTCAGAATAGATGTTGAAGTAGAGTTTGACTTTGCTGCAGCCAGTTTTGTCACCCTTGTTTTCTGTGGAGCAAACGCGGCTAAACTTTCTGTATGAATTAAAGATGAAACGCTGCAGCTGAAGCAAGAAACACCTTTTGGCATTTGAAGGAATTGCTGACTTGCAAATAAATAAAGAAATTTCGACCCAGAGATGAATATATTCAAAGTGTGTCTCGAGGAAGATCTACGAACGTCAACAACGACGACCAACTTAGAAAAACTGTTGACTGTTATCCAAAAATAAGAATTTGAACCTTTTCGGAAAACCTTAGAGTTTCTGATATGACCGTTCCTCGTCATTTAACTGCAGTAAGATAAAATAAAAGAAAAACCCAAACAGAACCAAACAAAATGAAAAACAGTAGGTATATAGATTCCAAATGAATTGTCAGAAAACCAGAACCTGCGTCATTTTGAATGGTGTTCATCACTGCTTACTTTCAACTATAACGACACATTTCTGGAGCATGTTAGAACTTGTGATGAAAAAATGAGCCTTTGCAATGACCGTAAAAGCAACAATCATACATATGATAAGACCCATATCTACCACACTCATGGTGTCAGTAGGAGCCTTGAGCTCCTCTCTTTTCCCACTCTCTCATTCAACTTTATTTTCTCTCTTCTCTCTTCCTACCGTGTCCATCACACATAGTATCAGTAGTAGCCATTAGCCAAGCCTGTTGTTGTACACATGATAACCGTCAATAAAGTGACGGATCAAGGACAGGTTTGATTAAAGAATATTTTATCTGTTTAAAATGTAGTTTTACTTTTCCCTATCAGATACTGATGTTTAACGTAATGAAATCTGATATTTCTTGCAAATAGTATGTGATATAAAATCACACGGCCATCTTGGTCAAACTTTCAAAGAAGTTATGAATTAATTGATAACTTGGCTCCTGTAGCTGAATTGGTGAAGGAGCTGTCCATGGAAGACGACCTCTCGGGGTATGGGATGCGAATTCAAGTCTCGTCGAAAGCTACTTCGTTATTCCGATTTCACGCAACTTACAAACAGCATTCGGCCCAAAAGTCGTGATAAAAATTGTAAGATGAAGAAAAAAACATCCAAAAATTGATAAGCGTTTATAAATGTTGATAACTTTCCAAATTGAATTATCTTCATCAAAATTTCTTATTCGATTCGATAGTTCTGTTGAGAGTACTTGAGTTTGCACCTTCATGAACATCGAATCTGTATCCGCCTCTCTTGCCTCTCTTCTTGCAAGTCTCCATTACATTTGGGTAAGAAGATTGTTTTACGCCAATATTGCAAGTGTAGAGGTCCTGCTTGCTTTGAAATTCTAGTCTTTTGCCTAGGTTTGAACGTTGACTTTTAACACCTGTGAGGAATTTGCAACTATCACAGTTACGAGACTGATCTCTTCTCGCTATCTATAATAGATGTTTACTAAACTTAGCTTAGTTGGTGTCTGCCATTTACTAAGCATAATTTTGTCCATTGGTTTTGAAAGTCCCACGTCACATTCCTCCAATTGCGATCCCAGGTTCACTCAATTCATCTCCCATTTTTGGATTTTGGATTGTCATGTAGTAATTTGCCCACCATCATCCTTCCTGATATACATTCTTCCCCTGACTGAAGCTCTTCCATAACTCCTCTCTTGGCTAAAATTCCTCCCCTGGAGCTAAGTTCCTACTGTTTGGGAATCACTGGTTTAAACTAACATAACGCCAAATGGAGGGAAAATTAGGGATAGGATGCTGTGTCAACCTATCAATTGGTGTAGCCTGCTTTCCTAGAAAACAACCAACTGGTAGGAACCGATAAAGCAAATGCAACTGTATCGGTTACAAGGTAAGCCTCTCTTTGAAGTTATACGTAATAATTGTATAAATTGCAGCAGTTATGGTAGTGCCTGGTAGAGGATATTCTCACTAGTGTATCAGCAAATTTAAATCTACTTCTCAGGTGAAAAGATTAAAAAATCCAACGACAGTGAGCAAGAAGTCATAGACACATATAATCCCGAGGGAGGTACTCAAAAATAGGACGTAGGTATTCATTTGCCTCCCCTCGTGGGGAATTCTGATACAAGGTCGGATTTAATGTTGGACCCGATTTGCTTGGATTCTGCCACAGGCAAAATTGACCAATCCCTGAGGTCTGTGCTGCAAAGGCGTCAGGGCAACCCATGACTCTTCGTTTTTAGTGCAAAGAGAAGGTGCTGTCCCAAATTGGAATCTCCAGGAACCAAGTATATCCACTCCCCATCCATTTTGTGCACAGCCTCACCCGGAGACTAGAATAGGCAGATTTCAGCTTCAAAGAGCCGGAAACCGGAGGTATGTTGCGATTTATTGCACCCCCCAAAGGCAAATGTGACAGGAGGTCAGGTTTAATGTTGAGCCCCACACGCGTACACGTGGTTAGAGACAGAAATTGCTCAATCACCAGCTACCAACGACCCTCCACTTTGGGGCTATACAGAGGTGCTGCTCTAAAGTTGTAACCGTCAGGGACAGTTATCCGTCTTAAGACAACAAAAGGCTTATCCCAGCTTATAAGGGAGGAAGGGGGGATGTCCGTATCATGTGGACAAAATTGATAACATTGCCGCTGTGAGTAGAGTATGAAAAAGGTCTAGAAGGTTCTTATTAGGTCTCAACCTGAGTCACTGTCGGTATTATCATGGTTGGTTAGGCTTTTGAATACTGAGGACTTCCTGGAATACGTCCGTCAGTCGACATGTGATTGACGACCACTAATTTGATGACCTTCTTAATAGAAAAAAGGGTTCTTAATATAAATCTTGTTAGATCAGCAATGATCATTCGATATTTTCTCTTCATTCGTTGAATTTCTTTCTTCTTAGTAAATGTTAATCTGTTGTTCACAGACTCCCTTCCTTTCTCTCCATTTCTTTTTTTTCTCTCTGCTTTTCTATTTTCCTTCATTCTGGAAACTATTTCATTTCCTTTCTTTCATTCATTTAATCGTTTTTCTTCTAGATTAATCCCCTTTTCTCTTATGCACCGCTGTTGTTTATTAATTCATTCTTTTTCTTTCTTTTACTTTTACTTCCGCTTTAGCCTTCTTCCTTCTATCATTCATTTCTCTCTTTCTTTCTTCACTCATTCGTTTCATTTTTCTCTCTTCTCTATGTCCTCTTTCTTTCTTTTTCTTTTTTTCTTTTATCTTTCTTCCTCTCTTCAGTCAATCATTTTTTCTATTTATTGTATCTCTTATATACGCTTTCTTTCTTTCTTTCTTTTATTTTTTTCTGCATCTTCCCTTATACAGCTATATTTCTTCTATCTCCTTTTTGCTATCGATATTTACTAACCTTAGCTTAGTATGAAACCAAGCAGGAAAAAACCGTGTGATGAAGATTGTGTTACTCAAATCTACCGAATGTAGAGGGCTTGTCTCTCTGCCTAGAAAACCAGAATTCAAAACACCAAGGGTTCGAACAATGAGTTCTCGCACCATTCAAAAGTAAATAAGTATTTCAACCACGTGACAAACCCAACTCTTTCTCTAATCTTTCAATCGCTCTGTCAGCTCTCCCACTCCTATTTGCTATTCCTACTCCAATCACCCCTTCTCTCTTATTACTCCTCGAGTACACCAACCCTACCTTCACCCCTTCACATCTCCTTTTTTCTCTTCTTTTCCTCCAACAACTTTTCAGTTTTCACCGTTTCTCATCTCCCCCGACCCTTTACTTCTATTCTTACGACTCTTTTTTTCGACTATGACTCCTATCATGTATTTAGATACCTTTCTTTTAATATCTTCTCTTTCCAATCTATCTCTCTCCCGTCATTTTCACGTCTCCATTTTGCCCCTCTCTCCGAAGTCTTCTCCAGTCAACCCATCCCTTCACTCTTATCTCTCTTCTATTATGCTCATTTTGTAACCCCGCAAGTCTCCCTCTAAACACCCGTCGCACACAAAAAAATCCCCAATAATACACCTTCCCATTACCAATTTTATCCTTTCTTTCTTTCTTACTTTCTTTCTTTCCATCTTCTAACTCACATTCTTTTTTCCGTTCTCTCTACCGTATCATTCTCTTCCGCTGAGCCCTTCTCCTTCTTTGCAACGTTTCCCTGTTTAATTCTTCCTCTTCCCTTCGACATACAAACTTCTTTCTCCGTCCCTCTACATAGATAACCCCCTTCACCAAACTCCTGCTTACTAACCTTATATCCGATACATTGTTGCTGAACATTAATTTCCGTCTCTGGATCCCGAAGGTACGGCGCATGCGCAGACCACTACATGCAGGGATGATGGATTCAAACCGGAAGTGCAAGACAGTCCAATGCTATCGAAGCCGCCAGTAAAAACAACCACAGACAGCGCCACCTGGTTTTAGTAGACGGTAGCAAGCGGTCAACCTTGGACAGGTTGTCTCTCGTTCCCATCAGAAGTTGTTGTCATAACGACGACGTGGGCCTTGGAGTGTAACTACGCGAACCTTTTATGAAATAAGGGTGGAATGAGAGGGTTTGTCATCCAGGGAACATAACAGGAGTCCCATAAGCATGAAGAAAAGATCTCTATCTTTTATTGTATACATATAAATGGAATTATGCACTCTCGTATATTGCATTTACACCCCTCTACTCTCAGTTTTAGTCTCTTTTTTTTCTCTCTCTTTCTATCACACACACGCACATTATATATATATATAAATATATATATATATATATATATATATATATATATATATATATATATATATATATATATATAGTATCCCCGAATGGACACTTGATTTTCTTGTTACAAGACAGTAAACCAGAAATGTTTTATAATAAACAACGGCTAGCAAAAAATTGGTTTCACTCCCTACAGAAAGGGAAAAAAGGGGCCATTATAAATTCCTTATGTAGTTTCAAATTTTCATAACTTCAGTTCAATATGTAATCATATCTATCTGTAAAGAGTATTGAGAAGTGCGATTCATTCATTTTATTATCATGGAATATAATTTCATATCGTTGATTATTAATCATTTCATTATTTCATTTGGAGAATTAAGATTGAGCCTTGACTTCAATAGAAGAGGAAGTGAACTGTGTTCTACTGCAAAATGACTTTATTCTTGAATTTAATTGAAACTGATAGGAATATCCGAACCTTGCATAAGTAAATCACCGTAACCTGCACATCTACCGGAAATATTTATCGTTGAAAAACATCTAAAATTGTCTTGAAAAAAAAAAAAAAGGAGAATCTATAATTATCTTTAAAAAATAGATTTTTTTCTCATCTGAAATTATCTAAAAAAATTCGAGCACTACATTCGGGTATTTTTGGTCCAAAAATGACCATCGAGACCCCAAAAGCACATTTTTGAAACACAAAACAAATATGCAGCGTATCTGATCCTATACAATGAATGCTAGTCAGTTTAATCTGAAACGTTTTCCCTAAGCTGATACATGTTTAGGCATTCTGTTCAACATATTGTCCTTCATTATGTAGTTTAATTCATAATTGACACGCTATGTCATCTATACAGGCAAGAATCATTGTCTGCAATCACTGCCCTCTATATCTTGTGCGTCACCTCATCGTAGAGTAATGGTTAACAAGCCTGTCTCTGAAATCACTTCTCTAGGATAGTGAGTTTTTTCTCACTAGGTACTTCACTATTTATGACCAGTGCCAAACTATACTGAGCATTGTAAATAACTAATCTATCCCCTCGATTTAGAGACAGTCTTGTATAAAGATGAGATGGAATACATTTCATTAAATTACCGCACCGAGTCTTTCCTTCGGTTCTCTGTCACTCTCTGACGGATTGTTTGACGATCTTTTCTCACATGACGAGATTGGTTTATTTTTCGTTGATTCCCAGCAGCGTGGCACAGCATCCTCCTCAGAACTTAGGTTAGGTGATATTGTTGTAAAATCACTCGACATTGTACTAAGTATACGCCGATTTCGTTTTTATCATCATCATCATCATCATCATCATCATCATCATCATCATCATCATCATCATCATCATTCTTTCAACATCTGTCGTTGGACATAGACCTTCCCCAGGATTCACCAAACTTCTCTTTCATGGGCATCGCGGAGCCAGTACTTTCTGAACTTGTCTAGCTCGTCCCTCCATCCAATATTCTGCCGACCTCAGTTCCGCATGTGATCTCGGGGATCCATGTCGAGAGTCACGATATCCATCGGTTGTCCGCCATTCATGCAATATGGCCAGCCCACTGTCATTTGAGCTTTTTAATGGATTCTATGATGTCCCTGACTCTTGTCTTTTCCCAGATATACTGTGCTGTTGTTGTCTCTCCATGTAAGGCCTACCATAATTTTCTCATGTGCACGTTGTATAGTTCTCAATTTGCAGATCTGTCTCTTGGTTAGATTCCATGTTTCAACTCCATAAGTGACTATTGGGAGGATGCATTGGTTATATACCCTTCTTTTTAGGATTAATGGGATCTTCTTATTTTTGAAGGTTGAGCTTGCTCTAGCAAAGGCTTGCCATCCTAGTATGATTCTTCACTTGATTTCTTCTTACAAGTTTTTAAATTGAAAGAAATTTGATAGGTCTTTCACGGTTAAATAAGTGTTACTTTGACTAGTGTAAATATAAAGGTGTTCAGCTGCCCAGTATATACATTGATCATGTATCTGATAATGTTTTCATGTCATCTTTATAAATTATCTATCAGCCAGGCATTTATCTTTACTGAGCCTCCAATGGAGATAAATATCAAAAGTTTTGAAGAAAGTGTTTCAAGTAATTTATGCTGAAAAGCAGATTTTTCTTCTCGTATTTTTGACATTATTTTCACCGGTAAGAAATATTTGTCAACTGAGGTTACTAATTTATCCATTGTTTCTTTCAAAGGAATTGCCAACGAAAAACACCGACGGAATATTAATTAAATTATTAGATAGATAAATTGCCTTTGAGGATTCGGAAAAATTGCATTCTTATACCTACCTCTCTTTTTTCTTTCATTTATTTATTTTCTTTTTTGTTTCCTTTCCTTTTTGTCTTCTTCTTTTATCACAGATACAATTATGTTCAGGCTATTTAGTTGGCTATGGAGCTAGAGGGCTGGATTTTTAACTGATACTCTTTATCATGTCAAGAAAAAACTTTTTTTTCTTAAATCGCTCTAAATGGGTTTTTAGTGGGGGTTTAGTCTACAATATAACTTTATGCTAAGTTGGCCATTGGTTTGTGCTTGTGTTTTTTGAAAATTCCTACTTTTCAGTGATCTAACAAAAGTATTTATTTATCACCCCGTATTCTATTTTTTTGATTGATCACTCCAAAGAGGACATACTGCCAAAATACGTGGGTCCTGTCACAGTTTCTATCAAGTGCTTGCTTCTTTCTTTTAGTTATTTACAAACTACGCGTAGCCCGGATCAACACCAGGAAGCAGGACAACCAGTAACTAGCGAACTCACGATGTTAGAAAATCAAACTCACAACACTAGCAAACTGGTATGTAAAACGAGTAGGCTAGCAATCATCTGTCTTCATTCGTCCGTCGTGGGACATAGACCAACCCCAGGATTCGCCTCACCGCTCTATCGTGGGTGTTGTGGAGCCAGTACTTTTGGGGTTTGTCTAGTTCGTCTCTCTATCTTGTATTCTGCCGGCCTCGGTTCCACGTGTGATCTCTGGGGATCCATGTTGTGAGTCGTGATGTCCATCGGTTGTCTACCATTCTTGCAACATAACCAGCCCATTTCTATTTGAGTTTTTCAGTAGATTTTCTCGGAATCTTGTTTCCTCCTCAAAATTTGTCCTGTGTTGTCTTGTGATCTCTTCATGTGAGGTTGAGTATGATTCTCGCGAGTGCACGTTGCATGCTTCTCAGTTTGCAAGGATGTCTTTTGCTTAGGTTCCATGTTTCAACTCCATAGGTGACTATCGGGAGTATGTATTGGTTGTATACTATTCTTTTTAGGATCAGTAGGATCTTCTTGTTTTTGAATGCTTAGCTTGCTCAGTCGAAGGCTTGCCATCCTAAAGTGATTCTTGGCTTGATTTCTCCTTCTTTTGTGGGTTTCATGGAGATTCGTTTTCCCAGGCAGATATAGAGGTCTACTTTCTCTAGTTTTGCCTCTTCAATTTTGATAGTTGTATTCACATTTTTGACATGGTTGTTGCAAATGGCCTTCCTTTTGCTGAAGTTCATTTGTCACCTTAAGCTGACACAAAGCTTCAATAGTGGAGTGGCCTGTGGAGATTGAATACATTACACAACCGGACTGGTTTTGGGGTCTAGCTAGTAAGCCATTGCGCTACGGTAGGCTTTTCGTATTCATTACACTGTCCAATCACAACCATTAGAGATCAAATCAGAAAGATGGCTAAAAATATTTTAAACCTATGAATTAAACGCATACGGAAGAGTGTTTACAACAACAATTTGATGAGAGCAGAGATATTTCCAACAAAGCTAATTTATATGCTTCCATTCAATACAAATACGACGGTAAAAATTCAGAAATTCTTTTAAAAAGTTTGAAAAATGACCAAAAAAATAATTGAAAACTCTCAAAAAAGTTGAAAAATTTCAAGAAAGTTTGTAAATTCCAGAAAACGTTCGAAAATTCTGAAAGAATTCGTTAGTCGGTAAAATTTGTTAAATTTTTGGAAAAAAGAAGGAAAGAAAAACTTTTCAAGGAAACTCAAAATCTCCGAAAAAATATTCTGAAAATTTCTGATAAAGTTCGTATATTTCTGAAAGAAATCAGAAATTTGGAAGAAGTTAAATATCGAAAAAAGTTTGAAAATTGTCTAGAATTGACGAAAGTTGCCCAGATATTGCGAGAAAAACCTGATATATTCTCGAAATTGCTGAGATATTCGCAAACTTCCCGATATATTGTGCGGAAGTCCGAAAAATTCTGGGATAATTTCAAATTTTCCGAATAATGCTTAGAATTACAGGGGACGTCTGAGAGTTGTCAAAATTTTAGAAAATTCTAAAATAAAGTCTGATAATTATGAAAGAACAAATGTTCTAAATTCAGAGAACTTACCGAAAGTTACTGAAATTTCCGAAAATGGCCAAAACTGAAGATACAACTACCTCAAATGATCATCGGAATTCTTATCGTGCATTTGAAGTGTTTAAAAGAAGCCTTGCTCAACCATAATATAGTAAAACCTGCATTAGGACCCATTTAGTTGCAAAAATATGTATGAAATCAATGATTGGACCATATCGTAACAAGTTAAATTGACAGAATTATCATGTAATTGTTCCCTGGAAATTTTCTCAAATAATTGAGTCTTCTTGATTTTTAGTTATCAGTGAGAAATTCTTATCATATCCAAAATTATCAAAGTCCTTCAGAAATTCTTTTTCTTTGTACAACTCGTCTTCGTGGATGGACTTCCTTCAAAGTGAATAATAAACAGCTTGAATTTTGAACATAACTTTAGAATTAAGATATCAAATATTGAACTTGTCATTGCCAATCCCATGGCTGAGAAACATCATTATCGATCGTGTAGCTATCTAAAAACACTGTACACATGATGTATAGGATTCGGACAAATGCAATCTATTGAAAATGAGCATTGTTTTTAAAGGTCAAAAATTGCTCATCATTTTAGGTAATGGATTACTTCTTAAGACTAAATGCTCAAAATGAGGGTGCACCAGAATATTTTATCTATAGAAGGGGTCCTCAAGTTTTGAAAACTCTTGCGAACCGAGCTGTCTAGTTATCGCGCTTACGGTAAGCGCCCTACAATTGTTTTCTTTTAAAGGTTTAAACTTTCCCCCTTCAGAAATATACAATCTCTGTTTTCTTCGTTTTAATCGCAGATTCCATTCTTTTAAAGGCTGTCTGTCCCCTTAAAAGAATACAATCTCTGTTTTCTTCGTTTCAATCGCAGACTCCATTCTTTTAAAGGCTGTCTGTCCCCTTAAAAGAATACAGTCTCTGTTTTCTTCGTTTCAATCGCAGATTCCATTCTTTTAAAGGCTGTCTGTCCCTTTAAAAGAATACAATCTCTGTTTTCTTCGTTTTAATCGCAGATTCCATTCTTTTAAAGGCTGTCTGTCCCTTTAAAAGAATACAATCTCTGTTTTCTTCGTTTTAATCGCAGATTCCATTCTTTTAAAGGCTGTCCGTCCCCTTAAAAGAATACAATCTCTGTTTTCTTCGTTTTAATCCCAGATTCCATTCTTTTAAAGGCTGTCTGTCCCTTTAAAAGAATACAATCTCTGTTTTCTTCGTTTTAATCGCAGATTCCATTCTTTCAAAGGCTGTCTGTCCCCTTAAAAAATACAATCTCTGTTTTCTTCGTTTTAATCGCAGATTCCATTCTTTTAAAGGCTGTCTGTCCCTTTAAAAAATACAATCTCTGTTTTCTTCGTTCCATTCTTTTCTTCCTTCTAGTCAAATGCTTCCGTATAAACTCATTCCTCTTTCTCACCTTAAATTATTTCCCTTTGTCTTTGTACCTTTCATCCTCTTATGACTCCCCCTCCCCTGTTATAATTCTCCTAGAACATACCAAGCGTTACTAATTCTTGATTAGTACTTTATTTTGGTTATTACTGATCCTACCGTCAGTCTACGGCAGAGAATAAACAGTGCAGATCGGAAATTGAGAATAGCCTTTGGCGAGGCACGAACTCGCATCCCTCGCCGAAAGCTTCTCCTTTATTTCTGATCTTAGCAGTTAACTCACTTCTGTAGACTGCCAGTCTGCGTAGTTGCAATTTGAAGCAACTTAAGTCAAGAAGGAGGTGCTAGTCAAGAATTACTAATGGTTGATAACGTTTCGTCTGATAAAAATAATGTTACTAATATTACTACCAATCCCAAGCATTAATCAATAATTTCAAGAGCAACACTGTCGTCATCAAAACCGTCATTCCTTCCTCCCTTTCTTTCTTTCTGACACTTTTCCCCGTCTTTGGGCTGTGTCAGAAAGAAGTGATCTATGAAATATTTATTCTCTGTGAATCTTGTGATGATGTGCCGTGAATTATTCAAATTTTGTCCCAAGCCCAACCATCCACCCATTTTTTTTTTGTTTTATTCCTCTTCTCTATCTGCGCTATTTTCTTTTCACCCGCCTTCTTTTTGTCCTCCCTCCATTAACTCCATTCTTCATCCTCTTCTTTTCGAAGAAAAGCCCTTTCTATTCCTTTGTAACTCACTAACTCAACAAATTTCACCAACAGTCAACGCCTTAAGAACCGTCTTCAAGCACATATCACCAAATAACAAATCTCCTCGTTACTAACAAATCTTTTCATTCCAACGAACCCCATTACCAACGCTTATAATAATGATAATAATAGTAACAAAAATGAACTAAGGGAAAGATAAAAGAATCAATGATAATAATAATATTGATATTCAAATAGAAATCACAATAACCTAAAATAAAAAAATGGTAATAAAAACAACGATAATAATAACAATAATAAGGATTGATAAATCATTACTACCCCAACTATCACTCTCTCGGTACAGTATCAATATTATCTTCTCTTTCCTTTTTCAATTTTTTCCTCGAATTCCTATCGAGACCACGGCAGTGCCGGAGTCGGCCTGCAAGGATATTAAGGAAGATGTTAGAGTCTTCTGAAGACTTGCTGTAAAGCAGTACCCCAGTGACAGACATCTAGTACAAATATACAAATGAATGATATCGATAACTAGCTCGACTCGTGGAAACCCCACAGGTGTTGACAACTAAGATTATCCATGCTGGGGTTTGCGAGGTTACTGAAAAAAGTGCCGGAGATTTGAGGAGACCTGCTGTCACTGTCCAGCGATAACCACCAGACACATCATGTGTGAACATGCAATAGAATAGAATATAAAAATACAAATAAATAGAAGAAGGACAACATGGAAAAGACGATGGACAAGAAGGAGCAACATTAGATGAAAGAGGAGGAAGAATAAGACAAGGACGAAAAAGGGTATGAAAGAGAGAGGGATTGAAACAAACACGGTAAAAAACGAAGGGGAAACTAAAAAATGAAGGACAGAGACTAATGCACAGTGACAAGTATTTAATTATTATACACGAATTTTTTTTTTACACCAAAGAGCACAATACTGAAAGTGAAATATTTACTAGTGCAATAGCATTTTACGCAAATTCAATGTAAATAGTTATATAGTTTGTTATTATTGGAGGTTTTCAAGCCCTTGACAGCGATTGTGTCTATTCAAGAAGTTGGGCTAATTTTCAAATACAATTTATGACAAAATGCTGCTCAAGCAGCTGATAACATCAACAAGACATTTGTAGTAGACGGTGCAGACTGTTCAGCGTTGGTTCGATAAGCTTGAGTTTGAATACTGATAATAAACCTTGAGGGAGGCCCAACCCTATTTCTCATGATGAAAACTAAGCGACAGTAGTTGCTAAGAACTCATATAGGACCATGAAGAACTTCAACAGCGACCATATCACATCATCTCGAGGCAGTAGGAAAGGTTAAAAAGTGAAAATTCATCCAATGTGAACTAAATGAAGTACTCCATGACAGTGCCACGGCCTGCACTTCTCAGCTCAATGTTTCTAAGCTTAGCGAATTGGTACAGTTTTGAATACTCCATATTCATCTGACGTTTCTCTCACAGATCATCATTTCAAAGTTCATGCCAGTGATGATACTTCCAACAATAAGGAAGCCATAATTCGTGGTTTTAATGAATTTGTGACCACCTTAAATAATTTTATAGATATTGAGTATTATCATGAGAGGATCGCTCGAGAAAGTTTATTGCTTCAAATGGGTCACAGTTTGATTAATTGCCGTTTTCCAAATTGTTTATATCATCGTTCATATCACTACTAAAAAAACTACTATTCATATATAACAGACGAACAAAGAAGAATGAAGGCAGAAGAAAAAAAACAAACTCTGAGAGAAATAAATTATTGATAATAATGTTAAAGGCCATGAAATGACGTTAAAATTTAGTGATTAAAAACAAACAAATAAACTAACACCACTGACGATAATGCGATTTTCTAATTAAATATTAAGTCTACTGACATGAAAATTACTGAGAGAGAGAGAGAGAGAGAGAGAGAGAGAGAGAGAGAGAGAGAGAGAGAGAGAGAGAGAAAGTATCATTCATTATAAAAGCTGCCACCACTCCCTCGTTTTTATTCTCTCTTTCTATATCTCTCTTTTTGATTATTAATGAGGACAAGAAAGAAAATAAGAAACCCACGAAGAACAGTTCTAAATGAAAGACATTAAAATATTCATGAACATATTCCAAGTCCAAGTCATACTACTAGAACTAATAATAGTAATACAGCTACTACTACTACAACTAAAAATAATAATGATAATGATAATAATAATTTTCCTGAGTCAATCAGTATTAGAGAAAACGGGTGGACATCCTTGTTACAAGGGTGTGTGGTGGAATTGAAATAGCAATTCCCCCTGGCCAGTACTAAATTATTCCTTCTGTCTGACGGAATTCCTTACACGCCAGTCCCAGGTCTGCGACGGGCAGGGCGGGTTTGGTGTTGTAGCTGTCCACAACTTTCTTCATTGCTTGTTTACTCCCCAAGGTGGTCCTAAATATTCTTTTTTTCCCTCACTCTCTTTTAACTCATTTTTCTACTTTATCCTCGGCCTCTCTCGTTGAATTCTTTTGACTTTTCTTCTTTTTTTTTAAATTTTCGTTTACTAAGGATTTTTCTTTGAAATGATTTCTTTCTTTCTTTTTTTCTTTCTATAATTTTTTTCCTTATTTTAAAAACTTATTTTCCTCTCTTTCTATCATTTTCCCTTTCTTCCTTCCTTTCTTTTGCTTTGTACATTTTCTCCCTATCTATACTTATTTCTCTTTCTTTTTTCTAAACTTGTTTTCCTCTCTTTCTATCTTGTATCCTTTCTCCCTGTCTTTCTTTTTCATTCTGTACTTTCTATCTATAGCTATTTATCTCTCTCTTCCTTTCTTTCTGTCTTTCTTTATAAACTTATTTTCCCTTCTTTCTATCTTTTTCCCTTTCTTCCTGTCTTTCTTTTTCTTTCAATACTTTCTATCCACACCTAGTTCTCTTTCTTCCTTTCTAAACTTATTTTCCTCTCTTTTTCTCTCTTTTCCTTTTTCTTTCTACACTTTCTTTCTATCTACACCTAGTTCTCTTCCATTCTTCCTTTCTTTCTTTCTCAACCCTATTTTGTTTATTTTTCATCAACTGTATTGTGTAAATCTTCCTTTTTAACGTCAATCGTTTATTTTCCTTCATTTTATTCATTACGCTCATTTTTACGCCATTTTCTTTTCTGTATTTTAGTTTTCTTCCTGTTTTTCTTTCCTTACATTCTAACCAGTTCTTGTCTTTCTGTACATTTGCCTTCTTCATCTTTTACACCCCATGCTCTGAACCCTCCCAACATGGACCGTTAATTCCCCCTTTTTCTTTCTTTTCCTTGTCCAATCAGCTTCCGACCTCCTTTCCATCTTCTCCAACCCCAGCGTCTATCCCCAAAGTAATTCGCATCATTCAACTGCGCATTTATCAACACTTTGCAAAACAGATGAGAACTTCTTCGAGACGGACATTCATCTATTCTGAATTCATAATAATAATACATCTCCGTCGTTCCATCGACCATAGGGTTCACCCAACCACAATCCTGTCCAGGTCTACGGAGCCAATGACCCACCCTTGTCGTCTCCCTATATCCCTAATCCATTATCAGTACATCTATTGTAAGACAGAAACACTCGTTCATTATAATGGAGTCACGGGCGTGGTCGAGCCCGAGGTAATATGTACCTTTGTTTGACGCATGGAAACTTTCCCGGGTTGCATTTTTTCGATTATAATTGTTAGGACGAAGTATACCGTAGTTTTAATAAGTTTGTGTTGCTTTTTATTTTATTTTATTTCATATCATAAATGAATAAGTTTATAAACATATATTTAAAAAAAAGGTTATCAGATGCAGGCAGTGCAGTCTATGATTAAAGTTTCCTTTTTTTTTTTAATGAAACAAGGTGGTACCATTGTATACTAAAAACGATCATATGCTTTTTCGTGAAATAACCTATGTAGTAAAACTCTAAATACATGGCCAATAGATGAATGAATGAATGAATGAATGTCTATCTCTCTATCTGTCTGTCTGTTTTGTTTCTCTGTGAAAATAACGAGTTTAAATGAAAAAACGATGAAAAACAATAAGAAACTGTGTACACATAATAGTCCAAGTCTGTCAGTAACGCTTGCATTAATTCCTGATCATTGACATTTCTCCATTTTTTCCTAGTTTTAATGCTTTTCTATGGTGAAAATCTTCATCATTTCTGTAGTAAATCAATTTTCAATGCGTTCCAATAGTAAATTCGTGTATAATGTATTTCTATAGTTAAATCAATCAAAATACACCCATAGAGTAAATACTAATATAATGTATTTCTATAATAGATTAATTTTCAATGTATTTCTTATGGTAAATAAATATATAATGTACTTTATGGTAAAACCATAAGCAATGCACTTGTATTGTAAAATCATTTAAAAACATCTTTGCAGTAAAATAATTTATGATATATTTCTACAGTAATTGGTGTTACAACGCAGTCTTGTAAAATTAATTACAATACATTCCTCTTGTAAAATCACTAGCAATGTATTTACAACATGTATTTAATAACCTTATTCTATCAGTTATAGTTGCCTTAATTCCAGATCTTCAAAAATCCAGTGCGTCCCGATTTTAATGCACGACACACATGTTGAGTCCCGAAACTTTCTAAATCAGTGTAGGCAAAAAAGAAAAAAAATGCAAAACTCGTTGTTCGAATATTAGTCTACCTACCGCCAGAAATGCTTAGTTTCTTAGTGTAGACAATGACTAAACTTAAGTGATGTAGTAGTGAACTATTGGTAGAGTCAATAGGTAAGAAAATCCGAAAACTTGTCTACGTTTACCTGGTTCAAATACAGTTGGCGCTAAAACACAACCATGATTATCAATCTATTCCCTGTAATCACCTATCTATATATAACTAGTTAATCCCATGAAAAAAAAATTCATGGGTATATTTGAATTCCAGTTGAAGAATCCATTGTTCAAAATAGTGTGTTGGAGATATTTATATAGGCATAATTGTTACCTTTCAGTAGAAAAGTCCATTCTTACGGAATAGGACACAGAAATAAATAACACTATTTTAGATCATTAGAATGAATAAAGGTTATGAATATTTTTTTTCAATAAATGCTATTCGTGGTAAAATTTGCTACGTGTACAGCCAGTAACGAAATATTGAGCCAGTTCAACCTAAGCTATGAAATGCTTTTGGGTGCCAGTCCTAACCCCAAGATGGTCTGCTTTATAGGGCTAAGGCCTATAGGGGGCGAGGAGAAGTTGATTCATGCTTATTCCAAGGGCTTCAATGCGAAGTGTCCAAGCCGGAATTTGCATTCGGTCTGTCGATTCCATGTCGATAATCATTCGGTCACCTACACCTCCAATTACTATACAGTCATATCTTTAATAACAAAATGAAATACCAGAGTCACGCATTTTGGTCATGCAAGTGATGTGCATGAATGCTCAAAACTAACCAGTCATTGGTTTTGTAACAAAATACAGTAGACACCTGTTATTACAGCACCCCCCACGGATTCAAGAGTGCTGTCATTATGAATTCGTCGATATAACAGGTGGATTTTATACGAAGTGTATCAATAATGATAGGTGAGGATTTTTGTCAAACTCCAGTTCAATTCGGACGCTGGAGTCGACAGTGTTTTCCTCTGGACTAAGAATAAGATGAATAACAATCTTCTCCACTGTTTGCCCGTCTCATCACATTAAAAATGACCGATGTATAAAATCATGACCAAGTCATCTGTAGGCGACTCTCTCGCCGACTGATCAAAAAAGACAAGTCTTATATATCAACAAAAAATAATTTTATTTATCATATATAAAATACAAAAGTCGCAATAATCATTTTCAGTTGAAATGAAAAATGGGTAGAGTTTGAGCAGCGGCTAGGCTTGTTCTTGTTCTTCGTGTTTCGGTGGAAAAAAACTCCAGCCTCTGACTTGGACTGGAGTTTGCCAAAACTTATAATTTGAATGCATTGAAACATGACCAACACGAAAATTCATTGCACGCTTCGGCGAAAAGTACCCAGATACGATCTACATGAACCCTCCGCTATTTTTCTAGTAAACGAACTCGCCAAATTGTTTTGAGCTACTATATTGAAAATAAAAAGGAAATTAGACTGAAGTTGACCAGTCGTACTTCCGTTTCCGGTAGCGTTTGCGAACTTGTATTGTTTCACTATTTATTGAATGATATGATTTGCATCTTATTTCCACAGGAATGAAATATTTGATTTCTTATTCGTCCAAGTAGATCAGAGGATTCTGTTTTTAAATTGTATTTCTATTTAAATTTTAAATTTGGTTTCTTTGCTTGTTTTCTTTGTACGTCTTTTTTCATTTTTTTTTCGGTTGCTGTTTCTGGTCTATTAAAACTTTCTTTTCTTTGCAACCTTTTCATTCTTACTTTCTTTCTCTTGATGCTCGTTTGTTCTTTGTTAAATGTGTCCCTTTCTTTCTCCCTTTCTTCCTGTCTTTCTCTTCATATTCGCCTGTTTCTGATCTTTTGAAACTCCTTTTTTACACTTTCTGTCTTTTGTTCTATGGCTCTGATATTTACTGATGTTAAATGACAAATACTGATAATGCAACCCATTACTGTATTAAAATTTAAATGCATTGAGTGTGTAAAGTTCCATTTCAATGGGGAGGTACGTAATAAGCTGTGAATAAACCTTTGCCAACGAAGGGAATAATAAATAATGACTACACACTACCCCTCCATCTCTCTTTCTCGCAACCCCCACACACATTATTTATCTACCTGTCCGTTCAATAGGCGCAAGATCTGGAATTCGAAATTAGGCACCAATGGTCAGTGTTCGAATCTGGATAACGGCCTGGTTTCAAGTTCCAACAATTTTGAGCAGATCGTCTCTCTTCGAGACGATTTTTTACCAGATAATATATTTTATCATTTCCTACCTAGAAAACCTATGACACCTTTTTCGAGACAAATAGTACATCTTCAGAAGGACGTAGAATGGGACAGTCGAAATGTAGTACGAACAGCATAATCAGCCTTATCCTTTTCCCGATTGTGTTGTTTAATAGTTGCCGTGGGGTCACGGTCCGATCGGAAATTGGGATGAAAAAACAAGTTGAAGTTACGATAAAGGTAAAAACTAGTCAAGAATAATGTTGCAATAATCGACCCGAGAATAAATTCGAAACCTTTTTTAATTGTTTGTTGTTTAAAAAAAAATATTAGGTCTCAATTTTTTTACATCTACAAGCGTGGAATATCAGTTATAAGGAGTTAGGTTTAAGGTGTGGAATCAACTTCTGTTCAAGTAAGGCTGGCTGTTCATTTTTCGATTGAGTTGCTGGTTGTTGCCATAGGATTATGAGATACAAAACCACTGACGGTTAGGCTGAAGTCAAAATTAATAATAATGTGGCAATCCAAAGATAAATTTGCCCCCCCCCCCACCTCAAAAAACGTCGTCTTAAACAAAAAAATAAGTTCTATTCTCTTGTAGTGGACATTGCCGTCAAGCAGACCACTGGGTATAAGCAATAAAGCAGAAAAGATGGACACATGTTCAGACTTCGTACGAGAATTGAAAAAAAAATGTAGAATATGAGAGTGAGTCATGTCCACGATTATCTGTGCATTGGGAACGATCTCGTAAAAAATATCAAGAAGACTGAAAGAATGAGAGGCCTAAAAAGGAATCAAAACTATTCAGACCACAACAGTCTAGAAGTTGGCAAGGAGCCTGAGGAAAGTGTTGGTGATTTGTGAGGATTTGCTGCCACGTGATCCTCATTGACCTCCACCAAGTACCTATGATGTGAATACTATTACTACTGCTATTAACACTACCACTATTTTGAAATTGAATGTACAAAATAAAAATAGTCCCGGTAAATATATACCATTTTTGTATCCATGATTTTAGTTCAGTAAAACAAAAGTCATATGCAACGATCACACGGAGAATCTACTAAAAAACTTATATGACAATGAGAAGACTATGTTGCAAGAATGACAGACAATCGACGGACACCGTGACTCACAACATGGATCCACACGGATCACACGCGAAACCGAGGCCGACAGATTACAAGAGATGAACTGGACAAATTTAGAAAATACTGGCTCTGCAACGCCCATGTGAGAGAATTGTGGCGGATCCTGGGGAAGATCTATGTCCAACGACGGACGATGAAAGACTGATAATGATGATATATATATATATATATATATATATATATATATATATATATATATATATATATATATGATTAAATAATTGTGTCATCCACAGACAGCTGCTTCGTTGTATTACAACTCTTCCGTGTGGCTAAAGACAGTCCATTATCCCGTCCAGTACCACGAAGTAGGATCGAAACCTTCGCTTCACACACAGAGGCATTTTACCTCTGCCCTACGTAGAACTTGATGGTCAGTAAGGTTGAATTTAAGCAATATGTTTACTTCACACATAATTCCCCATCCGCTAGAGTGCTCTATTCCTAAGTTGGAAGAGCATTGCATATATATATATATATATATATATATATATATATATATATATATATGTCATAAACGATAACTTCCAGTTAGTGTAACAAGTTCCCCCTCGATCGTTAAAATACAGCAATGGAGTTAGATATTTTCCCATTTTCCCACTCTTTTTAATGATTATAAAGTCTTTACTGGAAAACCATTATGAAGGATTCGTTTCATAACGTATCCCATTATTACGAGAACTGCGTTCATTTTGAATCATTATTTCTGTATTTTACAATAACCAAACGGATGTAATTTTTGCTGATATGAATTCTCTTGAAAAAAATTTATAAAAAAAGTAGAAAATGAATATTACTTGCATCACAAAGTAATAAAATCGGCCTTAAATATTGATAGTTTTTTTTCTCTCTTTTTCACTGGTATTGCTGTTTCTTTATAGCCTCCGATGTTCATTTAACTTTCATGTAGCACTAATTCTCCCCATCTAAACAAAAAAGAATCCCTTTATTTCATTTTTCAGGCTATTTCTTATAAATTTCACATGAGATCAAGATTAATGGAATTTGAATTAAAGGTATACGTGCATTTTCATTTATCTAATTCAATGGATAAAAAAAAAACGAATACATACTATGTACCTATCGTTCTATTATCCATTTTTCGAAAACAAAGTAGAAACATTTTCTGGATTATTTGGAATAATACGATTTTTCGACGAAATGTTGCAAGAATAAGAGTTGCATTTTCGCAGACAATTTTTTGATGTTTCCTCAAATGATGGTAAAAGCTCGGAATCTAAATTTCGTATCAAGTCTTATCATGTTAAACTTCAACTAACTAAACTTGTCCAAAGTTGATTGAAAAAAGTGAAAAATCAGTCTACCCTTATATATTCATATATATATATATATATATATATATATATATATATATATATATGATTATATATATATATATATATATATATATATATATATATATATATATATATGTAAATTATTGATATGTTGGCAAAATACTCATGGAAAATTCATGAATTTCCGAATTTCGTCTCTGCACATGCACGCATATATACACTCATGGAGGTATACTCATCTTTACACGTGCGAATGTTTGCTTGTGAGGTTTACATACACATACATAAGTTTATTCACCCTGACACATATATATATTCTGGGCACGTTTGCAATATACTCATGAAAAATTCAAGAATTTCTGAGCCCCAAACTAAAATCTTTATTCACACGTGCGTACATACACGCACAGATCATTGCGTTTATATATATATATATATATATATATATATATATATATATATATATATATATATATATATATATATATATATATATATATATATTGTGTATGTGTGAGTATTAAAATATGCAGCAAATCAATCGCCGACAAGTAGCGTTTTGGAAACGTTTGTATGGAATGCATAAAAGCGGGCCACAGTTGTTGACAAACGCAAGATACATAAAACATGAGACAAATAAAGCAACTAATAATAAGAAATTAACAAAACCACTCATCATACGGAGAGACAAATACAAAGACAGACAGTAAGTGAGAAAGAAACATATATATATATATATATATATATATATATATACATATATATATATATATATATATATATATATATATATATATATATATATATGTGTGTGTGTGTGTGTGTGTGTGTGTGTGTATGTATATAATCAGCCTGTTAGCGTCATTTGTTGGACATAAACCTTCCTATATATATATATATATATATATATATACAAGTGCACACACATGTGCATGCACACATATACATATATTTACATTACAGAAACGAAGAAATAGAATAGTTGTAATAACATATTAGGATCTGTTATTAATACAGTCTAAATTTAGCTTATTAGTTTTGGATACTCTTTCTTAAATCTTTCTTTTAGTCGTTGCAAGACACAGGTTATTACATTTCAGGACCATTAGAGTTAGCCGCTTGAATCGGAAGTAGGAAAAATAGTCTTTAAGTTGTCCATAGAATGTAATGACCAGGGCATTTTGACAAAAAGCAACGATAAAGAAAAAATACCAGTCGAAATGAATAATGAAAATACCTTAGAAAACGTAATTCTATCTTGTCTTCTACTACTAGATTGCACACAAATGATCTGGCGTGAATAATCGGATGAGGAAAGTGGTGGCTATACAACTGTAAATTTGACTCCGACATGCTGTTAAACTTTTGTGGCTAAATAGGTACTTCCACGCCAGACGGGCTCCCAGGATATGGGATGCGAGGTCAAATCTTGTCGGAGGATACTTCTTTATTTTTGTTTCACACTTTTTGCTTCAATTGTCACGGAATGTAACAATATAAAAATTGTGATTGGAAACAGAAAATTATAATGAAAATACGTAAATAAATTCTGTGGTTAGCTTCGTACGGCAGAAGGCCAAATGCAGAGTGTACTCAAAGTGAAGAGGGCCTATACGTCTTGAAAATTAGCATTCAAGCTCTTAGCATTTTACCTGGGCTCAGAAATTGTCTTATGCAACCTCTCAACCACAAGACAGGCTTCTGTATACGTTTACTAAGCACAGCTTTGGTGTGACACAAGGCTAAAACATGGGAGCACGCGTAAAGGTCAAACTCATTACGATAACTAATGGTCTGCCAAACTAGCTGGCTATCTAACCATCGCTCCAACATGGTTCCAACATCGAATCTGTTATTAATACGTAATGTTTGCGAATCTCGAAATAAAATTCGGAGCAGGGAGGACAATCAATAACAGATGAATCACGCTAAATAAAAACGATTGGTTCATCTTCTCTTCGTGTTTCTAATGCATAACTGCATAATCGTTATTACAGCCGACAGGATGCAAAACAAGTTTCTCACGTAGAACGCTACCCAGATTTACGGGGAGGTCTTCCTCATCTTTCTATTGAAAATGTCGTCTGCTAATTCAGCGTAACGGAATGATATCAAGGATATTAGAAAGTATTTAGATTTTCTGCATAGTTTAAAAAGCCTATTTAATTTAATACATCAATATCGTTCTATCTTTATCGCTGCAGTTATTTGAATTATGTTAAGATAATAATCCTGTGAGCGGATTTAAAACATTCCCTTTATATCATGGTTTATGCAGTCGAAATGATACGACCTTAGTCGCCATAGGTTGGACCATCGTACATCTCCACTCAGAAGAGCTTGTTTTTACGTTATGAAACGTTTATATTTGAGGTTTAAAAAGTACTGTATTCGTTATATACAGATCGCTACGATCTTTTAACGCCTAGAGTGACTTACGAGATTTCAGAGCAGACATTTCCTTGTCTAAGGGTCTTCTTACCCTGGTAGTGAATTGGTTAGAGATTAAAGATAATTCGTAGATGTTGGGGTAATAAAGCTAAATTAGAATTTCAAATGATGTCTTCAATTATTTTCGATTGCTTTCTTTGAGTAACAAATACACAACAGCCGCTGTACAATTACAAGATGAAACTGATTCTCATTATATAGCTGTCTAATTATCCTTAAAAAGATAATTAGTTGAATTATTCATTTGTTGTGATTTAATTGAATGGAAAGTAATCTTCTTTACAAAAGAGGGAAACGTTCAAGAAAAGGTTGAGAACCACTGTGGTCTTCCTATCATGGTAGTGACTCAGATAAGTGATTCAAGACAATTATTCGTAGATGATGACCAAGGCTGTAAATGCAATGATTGTCACGAAGCAGCTGATGATATATATAGAACCTCGAACAAAAATATCTTTATCTCAAATGGTCATTGATCACTGTCACTGGGGTTCGTAGGCATCAAATCACGAATAACTCAACTAATGGATTCAAAATGATGAAAGAAAATTGAATAATTTTCATTACTGTGTAGTAAGATAGCAGCTGGGATCGAACATATTTCACAAGGAGTCTAGAAAGCGTTTTGAGAAGACAGCTGTAGTAGATGGTAGAAACGAGAGCTATAAGACTGTCTGGAATACATTGAAATGCATCAACAAATTAATTACAGGATTCAAGATAAGAAAAAAAAAAAAACAATTAAAAAAACCGGTCATTAATTGTCAAGCAAATATAATTTCTTTTAGTAATTGGCCTGTCTCGCATCTTAATCCCCAGTTCTAGGGGTCAGTGTTCGAGTCCAGTTGAGTGCCAGGACTTATTTCAAAAGTAGGCGGGTTCTTTCGATCAGGAAAGTTGATGCAACACAACTTCCCTGGATTGGCCTTGTGCCATACTCAGCTTGATAAAATCTAAATTGATTCGAGGGTCGTTTTTTAAACATGATTTTAAAGAACCGTCGTGGGGTAATTGCGAGCAAGCTGATCTAACAAACTGTTAGTTATGATTTCAATCCTCATTTGGTTCCCCATACTTGTGGCCGTGTGTCAAAACAGAGATAAACTTAGTCAATGACTCTCCGCAGAGTAGTGGCAAGTTAGCAGATCATTGTAGACCATTACTACAATAAGAAATTAGTGCCTGACTAAATGAAATTTAACAAATCCCTATAAAAACAGATTTCTGAACATTTCAAAAGAAATAAAACGAAAAGAAAGAATAATAAATGTAGAAAAAGAAACATCTTATTTTTGTTATCATTTATCAAAAATATCGAGTAGTTTTACATTTATTTTAAGACAGTTTAATTAGCTGCATGAATTGTAATTAAAGAACATGCTTCCGACAAGATTTGAACTTGCATCCCTTATCGCTGTTATTACTCTTTTAATTATCAAAAACTTGACAAAGTAGGCCACTACATCTACTTAGGACAACGGATCTCTATGAAATCCACGAAAAGAGAAGAAATCAAGCGGAGATTCATTCTAGGATGGCAAACCCTCGGTAGAGCAAGCTTTAAGAACAAGAAGATCCCATTAGTTTAGAGTGTACAACCAATGCATCCTCCCGATAGTCGCTCATGGAGCTGAAACATGGAACTTAACCTAAGACTGGTCTGCAAACTGAGAACCATGCAACGTGCACATGAAAGGATCATGCTCAACTCCAAATGGGCTGGTCATGGTATAAGAATTGAAGACAACTGACTCACAACATTTATCCTCAGAGATCACATGCAAAACTGAGGCCGGCAGAAGACAAGATCGAGGGACAAACTAGATAAGTTCAGAAGGTATTGGCTCTGCGACGCCCATATTAGAGAGGAGTGATGAATTCTGGAAAAATACGTTAAAAGATTGATCATGGGGATTATTTGTACCTTTTTTCGAGCAGGTTAAAAGCATTTTACAGCAAGAAAATTAAAAAATGCAGTAAGCAAATAAAAAAGTACGACATGTAAATTAAATCTGGGATCATTTTCGGTGAGAAGAAAAATGCAATTTAATCTTTTGGGGAGAGGTCGTTTTTTAAAATTATGGACGAACGATAAATATCCATGGATCTTTATTAAGCGACAAGTTTAAACTAATTTAGCGAAAAAAACAAAACAAAGCAACAACAACATTTGCAGCGATTGAAACATTTTTGATTATTCGTATTCATCTATTCAGTCTTCTAGACGTTATTTTTTATTTGCTCGTTGTATTTTTGCACTCACTTGGTGTATATCTCAATTTTCTCGCAGTAGTTTTTGATTTGCTTTTAATAGTCTTTAAAATGCATGCATAAGTTTTTGACTTGCTTACTGTATTTTTCAATTTACTCGCTGTAATTTTTAAATTGCTTGGAAAAGGGTATAAAGTGCAGCTGTAGGTCTCAAGGTAAAAAGGGGTTTTTAAATTAAGAGGAAAAAGTCCTTAGCAGTGTCATTTTTTTCTATTATTCGTTGCTCTAATTGCCTCCCCCCAAACAGCTTGTAACGGCAGCAAACAGTCTCTGCTTATGATCAGAAGGTTATTGGCGGTAAAAGACATTACCTGGTTACTTGCAATCATTCATAAGATCTTTTTACAATTTATGACGTCGGCCTTTCTGTCAAGTCACTTGAAAAGGGTTGTTCAATCAACTTAGTTTTAATAAGACAACGAGAGAGAGAGAAAGAGAGAGAGAGAGAGAGAGAGAGAGAGAGAGAGAGAGAGAGAGAGAGAGAGGTAAATACTCGTTACTTAATTACGATATGCCAAGGTAACATTAAACTCGACCATTATCCTTAATCATAGTGGTAATTAGGTATAATAACTCTGTTGTAAGTATCCATGTTACAAACCATAAAATGGCGCCTTAAATCTGTGAACATTGTGAATACTTGAAGAAATTATGTGGTTAGCTTCGTACGGCAAAAGGCAAAAGGCCAAATGTAGATTGCAGTCAAAGTGAAGAGAGCCTATATGTCTGGAAAATTAGCATTCAGGGTCCTAGCATTTTACCTGGGCACAGAAATTGTGCGTTATCTCAGCCATAAGACAGGTTTCTATATACATTTACTGAACACAGCTTTGTATGACGCAAGGCTAAAACATGGGAGTCCGTGTAAAGGTCAAGCTCATCACAATAACTAATAGTCTGCAAAACTCATCTCATCATCTCATCATCAGTCTTTTATCGTCCGTTGTTGGACACATACTTTACCTAGGATCCGCTACATTTCTCTGACATGGGCATCGCAGAGCCAGTATTTTCTGAATTTGTCTAGTTGGTCTCTCAATCTTGTATTCTGACGGCCTCGGTTGTTGCACGTCATCTCTGGGGGTCAATGTTGTGAGTTGTGATGTTCATCGGTTGTCTGCCATTCTCGCAACATGACCAGCCCATTGCCATTTGAGTTTTCCAATAGATTCTCTGATGTCTCGGACTCCCGTTTTCTTCCTGGTATACTGTCCATGTAAGGTTGAGCATGATTCTCCCGTGCCCGCATTGCATGCGTCTCAGTTTGCAGGTCTGTCTCTTGGTTAGATTCCATGTTTCAGCTCCATAAGTGACTATCGAGAGGATGCATTGGTTGTGTACTCTTCTTTTTAGGATTATTGGGGTCGTTTTGTTTTCGGAGGTTGAGCTTGCTCAGCCAAGAGCTAGCCGTCTTAGAGTGATTTCTTCTTCTTTTGTGGGTTTCATTGAGATTCGTTGTCCTAGGTAGATGTAGCGGTCTACTTTCCCCTGTTTTGCATCTTCGATTTTGTTGTTTTCTTCGTCTTTGTTTTTTTAAAAATCGTATTTTATCAAAACATTTTCGTCTCTGTATCCTCCCCTTTCGCCGGGTGCCTGTCAGATTTGGAATATCAGATCTTGGTCTAATAACTTTGATCTGCAATAAATATCACATGTGGCACCTCCCCTTGTGAGTTATTGAAACTGTTCTCAGCATATCACCCACGAGTCTTCCCACAAAGCTTTTGCACGTTCGACCCATGTCTCATATTTGTGACCTTCCAGCGAATCAGTCGAATTTCAAAAGTACATACGTACGTTGATTAGAGCAGCGAATTTGTTCCATAATTTTCTATACTCTTCAAAACCGCACAGGTTTTATAACTAATTTTTCAAATTCATACTCATACATTAATCAGTGCGATGATATTTTAAGCGTACATCAAAACCCACACTAATCGAAATTGAAAAATTCAAGGTAATGCTGTTCCTTTTTCATGTTGTAATTTAAAAAAAAATCTAAAATTCATCGTCTTTTAATGGTTTTAATCAGTGACTCTCGTGTGCTGTTAATGTATATGCTTGGTTTATTGATGTGTTTCTTTTATAACAATGTTTTACTGATTGTCTTCCCCGGGTGGCTGTCACTCGACAACCTACCGCAAATGTCGAACGCAACCTTTTATTCAGTCCACGGCGGTATGTGGTTCTTATTTCTATACCTGTCACACCTGATGTCTTTCCTAGCAAAATTTTAGAACTCGTAACCATTGATTCTTCCTTATCTTGTCGATCTTCCTCTGTACTTAATCGATGTATATTTCGACACTAACTGGTCCGGCGATTGAACTCACGACCTCCGAGGAACAAGATGAACCTTACCTACTTTAGATGTTGGTATGCCTGCATTTTTCCTCCATACATTATCAGCCATACTCGATTTTGGAGTCTCTCCACAGTTTATAGCCTTCCTATCTTTGTTAAGCTTTATCTTTAGAGGATTTCTGGTCTGGTTTCTGTTGCAACTGCATGTCATGTTATACACACAATTCTCGGTTACTTTTTTCAAGTGTAAGCGTATAGCAGACGCAACGATTTCTCTAGTTTTCAACCGCTGAAATGGAGTGAGGGTTGAATATATGGCTGTAAGGAGAAAATGTCAAGAAGGTAAATTGAAGGCAAATTTTTTTATTACAATATTTTGAGTTATGATCAAGATTATTTGACTCGGACTGAAATCGCATATCTCAGTGGATGCCCCTATTAGAAGAGTGGTCATTAAATAATAGCATAATGTCGGGAGCGCTTAGGCACAAACTATGAAACAAAGGTCAGGTTGACAGTGAAAGTAATCTTGCTGTCCCAGGAGTCATTTGACAAGACTTGATAAGGTAAAACGTTATTTGCAATAAGGTCAACTACAGAGAGTGCAGCTGTCCGTTGACAATCATAGCGAAACCGGCTTACAAAACCTTCGCTTGCAAGATATTATACTGGGAGGGAGGGATCCCATTTCTTATACAAGAGAGGAAATGTGTGTGTGTGTGTGAGAGAGAGAGAGAAGAGAGGAGAGGAAGAGTGAACTTAGTTGAAAAGGTGATATAAAGAGAGAGAAAGAGAGAGAGAGAGAGAGGAGAAACTAGGGTTTAGGAGAAGAGGAAAGTGATCGAAACATAGGAAGAGAGAGACAAAAAAGAAGGACATATATATATATATATATATATATATATATATATATATATATATATATTTGTATTTATAAGTGGATGAGACTATACAAAGAATAGAGAGCATGGAAGAGGGAGAGAGAGAGAGGAAAAGGGGGAGAAATGATAGTGTGGAAGAAGTATCTATAGACACGCATATACCTGTGTGTTCGTGTATACTATGAAATAGAGATATCAAGAACAAGTGAGACATACACGACATATAGAGAGGGTGACAGAAAGAAAGAGTTGAAAAATTAAGCAGGGAATGTGATAGACAGAAGGAGAAGGAGCAAAAATCGATGGTATTATTGAAAAGAGAAAATTTCAAAGAGAGATAGAGAGAGAGAGATAGGATGAGAAGGATGAGATGGAGAGGGAGAGACAGGAAGAAAGAGTTGAAAAATTAAGCTGGGAATGTGATAGACAGAAGGAGAAGGAGCAAAAATCGATGGTAGGATTGAAAAGAGAAAATTTTAAAGAGTGAGAGAGAGGGGGTGAGAAGGATGAGTGGAAATGAGAGAGAGGGAGAGACAGGAAGGGAGAGTTGAAAAATTAAGCAAGGGATGTGATACACAGAAGGAGGAGCAAAAATCGATGGTATTATTGAAAAGAGAGAATTTCAAAGAGAGTGAGAGAGAGAGAGAGAGAGAGAGGGAGAGAGAGATGGTGAGAGGGGTGAGCGGAAGAGGGAAGGAGAGACAAGAAGTAAATGAGAGATGCTGTAAAATTAAGATTGAAAGAGAAGCAAATGTATCGGGATAAGGGGTTCATATGAGATAGTCATGAGTCTCTCTCTATGTGTCCTTAAGATAGGGAAATTGAGATGGAGTATCATAAAATAGAGAGAGAGAGAGGGAGACCAAGTGAGAAAGAGGGAGAGAGATGGGAGGAAATTATTAGTAAAACTTTTGCAACTCTCTACTTCTGCTTCTTTCGCGAATTTATATCATTAAGTATCACTAATTTCCTCTCACTGAATGGAGAAAAAAGTAAAGTACTGATGCTATTTCATCCATCTATTAACACTCAGCAAACTTCCCGCAATTTCAAGGGAAGCGCGCCAAAATCCACTGTTAATGTATCCGTTATTTTCTGTACGGTTAGCACCATATTCCAGTGTCCATTTTTTACGCGATCATAACTTGGCTTGTGTCCGTGGTCAGCTAATTTCCGATTCGGTTCGCCAAGTCATTTATGAAATAACGCCTCGCTTATGGGTTAAATCCCTTACTCTTCACTTTTATAGCATCCTTTTTTACTGCTTGGGTGTCCCTCCCTTCGTGGCAGACCCTTGTCACTTGTACATTTTTTATCCGTTTTCTTTCATTAGAAGACATTTAGTTTCTCTCGCCCCTTTCTCTTCAGATAAATTGCTTTGAGGTTTTTCATTTCGTTCTATTTTTCTTTGCAACTCTCTTGGTCTCTTTGCTCTTTCTCAGTCCGTTTCAAAGCTCATACAATACAATACGATTGTTGACTTCTGAATCTGGTGATCCTGCGCTTGATTTCTTCTTCTTTTGTGGGTTTCATTGAGATTCGTTGTCATAGGTAGATGTAGTGGTCTGCTTTCCCCAGTTTTGCATCTTCGATTTTGTTGTTTTCCTCGTTTTTGTTTTTTTGAAAAAACTTATTTTATCAAAACATTTTCGTCTCTGTATCCCCACCCTTTCACCGGGTGCCTGTCAGATTTGGAATATCAGATCTCAGTCCGTTTCAAAGCTCATACAATACAATACGATTGTTGATTTTTGAATTGGGTGATTCTGCGCTTGATATCTTCTTTAGTGGGTTTCATGGAAATTCGTTGTCCGAGGTAAATGTAGTGGTCTGAACTGGATTTTTTGTCTCTTCGAAAGCACTTTCGTTTTTTTTTTAAATTTTGTTTCATTGCTTTCCGTGTATTCATTGTTTTTCCTCTCCTTCGTATTGTGTGATAGTTAGCCAGTCTGTCGCACACGCACTCGGGCACCCAGCAACTTATTGAGTACACTCTAAGCTTTCTTATTCGACACGTCTCTTCTGCATATTGTCTAATTTTTCTATTTATCTATCTATTCATCTGTCACAGTCTGTTTCCATCATTTTTGCCATTTTGCTCCTACCTATATATAACACTTTGTTCATCTCTCTCTACCTCTGTTGAAATGCATTTTTATTCTCTTCGTATCCATCTATCTGAACCCGTGTCCATTAACCTTCTGTTTCCACATCATGTACTGATACAAGCAAATTAGTCCACCGAGAAACAGTTGTTGATAAGTGACGTCAGTCAGTGGCCTCTTGGGTAATATGGCTGTCCGCCTTGATAGGTCTTTCTCCGTTAAGTGACTCACGATGTTTGGCCGGCATTTAACCTCCTTTTATACTATGCCTGCCTTTAAGATGCCACAGGGGAAGAAAGAGGAACAGAAGAAGGAAGGCAATGGATTAAGCGTATATATTATTATTGCACACGCTCATATTAGCCAGGCAAATTTTCCTTCTTATCATATAAGGAAATATAACCTCCTGCCTTCGCAGCCATTTTGGATTATTTCCTACACAAATCATCATTCTATGCCCGCCATATTTGTTTAATATGACTAAGTTGTTATTTATATTATTTGGGCTGCGCGTATTTAACAGAAAGTCGATTAGCCACCTGATAGAATTGGTTTCGACCCAGCGTTTCTCTTCTTTTTCTTTTTTTCTATAGATTTACAGAGACAACGCTTACAATGTAGATGAAATATCAAGTGCTTAGCCATGACAGCATGTACAACATTTCATCTTTCAATGTGAAGTCGAGAGAATACACGCCTCAGTCCTTATCATTATTTTAAGTGAGTCATCCCCAAAGAGAACGATGCATGGTTCTTTGTGACCCATAAGAGTATCTATGTGTCAAAAGTTTGTATTTTTCCCCTACGTATGTCAATAAAAAAGGAATGTGCTCAAGTGAATAAGGTTTGTCTCCCGAAGACGGACGCGAGTAAAAGTATCGCAGGAGTTGATCACGTGACTGGCTATCAAAAAAAAGCATCATGGAAAAGCAGGGAAAAAAAATTAGAATCCCTCCGAAAAATGGATTAAGAACTCTGCAATAAAAAAACAGACGGACAGCAATAATTCCAATAAAAATGACGACTGACAAAACAGAAAGCATAAAAAAAATACTCTGTTCTTTTTAGCATTTGTCCTGATCCATAGGACTTCGATCCTTTCTTTCTTCCTTTCTCTCTCATCTCACTCTCTCTCTCCCTTCTTCTCTTTTCATTCGGAATTGGCTGAATACGTCACGCGTTTATGTCACGTGTCTTGTTGCAATAGTGACGTCAGACACAGACACTACCCTTCCGTTAACCGTCTTCCTTTCTCTATCCACTGAAATATCGATGCCAATTGTCCTCGCTCCAGTCTCTCTACGTCATGTCCCTTCACAAGCTCCCGTCTGTCACCGTATACAACACTACAAACAGTGCGTTACGGTTTTATCCCGCCAGATGGAGCCACTGCAAAGTTATTTATGGCTCATAAAGTGGTTGAGAATGGTTAAGTTAATGCGACATCTTTTCTTTTACAAATACACTCCCGGGCTTGTGTTTATCCAGATATAGCTATATATTTTGGTCTATTGATACCTATCTGCTTTACCTCAATATCTCTGCACATCTCGGGACGTGGCATTTGCTGATTATTTCTGCGGGTAACACGAAAATAGAACAATGTATGGTTGTAAGATTCAACTGTACTCAATTTACTGCCATGTACAGCTTGCAGATTTCCTTATGAGTGAGTTGAGTTGTGATTCTTTTCTATGAGGAACTAAATGCTCCATGCTAGACAAAAACATCTAATCGATATATTTCACATACTTTTGTTTTAAAAAATATTTATATGAATGATCTTCATCCTAAACTAAGCACTATATATTCATAGATATACAAGCACCCCCTTTCTCTCTCTCTCTCTTTTGCACATACACGCACACATGAATCTCTTTCCTCGTCAATGCATGTATTCAGTCGTGGATATTAATCGCATAAATCAAACATTGAACCTCAAAAAATCCAGATCAAGATTCCCCTAATAAGTATTTATCAGGCGACGAACTTATTGATAACACTGAGTTGAAGCGGCCACCCTATCAGTCGAAGGTTTGTTCCTACAGCTGCCTCATTTTCTCAAATTGTTCATCCTATTTACGTTTTCTACGCCAAATGGTAAATTCATCGTGTAATAACGGGAGATCATTACAAATAAGAGTTTCAACATGATATGACGCAATTTATAATCATTCTGTCGGATCATTGAAAGAATCAAATAGAGCAGATATGAACCCAGAATAGATGAAATAAGACTTTGGAGCTGAAACAGTTATTTGGGCCTTTGCATTACTGGCGGGTGTTTAACTCAATGGCAAGGGCATAATTATGTACATATATATAAAGTTTGAGGAATTGGAACAAATTGATCAATATGTTCATCTGCCATGTTTCAGAGCATTTCGTGTGTCCCTCTGGACATTTCATATATTCTCAACTTTACTTCATCAGGAAATAAAGAACCTAATTTCCCATACTTTTTTTTCATTGGGGAATTCGTTTCGCACCTTTAGCGGCTCACAGAGCTTTTGGGTAGCATATCTTGTATATAGATACAATCCCACTCATTAATGTGTATCTAGACAAACTCAGCTGAAACAATACTAAGATGTGCATCAACCTAGAACCTTGATCACATTCTATGACCACAGTCGGATCGGAGGTAATTTTCATTTTTTTTCCATTTCCAAGGTGTGACTCAGACCTGTGTTCCGATCTGCACTGGTTGTTATTTTGTCAGGTCACTTCTCTGAGGAGTGATAGACCAATACAGTCAGTGCATACGTGCTCATGTCGGTATACTCTCGCAAAGGGCGGCAGATCTCAATAGCTAGCCCGGGTATCTGCCAGGAAAAAGAAACTCCTGACAATCCTAGAACTCAGGGTCCTTGCTCTTATTCATACCCTCTCGGTGGACCATAGTGGTTTCGGTTCTGCACACTTCACCTTGAAGACCACAGGCTTGGAGGCTATTCCTTGAAGTCCCACCATCCAATGTCCTATAAGCGTAGAAAACCCTCTCAAAATTTGCATTTGTAAAACCGAACCATTGTTTCACTCTCACGCACCTCAGTGTATATATACATTAAGAAATGTATGTATGTGATCTGATAGAATACATACACATGCATACATATATGTAAGCGCTATTTAAAAAGAATACCGAGAAGTTTTTCCGTAAAAACAACGCACCACTTACAATGTATCCATCAATCTATCTATTTATCTGTGTGTGCATGTATTTGTGTGTATTTATTATCATTGTTATTATCATCATCATTACTATACCTAATATTTGAATGTCAAACATTTGGCAAGTAAAGATTTCCTCAAGATACTGCCTTAGGAAATTAACAAATATATCTTATGCACGTACCCCCCCCCTACAAGGATGACACCTTGTGAAGATCGAACTTGCTAGATTAGCTAAATTGTCTGCAAGACATACTCTCTGACCTTTGCACCACGGTAAATGTCTCTCTCTCTCTCTCTTTCTCCCTCTTTATCTCTCTTTCCCACTCCTCTCTCTCTATGTATATATGTGTGTGTGAGAGAGATAAAGTATGCAGCACATTTACACACGTAGAAAGCTAGACATAAGCATGCAAATATAGGCACGTAAAATACTTGCACATGTACACGTATATACACATGTGCACATGCGCGCTTCCTGACTTTGTATGCATGACAGTCAATAACAAGAAACACTTGGCACCATATTTTTGTGATTCATCACTTATGGAGAATTTTTTTTCATTGGCCTCCTATGTTACGTTTTAAATGAATTGCACGAGCAGCAGTCATGTTGGTTCTTTGCTCAATATATTTACATTCGTTCAGTCTGTAGGGGGCTGCTCTGCGATTAAGTATTTCCTGCCGGCGTCAGAGATAAGTGGAAAAAAGCAAGGATTCTGAAAGCTGATTTTCAAGGCAAGAAGGCCGTGACTGTTTGGAAAATGAACATGACACAATCTTCATAACTTTATAATCACACATCACACTAAATATCTTAAGTATCCTACGAATTCTTTGTGGAATACGAGCCCTTGCGACATTATACGAGATTAGTATATCAGCCACTGACGACTGTTGCATTCAGACCAATTTGGGAAAGAAAAAGTGGCGAACAGTTCAGTGTGCTAAAGTGTAACTGGTTAGAGAAGAACTAACTAGTTCAAGTATCAAACGGATACAACATATTCTTGTCGCATCCGAAGTACATATAGTTTGGCAGCAAGGAAAGTATAACAGCACTGGAAACATAACAGTTGACGACATGGCTATAGCATTCTGTTATAGATATAACTGTTGGATAAATAACTATTGTCAAGTGATACTGACTTTATCATGGGCAACAGGGATGCGTTGACATAACGATTTAATGACGAGAAAAACGTAACGATATAACTCTATTTGACACTATATTTAAATAAGCTGTACTCAATCAATATCTGTTTGCAAAGTTTGGGCGTGTGCTGAGATGATAGCTCTCTGAGTCCATGAAGATGCGTATGTGCAAGACTGGATGCACACATACACACATGGTCTTACATGTGCTTTTATATGAATGCATAAGAATGTCAGTTTAAATTTAAATCAAACGCTGCAAGCGAAAACTCGTAAATTCGATTTATTACAGTGAGTGTGCGATATCACGAGAGCTGCTCTAACTCTCCCTTCTCACATCCCGTTGCACTGTATCAGTAAATATACAGCCAGGTCAGAGACCAGGGGAATATTCATTCATGCCTTTACTAGGACATTAACACGAATAAAATCAACTGTCGGTAGTAAGGATTTAAAACTTGCACCACTTTATTTCCTGATGGAAATAATTTAGCTAGTTTAGCGGTAAGATGTAGGAAAAAATTGCAAAATTCGCTGCGACTATGATGATAATCCTTAGTAGCCCTGTGAATGTCCTTCCCTTTCTTGTATCAAACCCAACACTCACCAAGTGTGGGCTATTACACCTTCTAAACATTGATAAAGCAAATTAATATTTGCCATATCTATTCACATGATAATTATACTGTGGACCTTTTGATTCATGCTTACTTCGTATATGTGTTATAAGAATTTACGGTGACCCCAAAAAAGTAATCATTGAAGTGAATGAAAGGTTTGACGAGATTTTTCTACTCATAATATCATGAACAGCTCGTATTAAATTTATTGGCAATGCTTTTCTATATTAAAACTACAAATAATGCATTTCTATGGTAAAAACAATAATAATGCCCTTCGATAGCGAAATCATTGGCAGTGGATTTACATACAAAAACCAATTTGCGAAGCATTTATAATGTAAAAGGAAACTCCAATGAATTCCTTTACCTCAGTTGTTCTCGACCCTTTTTACCTTGCACCCTTTTCACCATATTCTAGAATGTCATTCCCCAGATTGTCTGATTCCAAAGGTGCATTTCAAATAATGTGAATACAATATTGAAATATTTCACAGTTTGAATCTGCGAGTATGTGGTACTAACTCCCATATACCCATGAAATTCTAAAGGCCCTCCAGTTGGGAATTCACACCCTCCCTTGGTTAGGAACCTCTGCTTTACATTGCTTTTAGGAATTGCTGGATCATAGTATAGATATTCCCTAGAGTGAATGACAGTTTTTACGTGTTATCACAGGTCACATAAATATATTGCCAATTAAATAATACATAGACACATCCATTTCCGTTTTCACCCCTTTCACACTTTTAAGCTTTTTAGAAATAATAACCATTTCTATTCTATCAAATCCCAGTCGTCTTAGTCTTTTCAACACTAGTTTGGGTCTCTCTCTTTATATAACCTTTCTTTCCTATTTGATCTATACGAAGTATTTTAGGGAGTTGAATTACTTCCCCTGCTTTGCTCGTGGAGGGTTTCATAGACAACCAAAGACAGCGATCCCAAACAACAAAATCCCGTCGAGTGGACCGTAATATCTCATTAGAAGCATTTTTCTATAAATCAGTTCTTCTCTTTTCTCTATATATTGTTTTAACGGATGGTAACCTTATCATAATGGTAACTCGATCTAGGGAATAGAGCAGAGCTGATATTTTTCTTCTTGTCTTTCTTTCGTTTTGATTAATCCTAATTGGAGATGATGTATTTGTAACGTGTCCTCCCTTCTTCCAATACACCGACGCCAAAACGTCACCCTCCTGGGATGGGAAGTCTCATGATGGATTGTGGCAAGTTTTTGTTTGTTACAAAGAAAGGATAGTGACAAGTGAAGTAAAGATGTTTATTGTTGGCGACGTCAGGATATGATTCTCCGGACACAGAGAAAAGCTCTAAGCTGTAGGCGGCATTCAACAGATATTCAACAAGGCCAGCTTTGTTTGGTGAACAGCCATATAATAGGAGTGAAGAAGATGGGATTCAAAATTAGGCTCACCTTTAAAATCAGCATTCGAAATCCCGGTTTTTACCAGGGGTCAAAAATTGCGCAAATTACCCAGTCCTCTTAGCAGACTACCTGGGAAACAGTGGTATATGACAAACTATTCTATCGTTAGATGAATGGAGTTTTCTTTGCAATTAAATCATCTGCGTTGGAAGAATAATGAAGGTGCCCCTATTTGGCTTTGGAAGTCAGGCTCCAGTGTTAGCTGAGACCAAGAGCAAATTATGCAAAATCTTTGTGTCCGAAATAAAGTCTGATGAATATCAGAAATTTCAATTCCATGGAATCCCTATGGATTCAGTATTGGCTGATCATCTATATAGAGAGAAAAAGAACACAAAATCTTAGGAACCAAGTTAAGATAACAGACAAGTCAAAATATTGGAAAAAAAGGCAACCAAAAATCCAACAAGTAAGCCTAGCAAAGGCATGAATTCTATGTAAAAGCGTCCACAAAGAAAAGAAAACACCTTTGATTTAAGGATCAGAAATTGGTTCGCTTGAGTCTTGTTTTCTGGAAGTCATGAGTTCAATTACTAGGTCTGTCTAAGGTCAAATTCTTTGGTTGAATATTTTGGTTGCAAATCGACACGAATTATCTTTTTCTGATTAACTAGTATTCTTAAAGATGACATCATACGTCGGTTTGCATGAAGCCTGAGATTAAATCCGACACAACGGATTTGATATTCACATAGGTGAAAACACAGCAGAAATGACACGAACACAATAATTCACATCCGCTGTTATACTAACAAATCCCTCAGCGTCGTATACGTTTTTAGAGTAATCTGCATTAGTAAGCCCTTTGTTTCAAAATATTAAATTGTGTGTGTTATAAAACAACATTTATATACAATACATTATGATACATTATAATGTAAGATAACAAACCACATATTTTATTACACGACCCTAAAAATGATAAAACAAAGGTAAATATTAGAATTATGGCTGGAAATGGGGTAGTGTTTGATCAACATTACTGGAGCGCTATGATAATATAACTGATTTGTTTTGAAATTTCCGAAACGGTTACATGATAAACAAATTGATGATCCCAACAAAAACGATTCACACATTATACCATCGTATCTAATTCTATGTAAAACATAAAACCCATTGAAAAGCTTACATAAATTGCACTAACATATCCTGAAATTATTAACTGAAATTATATTTTATTTGTGCGGGCGTGCGTGTGGTTTTCTCACGAGTTGAACAAGAAGAAAAGTCCACTGGACCCTGTCTGCGATCTACTGCTTGAACGTAACCATAATGTTCCGTTTTTTAAACAAATTATGACGGGCGATGAAAAGTGGATATTTATAACAGCGCAGAACGGAAAAAAAATCGTTGAGCAAGCTAACCGAACCACCATTAACTATGCAAAAGACCAGTCTTCATTCAAAGAAGTTGATGCTGTGTGTAATGTGAGATTGTGCCTCGTGTTCTTCGTGCTCCACGAACAATGAAATGTCTCAATTATCTACTCTAATAATGAACAGAGTGATTTTCTTCGTCTGCTATCTGTGACAATGGACTCTTCCACTGGAGACGTCGGTGAAGTTTCGTTAGAAAAAAAAACAAACACTCCCTGCTCACAGTTTCAAACTATTGACTCTTCCCGGTTATTAACCTCAGTATTTTCCAACGAAAAAAATGTTGATCCAAATATATCCGAGAATCTTTTTGCGATTGGATTAACGATTAGATCATATTAAGATAGATCAGGATATACGTATAACAATGATCAACAAAATTAAACCTGCTCAGAGATGAATGTTCCTTTTCTTTCTCTTTCTGGAAAAAGATTGTCCGTCTGTCTTTCAGTTTCATACTCTTTCTCTCTGTTTCTTTCTTTCTTTCTGTCTCTCTGTCTCTCTCTATTCTTTTCCGAAAATATAAATCATTAAATGAGTTGCAGATTACATCATAACCATGTCACTTTTTACGGTAACAAAATATTTCATTTCACTAGATTTTTTTTATTCGAGCGCCTGTCCCCATTTAGGAAGATCCAGTTATGCTTTCCGATTCGTAGTGATAATGATGTTGGTGAAGGCATGCACTTACTGAGTGCTTTCTAGTTTCTTCTATGATAATTCTAAAGACTGAATTTACGACGTTGAATAGGACAAACGCATCTGACAGCAGTATCAGCCTAATGAAAATCTACTATTCATAAATTTATTCTAAGTAAAAATCCGTTCATCTTAGTCGTGAACCGAAGGTATTCGAAAGTTAGGACAATTCAATCTTCATTTGTTGACTGTATTGAACGGAGATTATTTTCTTTGTAGGATTTTTTTTCAACCTAAATACTTTTTTGCACTACTGCAAATTGAGAACCATGCAACGTGCACATGAAAGAACTATGCTGGGCCTCACTTGGAGAGACCACAAGACAACACAGTAGATCCGAGAAAAGACAAGAGTCAGGGACATCATAGAATCCATTAAAAATCTTTAATGGCAGTGGGCTGGCCATGTTGCAAGAATGACAGACAACTGATGGACATCACGACTCACGACATGGATCCCCTGAGATCACATGCGCAACCGAGGCCGGCAGAATATTAGATGGAGAGACGAGCTAGACAAATTTAGAAAGTACTGGCTCCGCGACGCCTATGATAGAGAAGTGTGGCGAATCCTGGGGAAGGTCTATGTCCAACGACGGACGTTAAAAGACTGATGATGATTATTTATATTATTATTCTGACTATACTCATATTGGTTGTTTTTCATCCAACGTTTCGTCCGTCGTACTCTACGGCCTTCATCAGGTATCATCTCCACACCTACCAAAGGATACCTGATGAAGGCCGTAGAGTATAACAGCCGACACGTTTTATGAAAAACAATCAAGATGAGGATAGTCCAAATAATGATAGAAATAATAATAATACCTCATCTCAAAAATTCAGAGATATACTAACTGATGATGATGATGATGAATTAGGTATAAAGAACAAGTGAGAAATTGAAAATTTGTCTCAGCCAAGTAAAGCCTTTATTTATCTGTCTTATTGATACGTTTGTTTCTACTTATTTACATTCCTGTTGTGCGACAAACATTTTCCGTATCCATCTGTTTCCCAGAGACTCTCAGTTTTGTTATGATAACTTTCCTGACTTCCAAAGAGAAGAGGATAGAATATACCACCAATATTGCCGTGCAAAAGCAGTCAATGAATAAGAGAATTTAAGTTATTGTTAGAGAAACGAATCGGCAAAAACGGAAATACTTTTTACAGGAGAAAACCAGGGCTAGTTGGTAGGATTTTTCACTTAAGTGGAGGTAACTTCCCGTGAAATTATTTGACATAAAGTTATTTCCTTTGGAGGGGTCGTTTAAATTCGAAACATTTGTCAAGTCCATTATATAATCATTTAAACATTCAGAAAAAAGTGTGTCAACTTACTTTGCCCGTGAGGGTAGTTGATTCAATCTGATTGGAAAAGTTAGTTCTTTTGCTAATTTGTACAGACGTGGTTATGATTGAGAAATATGAATTTTAAAACCAGAAGAATGTATTTGAGTTGAAAGTAAGATTTTAGGAATACAATGACCATCTGTTAGGACAAGTTGGATCATATGAGAGTTGATCAGAATGATGCATTGTATCGAGGTGGAAGATGGTGGAGAACAATAAGAAAAAAATGACGACACCAATGACTTGTTTGAAGTTTGTTTTGTTATTATGCAGGCATTTTGTTTTTCCTCTTTCTCAGTTGGATACAATTACAGAGGACAAAGAAGCCCCACTAGCAATGTACCAACCAGCCCTGAGCACGTTCTATCCACATTCTACCCCAAGAAAAAGTAGAGACAGAAGCTGCTTGAAATCTTATCCATACACTGTTTATTGACACTTCTCATAAACATAGACTACGCTATCATCGACCCTACAATATAGCCTGAACTGGGCACTCATTTGTCTAAGTGAAAAAAAACCCAAAAAACAACCAGAGTGAAATGACGTTTTCCATGCAGGAGATTTCGTGTTACAATATGTGACTCAAACTTAGTTGTAAAAGGGACACATTTTTTTCTGCTCAAAATCAGACTCACAGTGGCGCATTCAAGTGGTGGATACAAACATTAAAGCAGGTGATTAAACCTACCCCTGCATCTAACTAACCCCAGTCTCCTCCATCGTGAACAATGGAAGATAAGATATTTAAGAATAGTTCTGTTTTCTGTGGCATGTGGATGGATCCGTGTTTCAAACAAGATGATATTGAATTCATCATCTCATAAGATGGAACATTCTTAATAATCCTCGACAAGTATTTCTTTCATCTTGATTTTAGTAGCTTTTCATCGCAACTGCTCAGACTGTCAGTCTACGGATAATATAATTACAACAAATACAACTAATGTACATAAAAACAAAAGCAAAGATGGTGCTGACCGATCAGTAAGAAAGGTTGAGTTCAAGACTTAGATTTGATCATTTGTGTATCGCCAAAGCTCTAGGTACTCAAATGGTAGAGGCAAGATCCCATGGGAAAAGGAATGTGGCTTCGAGTCTTACCCAGTGTTTATATCTGATCTGTACTTTTTACTTATTGTCGCAGACTTATGGTTTGAGTTACGGCTGTGAAAAGCAGATGAAATAGATATTAGTTAAAATTTAATGATGCTTACCCAGTATTTGTTTTTGTTTATAAATTTTAAATCTTATATTTCACGGTGTATGAGGCGAACTTTTTGAAATCGAATGAACCTTAAAAGGTATCTGTGCGTTATAGGTCAATGATAAATTTTGGGCGGCACTCAAAGCAATCAGGCTTCGCATTACCGATTTTACGAAAATTTTATGAAAGTAAAGTTGATACACATGAATTTTCAGAATTTGGAGAATCCAATTAAGGAATTAACTTATCTAAGCTGATAATGTTTTCTATATACGCAATGTGTAAATGTTTGGTAGCTTTGTTAATTTTTAAAAGGAACATTTTATCAGAGGAAAAATTGTCTAGAAGTATTTATAATCATGTTTACTCAAAAGGTAGGATGGATTAAGATTTTGAATTGAAAAAGTGTGGGCCAGTCTTTCTAGTAGGATACTGAAGAAACCTTCCATGTCAATGCTTAATCAATTTATATTCCACGTTACACAACCAGCGAAGACGATGCTACAATATCAGAAAACAATTATTGATGTAATTCCTGTAGAACTTGCACTGCGACGGAAGCCTTTAGATGTATCCATCAATAAGCCAATTAAAGCCTCTATTCGTGGGGAGTGAAATAGGTACATGATTGGCCCTACTCTACACAAATTGACCTCCACCGGATGATTTAAGTATTTTGCAAGTGTCAGTGGATTAAAACATCGTTGGATACAGTTAAGGGAGAAAATATCAAGAGGTGTAGGATAAGTTATGCACTGGATGGTGCTGAAGATGGAATACTTTTCGAAATCCCTGCGAATGAAGTCGATACTCACGATAATGACTAAAACAATTGACTTTACTACCTACCTTATTTATTCTTTGTGATGTAAGTTTTACGTCTTTTATTTCTTTTATTAAAACGCTCGATTTGATTTTTTTTCTCTTATTCTCTTCATGGAGCTTATTAAAAATTAGGGTTCGTGTTATCCAATATGAAATACTAATACGAATTGCTCGTTGATATTGACCAATTTTCTTTATCTTCTTGCCTTATATATCAACATTTCAGGCCAACCAACTCTTCAACTGTTAAAGTAAACATGGAGGTTCAACCGAGAATGTTGTCATAAAAATAACAAGAAAAATACAAATTCATCATCAGCCTTTTAGCGTCTATTGTTTGACATGGACCTTCCCCAAGATTCACCAGACCTCTCTATGGGCATCACAGAACCAGATCTTTTTGAATTTATACAGCTTGTCACGCCATCCTACCTTCTATCGATCACAATTTCGTATATGATTTCTGGCGATCAACGATGTGAGTCGTGATATCCAGAGGTTGTCTAACATTCTTACAACTTGTCCAGCCCTTTGCCATTTGAGTTTTTTCTAACTCGTTACCGGTGAATCGCGACGATTCATCCTTAATGATCTGATACGTGGGTAAAATAGTCACTAACTTCCCACCAATGTCAGATAAAAGCCAGGATTTTGAACGTTGATTTTTTAGGCGGGCAATCAAGCCTCCCCTTACTTGGAACATTGGCGCAACAGAATCTTAACATTCAAAATTGTGCCATGTTAAACCAAACCTAGTAAATGTGCAGTGGTCTGAATAGCTAAAATTGTAATGCTTTTCTTGTTGATATTGCAAGTAAAGATAAAAAGGATTTCGAATGCTGATTTTCTCTGAAAGTAGGTATATCCCTGGAAGACTGATGTAACACAATCTTCCGCTTTCTTTTTTCTCCCTGTTTGACCTCAGGCCATATCAAGCTTGTATTGGTCATCATTATTTACTAAATCTGAACTTACTAAACTTAGCTTAGTACGACACATGGCCAAATGAGAGTTAACAAAATAGAAAGAGTTTATAGCATCAATTTTCCGAGTGGGGAGGGCCCGACTCCTGAGCAAAATCATCACTCAAAATTCTACCTTTTCTTAATTTCTGGGTTTGAGATATTTGGAGGATTGGTGATAGATAACCCTTCTTCCCTTAATTTACTGCCATCTGGCCTTGTGTCGTACGAAGTTAAGCTTAGTAAATTTAGATTCACTGCTGAATTACCAGGGGATACATACTTATTAGGATATCATCATCATTTATTTTTACCGTGGAAAAAGAAGGGGAGGGATAACCACCAGAAAATAACATTCTATGCGTGTTTAGATATTCTGTCACAAGAAGTGTCCATAGATTTATTCTCCGAAACAGATTGCTTTTTAATTTCATTTGAATACATTTTTACCATTTTTGTAACCGAGGAACTGTTTCTCCAGATAGAAAACAGAGATAGAAATAGCTACACCAGAACTCTTTATGTATAAAACAAAGCCTTGCTCGTGTTGAAATATTGATGTGAAACAACTGGCGCCATATTTATCCTCACTAAACCGGCTACTCATTTTAGTTATGCCTAAACGTTAGTAATGCAACACTGTAGACAAAAGATGATCAAATTCTGACCAGGATTACCAAGCCTTTTGTTTACATTCATATTTAGATATGTATGTAAACACAAGATCTATTGATTTTGGCCTTTATTTCATCGCTTATTAAGTTGCAGTTGGTGTAGGTATATTTTTCTTCAACTCAAACACAATTCCTATCCTTCACAATCATTTGTATCGGTCAGTCTATTTGAAAAGGATAAAAACACGCTTGCGTAACAAATTCTTCCGTTTTGAACATATAATCGGATCTTGAAAGCTTATTTTATTTTGCCTAGAGAATCGCTAGTAATAACAGCTGATGTGCATTTTGCGATCTATCTGAAAAACATTTTTGGGAACCTATGATAACGCATAAGAATGATGACACCCAAGGCCATCTCACAAATGCTGAAATGTTATTTTTCCATTCGCAATATATAGCCCCCTGCTTTATGATTTAATTTAATTATTTCATTAAATCAATCATCAGTCATATCATGGCTTGGCTTTACGAACAAAGAATTCAGAAGGTTTTTTCCATGTCTGTTGTAGGTCCACGAGTAGGCATGCAAGGTAAGGCTTGGAATAGTCCCCAGGCATGTGCTATTGAAGCTTCAAGGTAAAGCGTAGCATGCACGTAATCGACCCCATCTTTTGAACCATACTATGGTCAACTGAAGTAAGACAACAGGTCATCATCATCATCATAATCAGTCTTTTAACGTCCGTGGTTGGACATAGACGTTCCCCAGGGTTCGCCACAGTTCTCTATCATGGGCGTCGCGGAGCCAGTATTTCCTGAATCTATCCAGTTCATCTCTCCATCTTGTGTTCTATAGGCCTCGGTTTTGCATGTGATCTCTGGGGATCCATGTTGTGAGACGTGATGTCCATCGGTTGTCTGTCATTCTTGCAACATGGCCTTTCCATTGCCATTCGAGTTTTTTTAATAGTTTCTATGATGTCACAGACACTTGTTTTCTTCCTTATATACTGTACTGTCTTGTGATCTGCCCATGTAAGGTTGAGCATGATTCTCTCATGCGCACGTTGCATACTTCTCAGTTAGCAGGTCCGTCTTTTGGTTGGGTTCCATGTTTCAGCTCCATAAGTGACTATCGGGAGAATGTATTGGTTATATACTCTCCTTTTTTGGATTATTGGGATCATAAGTGTTAGGTTCCAAAGTTATTGGTTTTATGTTGAAGTTTCCTTCTCCAAGGTAGACGCCCGAGGTGGTTGTACAGGTCTGCTACATCTTCAAAGGAGTATCTCGACCTGGTAACTCCAAAGAAATAGCCAAATAGTATGCCTGACCCAGGTTCAAAGGAGTATTATGACTGTATGGCTGACTTCAGTAAGTTCAAAATCTACAAACATTCACCAAGCAACCATAAAACTAACTTGAACTTAAAGACTTCCACGAAAAACCCAACTCTTACACTTCACATCAAAGTAAGGACTTTTAACCAGATATCTGAACCCTAGAATAAACCCTGTTTCTTGTTTTCATTATCATTAGCCTCTTAACGCCTATCATTGGACATAGACCTCCCTCGGGATTCACAACACTTCTTTATCGGGGGCGTCTCGGAGCCAGTACTCTCTGAATTTGTCTAGCTCGTCCCTTCATCTAGTACTCTGCCGGCTTCGGTTGCATATATGATCTCTGGGGTCCATGACGTGAATCATGATGTCTATCGGATATCTATCATGGCCAGCCCGTTGTCATTTGAATTTTTTTAATGGATTCTATGATATATCGGACTCCTGTCTTCTCCCACGTGTATTGTGCTGTCTTGTGGTCTCTCCATGAGAGGTTGAGCATAATACTTTCAGATGTACGTTGCATGGTTCTTAATTCGTGGGTCTGCGTCTTGGTTAGGTTCCATGTTTCAGCTCCATAAGTGAATATTGACGGGATGCATTGGTTATATATTCTTTTATTTAGGATTATTGGGATCGTCTTGTTTTTTTTTAAGGTTGAGCTTGCTCAGCCGAAGGGTTGCCATCCTAGAATGATTCTTCACTTGATTTCTTCTTTCCTGGGTCTCATGGAGATTCGTTGCAGTGGTCTACTTTCTCCAGTTCTGTATCCTCGATTTGATCTTAGTGTTCTCATTTCCGGCGTTATTGTCGCACATAATCTTCGTCTAGCTGAAGTTCATGTGTACGGTGAGTTTCTTGCTCTCTTTATTTGGTTTATCTAACATTAGTTGGCCGTGTAGGTTCTCTGCGAAAAGGGCAATGTCGTCTGCAAATCTGCGGTTGTTAGATAGTCGTCGTCTATTTTGATTCCTTCATTCTCCCAGCCACCCGAAGATCATCTCGAGATAGGCTATGCAGAGTTTGGGGGAGCTGGTATCACCTTGTCTTACCCCTTTTTAGAGCTGAAAGGGCATCGAGTCTTTATGTAGCCTGATAAAGGAGCTGCTGTGATTGTATATATGTATCAGCACTTCGACGTATAATGGATCTACACCTTGTAGAGTGATGGCCTCCATGACCTTAGGGATTTCCGCTGAGTCGAAGGCCTTTTTGAACTCGATAAATCCTACAGCGCATGGTAACTTATATTCTGCTGCTTTTTATTTCAGCTGATTTATCGAATGCAGGTGGTCCATGGTCGAATAGTTTCTTCTTAAGCCAGCTTGTTCCCGTGGTTAGTTTTCATCTAGTGTTTCTGTGATTCGGTTGGTGATGATTCTTGTGAAATGGTTCTAAATTTAGTTGTGTATGCTTATAGGTCTCTAGTTGTTCAGATCTTTTCAGTTCCTTTTTTGTATAAAAGCATTATGATTGCAGTGTTCCAATCATCTGGGACTTTATTTTGTTTTTAGTACAAGTTAAATAGGACAGCCAGTTTCCAAGTGATGATCTAACTCGCTTTTCTGATTAGGTCGATGGTAATGCTGTCTGGTCCAAAGGCCTTTCTTTTCTTTGCCTCTTTGGTTTTGCTACACTTCAAATCCTACTTTCCTTTTTTAATTTCGTTTGTTGAGCTTTTTAATGTCATGTTGAAGATTTATTTCCACTAAAAAAGCTCTCTGTTAAACTTAATGTTCTCCACACCATTTACGATGAAAAAAATTAATCGTCAATGTTTTAGAAATTAAGGGTGTATAACCAATGCTTCCTCCCAGGAGTAACTTATGGAGCTGAAACATAGGGCCTAAGCAAGAGACAGATCCACAAATTGAGAACCATGCAACGTGCACATGCTAAACGTCACATGGTGAGACCACAAGACAGCACAATACACCCATAAGAAAACGGAAGTCAGGGACATCATAGAATCCATTAAAAATCTTTAATGGCAGTGGGCTGGCCATATTGCACGAATGATGGACAACCGATGGACATTGTAACTCATGACATGGATCCCCTGAGATCACATCCGCAATCGAGGCCGGCAGAATATTAGATGGAGAGACGAGCTGGACAAATTTAGAAAGTACTGGCTCTGCGACGCCCATGATAGAGAAATGTGGCGAATCTTTGGACGAATCCTTGGCAAATCGACGCGCGTTTGAAGACTGACGATGATGATGCTGATGATGTTGATTTTAGCAATTATGTTTTATCCTCCGTTTGGTGTCACATTATTTGGGTAGAATATATTTTTTTAAGATAGTGTAAAGGTTTTCAAGAGTATTATTGGTTTTACCGACATCAACCAACACTAAAAATGTGAAAGCTACACACAAAATCTCAATAGTGGCTACATCCCTTGGAACCTTCATCCACGATAATCTTTTGACTTATATTTTCTCTCTATCAAACACACCCACATACACCAATATACATAAACACATGTGCACAAAAACACGCTCACGCAACGTATGTGCATTCACGCAAACGTGCATATGCGCTCACAATGCCTATTCGGCATTTATGACAGGCTTAAATATTGTACATTTCGTTCTTCTTGACTTGCAACTCTGGGACTGCCCATAAAAATCGTTCATAGATTCCAGGCTTGATATTTCAAGTAAGTTGAATCCCTGGCGAAGTTAACTTCCCGGGCGGTTTTCCTCGTGACCGTGGGATATTGTCTGAGGGCAGGGGTTAACGATGAATGCTGGCGTGAAAGTGACCAGAATTGGCACTCTGCGGTGACGGGTAGCTGTTCAACAACGGTGACTCATGCATTTCGAGCCCGAAACAACATGAGATTGTAAGGAGAGATTATAACGCAACGGGGTGAAATTGCATGACGTGGCTACGAAGCTTTTACAGGATGATAAGTAATATACATATGATCGAGACCTGAGGAAAAAGACCAGAAGTATGGTCAAAAGCTCTATATCCCAAACGTTTAAACATTATTCACATTCACTGGATCTAGCCATGCGTTCTTTTGTAGATAAACCAGAAAATAAAAGATGACTGAAAAAAATCAAAAGAATTCCTTGTCTACGGTTAATCAAACTTTCATTGAAGAAAGACTGCTGCCTAAATTCACAGAGACGAACGGACAGACAGACAGACAGACAGACTGACAGATACACACACACACACACACACACACACACACGATATATATATATATATTCATATACATATATATATATAATCATTTAATCATATATACATATATATAATTATTAAATCATATATACATATAAACATATATGTATATAATTATCTAATTATATATACATATAAACATATATATGATTATCTATTTATATAAACGTATATATAAATATGAATTATTATTTGATTAAATATACATAAATATATACATAATAATATATACATATATATATAATTATTTAATTATATATACATATGTATAATTATTTGATTATATATACATATATATATATATATTTTTAATTATATATACACATATATATATAATTATTTGATTATATATTCATATACATGCATAATTATTTGATTACTTATACATATCTATATATGATTATTTAATTATATATACATATATATATGATTATTTAATTATATATACATATTTATATATAATTATCTAATTATATGTACATATAGATATATGATTACTTGTTCATATATTCATATATATATATATTTATTTAATCATATATACGTATATATATAATTATTTGATCATATATACATATATATATATATATAATTATTTATTCGTATATACATAGATATATATATAATTATTTAATTATATATACATATATATATATGATTATTTAATCATATATACCTATATATATAATTATCGAATCATATATACATATATATATAATTATTTAATCATATATATATATATATAATTATTCAACAATATATAAATATATATATAATTATTTAATTATATACATATATATATATATGTATAATTATTTAATTGTATATACATATATATATGATTATTTGTTTATATATACATGTATATATGTATAATTATCCAATTATTTATACATATATATATATATATAATTATTTAATTACATATACATATATATGATCATTCAATTATATATACATATATATAATTACATAATTATATATATCTATATAATCATTGAATATATATACACATATATGAATATATTTATTTAATTATGTAAACATACGAATATATATAATTATTTAATTATTTATACATATATATATAATTATGTATACATATATATATGTATATATATGATTATTTGATTATATATACATATATATATATATATATAATTATTTAATTATATATACATATATATATATATAATCATTTAATTATATATACGTATAATTTTTTAATTATATATACAAAGTATTATTCAATTATATATATATATATATATATATATATATATATATATATATATAATTATTTGATTATATACACATATATATATATATACTTATTTGATTATATATACATATATGTATAATTATTTGATTATATATACCTATATATATATAATCATTTGATATGTACACATATATAAATATAATTATTTAATTATGTAAACATACATATACATATAATTATTTAATCATATATACATATATATATATAATTATGTATACGTATATATATGTATATATATGATTATTTGATTTTATATACATATATATGTATTTACTTAATTGTTTAATTATATATACATATATATATATACATTTAATCATATATACGTAAATTTTTTTAATTATACATACAAAGTATTATTTAATTATATATGTATATATATATATAATTATTTGATTATATATACATATGTATATATATAATTATTTGATTATATATACATGTATATATATAATTATTTGATTATATATACATATATATATTTGTAATTATTTAATTATATATACATATATATATGATCATCTATATTATATCTACATATATGTATATAATTATTTGATTATATATACATATATATCTATATGATTATTTGATTGTTCATACATATATATATATTTATAATCATTCAATTATATATACATATATATATATAATTATTTATCATATCTACATATATGTATATTATTATTTTATATATACATACATAATAATAAATATTTTATTATACATACATATATTTATAATCATTTTATATATATGTATAATTTTTTGATTATATATACATGTAATTATCTGATTATATATCCATATATATATATAATTGTTCAATTGTATAATTATATATATATATATATAATTTCTTAATTATATATATATATATACATAATTTTTTAATCATATATACATATGTATAAATAATTATTTAATTTAATATACATATATATATAATTTTTTAATCATATAACCATATATATATATATGATTATTTAATCATATATACATATATATGTATAATTATTCGATTACACACACATATATCTATGTATATATATATATACAATTGTTCAATCATATATACATAGATATATAAGTATACATATGTATGTATATATATTTTTAATTATATATACATAGATATATGTAATTATCTAATTATATATACATAGATATATGTTTTTCAATTTTATATACATATATATTAAATTATTCAATTATATATATATATATATATATATATATATATATGTATATATATATAATTATATATATATATATATATTTATTCAATTACATATACATATATATATAAATAATTATTTAATCATATACATGACTTCTGAAATCATTCTCATTCCCAAGACTACAACTCTACTTTTTTTTTTTTTCCAAATTAGGGAATCCCTTTTTTTTTGCTGAAAACAACATTGGCTGAGTCTAATTTGGGTTATTTGGAAAGATTGGTTGTAATTCACTTCAACGTTTTTGGCATGTATTGCGTTATATCAGTAAAAATCCCCAAAAGATTAGTATCTTGTGTTCTCCAGAGAAAGTTTCATGAGTCGTATCATTAAAAAAAAGTTTACTCGAAATGAAGGTCACTACAAGACGCTATAAATTTTATCAAAATTGGTTGATTTTTACAAAGGTTTTAACAAGAATTAATGACAGAGGTAGAGAGAGAGAGAGAGAGAGAGAGAGAGAGAGAGAGAGAGAGAGAGAGAGAGAGAGAGGGGGGGGCGGGAGAGAGAAAGAGAATGAGTGGGAAGGGGCAGTGCAAATGTATCGTCGATCAAAAGTTCCTCCTATTCTGGAGAAGATCAGTCGATTCCAGGTTCTTTGAGAATTTGGTTATAATGATAGAGACATGCAGGACCACCCTCGTAAATATACAAATCTTCGTCACGAACATTAAGGATGGGAACCAGGGGATTTGTCTCCAGGGACTTTCAGGAGATACACTGGAAACGACGCTAGCGATCTGCGACCAAAATTCGAGATTGTTTCATTGACCCTATTTTTTGATTTCTTTGGCCATTCCTCACCACCAAGTGAATATACACAAAACGTGCATGAGCGAAATGGAAGGTCTCACCCCATCACCATTCGTATATCTATCTATCTATTGATTACTAATGTCACTGGCAACTTCATACGACCACAAACTAACATGCAGAAGTTTATAATAACCTTGGTTTAGTGTATGAGATAATGTTTATCTGTTTACGTTTTTTAGTAAAGATATCTTTTTTAACAGCATTAGAAAAACGAGCAAGGAAATCCCTTAGGAGATAATGTCAAATTCTGTTGATTCTATCTTTTATTGTTGATTGGGCAGAAACGGATAAGTGCCAATAAAAAATAATTAGGCGATTGGCAGGGAAAATTACATTTTTATCGAACGTCTGCACATGTCTAACATCGAAAAAGAAATAGAAAATTATTTCTAATTGCAGAATGATACTATCAGTATTAGCTTTCATTTTCTCCCTCATAGTTTTTGATGAGTATTGATTTTTTAATATATTTATCCGGTGTACCTTCTAGTGAAGGCATGATCAAAGCGAGATCATGTTTTCTGGGAAGGAAACCTCAAATGCACTGGCCTTATGTCGGTACATCAATGTGTCCGTAGCCTGATAATAGAAAAAAAGCATTTAATTTACACAACAAATAATTATTTTTCGACATAATCTCCTTCCTGGTCTATGTACTTGACCAAATGCTTCTCCATAGATAACATAGATCGAACAATACACAGAGAGAATTTAAGATAAAAATACAACTGTTAACTATGTGTACGGATACAGACTCATTGTTCCTCCCTCGTAGATGTTGTATATACATAGATAAATCAACAAGTCCATAGCCTAATTATGAAAAAAAATTTTTTATCTTACACGAGATATTTTTTAGCATTTCTCCTACCTTGTCAATGCACTTAATTCAGTAGTGAACATTAATCTCATATTCTAGATAAAAATCATATTAACTACGTGTCAGGCTGCGAATTAATAGACAATAGTTGTAATCCTTAGTCATAAGCATCATTGTGTTCAAAGACGCCACGCAGCGTTAGATGATGTCTGAGTCTGATAACAATTCTGCAAGGTAGTTCTTTGTAAAAACCATTGAACTATGAAGTTCAGTGAAAAGAAAGTTTTAAAGTGGCTATTGTGTATGGATATTGTGTTTAGCTGACAGTTTTTATTTGCTATGTATAGCTGATAGATTTTATCTATTGTGCATAGCTGATATTTTTCTATTGTGTTGAGCTGATAATTATTTTTCTATCTATTGTATTGAGCTGATAGCTTTCGTGCGTTGTGTATCCCCGATAGATTTTATCAACTGTATATCACTGAAGGCTGAGAGTTTTGTTCTATTTGTTGGATAGTTGAATAGAAACTACTCTCACAACTATGACGTCACCATATGTCGCTTTTGTTCGGCTGAGGACCAGGGTGTATAAATGGATAGCAGTTGAGCGACGTCATTAATGCTCGATTTGGTGAATCATATTGTTGTGAGTGACGCATAATGGAAGACAGGGTTTACGATTTAATTGAATTGAATTTTTTTTTGTTATTGTATCAAACGGAAAGAATAACAAGCACAGGAAAAAAGTAATGTCATGTTCAGGCCAGGAACAGTTCGTCAAGTTCATGAAAAACTATCTCTGTTGGTATAACAACTTATGACTAAAAGAACTAGAGGACTCCCACGTAGCACTTATCTATAGCTGATATTTATTCTTTTTATCGGGGGTGTACCGCTGGGAGAGAACAAAGTCTTGAGGGTTTTCACTTTGCTTCTCCGCTCTGTATCTATCAGGTTTTCTCATCTATCATCTTGGATATCTGAACGTATAAGTAGTCTAAAAGATTTCCTAACGGTTGCCCAAATAAGAAAGCACATTTCTGAAAATCTATTAGACCACAAGTTCCCAGCATAATCTTTTGTACAATATGCAGAATATTAGGAAGTGTCTTTGAAGTTTACTCAACACTTTATTGCTCGTATGCGCATGCATTTTGAGAATTGTTTACTGAAAATGATAATTTTACTCTTTCTTGGTAAAAGTCATAGTTGAATATTAAATGCACACGCAGGAGTTTTTACTCATCATATTTTTCTGGGGAAAATGCAGCACAATCCAGGGCATGAATCACTGGAGCAGTGGTTCAGTAGCACACGTCGTGAACGATTAGTGAAATTTTATACTCGAGGACAAAGAACACTCTTGAAGGTCTCAGAGTTTGAAAAACGAATAGATTGACTTTTGAAGGTAGATACAGCGAAATAACACGTAAAATTGCAGAAAAACAAGCAATGAATTAGTCAACTTGCTTGAATGCTGGGCAAGGAAGTTGATTCGTGATATTGGCGCATGACATGGCAATAATGATGCACCAAACTATAATAGAGCGGGGATAAGAACTTCTAACTGTATTCTTTAGATTAACTCCTTTTAAAATACTACTTGTTCCCTGCAAGACTTTTTGTCAGGTAAACAGTTCCAAGAATTTCAAGATATCAACAAATTCTGCGAAGAATTAATCGAATGGAAACTGCAAGCGTTTTTTTCATGGTGGAATATACAATCAAGCTGAGAAGTAGCCTGGGTTCATAGAATGCCAGGAAAATACTTTGATGGAATACTGATGACATGAGTATAGATAAATAACAAGAACCATAGAGAGAGCAATGCACCCAGTATCCATAACTCCATATCTGCGATTTTCGATTTCAAAATGATCCTAAACGAAAAAGTAGTAGCATTACTAGTTTTGATAGCAGTAGCAGGAAGAGGATAAAGAGGAGAAGGAGGAGGAGGAGGACGGCGAAGAAGGTGCATCCAAAAATCTGGCTATTCGTTAGTAAGTTTGAATCAAGGTAAGTTTAATCAATAATTTGTTCTTGAGTCTTGGTATATCGTTATTTTATTTGATAAGTGGCCTTTAAATTGGTATATATATATATATATATATATATATATATATATATATATAACATCAAAATTAGCAGGAAATGGAAAGGTTCAATCGACTTCAACCATTTTGCAGACAGTTTTGGTTATAAATAACAAACAATACTTGGCAATAAGGCAATAAAAACAACGTAATGAGAAAAAATGCTTGACTCATCATCTATCGCTGACATTAAATCTTTTATGACAAAAGAGCAGCTGGTAAATTAAACGCAAGACCTCATCCTTCCTTTTTCTGTGGTTTGATATAACTGGAACCGAGAGACCGTTAGAACGACCGAAAAGCCTCTCATAGAGATGTGAGCACAAAAAAAAATCATTTCATCAAAATATGCTGGGAAATGTTGCATTAACCTAATATATCAGCGAAAATCAATGGCTTAACACAAAGGCAAACGTAGCAGATGAGACCACAACTCGCTTCTACTTTATACAGCGTGCAGTTTGTCAGCTGGGATGATAGTTTTCTCAAAATAAACCCAAATATATTGACGTCCTGGTTTGATACACGATATTTACTAAGCATTGTTTAAAGTTACATAAAGTGAAGTGGAAAAGTATATAGAGTGGGAAAAATTGAGGCATGTCAATCTCAATTGCAGTGGTTGGGCTAACCTTGAAAATTGGTATTTGAAATTCAGCCTATTCATCTGAGCTCGAAAACCGACAACTGGTTTCAATGGGAAGAACAGAATCTTTTTTAGCTGCGAAGCAAGACATCGTTGTTTGGTACGCACATCAGATTCACATGTATATTATTCCGGTACTACATTCTATATTCTTGTCAGATAATTGAAATCATGGTTTCTGTTGATTTTGTTGTTACAATTATGTTTTGGCCGATCCATTCGGCAGCCTTCTTTGGATGTACAATCTGGAAGGAATGAAAAGGGTCTCCTTTTTTACAGACATATTTGCAAACAGGAAAACAGATACTAACAGCGTAAGCCACCGACGATTCAATTCTTAACACCAATGTAACGTAGGTGATCCCATATTATATACAGAGATGCTCTCCAATTCAACAAAGAAAATCGCATCACACGGAAATCCATATTAGCTTTGCACAATTATCCGATGGGATAATTCATGCAGCTTCCTTGAATTTTCCAAATCTCCAGTATATATAATGTGAGCTTCATCCCAAAGAAAATAATGCAAGCTCCCATCATGGATAATCATACTTGACTTTTCTAACTCGTCTTTGGATATGGCTTTCTTATGTTCGTCGAGTTTAAGGGGGACTGGTTTCTCCTTTATGCTCCTTTCCCTGTTTGCATTGAATGCTATGAATGCAATCTTTTATCTAACCGTTCTCCTTCGACAGACCAATAAGAGTAAGGAGGTTGCTAAGCGTAGTTGTACTCATGGTATGATAACGACTCTTCTCGATATTATGTCTGTATCCAGTATTGCATATTGGGACAATCCTAATATTTAATTCGATATTTGACGAATGATAGCTACTGACACTGAAAAAAGTTCATACGTAATCAGCTGTGACAAAGCCGTGTCTGTCGGGTAGAAGCGTTTAAGTAATAACTGTCCTTTCAATTTTTATACATGGCGTATACAAATAAAATATTCAAGTGATTCCCAAGTGGGTGAATTTTTTCTTTCTTGTAGCCTTCGCGAGCAAAACGCCGAAGCTATCTATCTATTTATCTCTCTGTGCGCTTGTATCTGAAAGCGCGTGCGTGCACGCACTCTCATATTTATACTCTTTGAAATACAAATTTATATACTCTCAAATATATTCAGATATCTGCACATGTGAGCATTTGCAGCGTTGCGTATGTGTATATGTACACGTAAGTGCGCATGCATATCTACATACATAATCTTTTTAGATGTATACATGCCCATGCATATACTTCCGTATATATATACATATATATATATATATATATATATATATATATATATATATATATATATATATAAGCACTTGAATACATAAATAAGTCAGTAGCTAAATGTTTAAAAAAAATTATTTTGCACCACGAATATCTATTTTTCAACGCAATCTACTTCCTTGTGAGTGCACTTGATTCAAATGTGAATATTAATCACTTACATCAAACATTATACAGCGAAAATTTCTTATCAAAATTCAGCTAATAACAGCTACAAGTCAGGCAAAGGAAATATCTCTCAAACATGTATTGATATCCATACAGTATCTTGCATAAGTATTTGAACAAATAACCATTTTACTTCTAATCGCTTGAGTTAGACAACAGGAACATTACATAAGAAGAAACAAATTTAGCTACCAACAAGTCATGGCTCCAGTCTTGTTTCATTGTTATAAATGCTAACTTTCTGAAAAATATTTTTCTGACCATTAAATTGTTTGATGGAAAAGATTTTAAAAAGATTTTTTTTTCATAGTTCTGAAACTTTGTTCAAAACCGACCGTGAAAATTAGGAGAGTAAAGAAGTGCAAATCTGTTTTTTTTTGTTTTTTTCCCCCGAGATTGCAGGGGCCATTATGGATTTTGAGGAAGGGGTTCAAAATCAACTCCATAGTTTGACAACTCTTCCATATAAAAATATAACGTCAACTCTTTTAATCTCCTTCATTAGGTAGACTCAAAAACTTTTTTTTTTTCATTCAACAATTCAATTGAAAAATATTTTCAAGGAATTTAGCATTCAGAACGACAACACGTGACTGAATGTATGCTTTGTTGCTTTGATTGCCAAAAATTGTTCCTCCTTGCGTAATGATACTTTTTAACTCTCAGACCCAAGCGATTAGAGGTCAAACGGCTGTTGGTTCAAATACTTATGATAGGCACTATAGTAATACTATACTATGTCTATATTTCGTAGATAACCGAAAACTTTAATTCCCAAAACATACGTGTATACAAACCATATACATTGAATACCAGTCGTAATCATTTAAAGTGGGGAATTCAAATAAGTGGAGGCTGAGTCATGAATAATGACAGCGCATAAAGGCAACGCACACAGAATAACACACACACACACACGCATATAAGCACACACATAAATTTGTATACATACATCTCTCTCCCTCTCTCTTTCTCTCTCCCTATATATATATATATATATATATATATATATATATATATATATATATATATATATATATATATATATATATTGATAGATATAGTGAGGCTACTATCAATATAAGATGCCACCATTGTGTTATTAAGATTATGTTATTTCCAATTAGTTATAGTGTGTTTCAATAATTACCATTTTCGTCCCAATTCAGTAAAACATATATCGGTGACTTTTTGAGGTTTTATCAGCACCCCATATTCTCCGGATGTTTTCCTTAGTTACTTCTAGCTTTGCCCAGAGAAGATTTCAGACTATGGATGCGATTAGGGAAAACTTGACCAAGCATCTGATGGCGATCCCGGAAGAGGACTCCTCAGACTGTTTTGAAAAGTGGACAGGACATTGGTATAAGAATATGAGATCCCAAGGGATGTATTTTGGACTGGACTAAGGTGCCATTGCCCCTATGTGGGCTATTCATCCCGTTAATATTAGATAGCGAGATACTTTCCGGACAAACCTCGTAAAACTATGTATATATATATATATATATATATATGTGTGTGTGTGTGTGTGTATGTATATATATATATATATATATATATATATATATATATATATATATATATATATATATATATATATATATATATATATATATTGTGAGTGTGTATGTGTATGTTTGCGTGCATATGAACTCTTTTTATATACATATATACTTGTGTGCGAGTGGTATAGATTAAAATACACTCGGCCAAACATGTGCTCGTACCCGAAATGCACAAGGGACAGCTTTCCTCCTTACACCGACCCTTCTGTCTCATCTACATTGTTTAGGCGTCCGGTGCATTACCAAATATTCAGCCATGCAACAAAAGCAATCTAATGGCCGTGTCCAGGAACACCAACAATAACAAGTCAGGCAGCGGCAAATAACAAACGATCGAATTGAACGGAATTGGTCCATTTTGGTGATCGATTGATTTCTGCCTGCGTTCGAAATTCTCAGCGCCAGTGACTTTTCGATTAAAAGAAAAGAAATACAAAAGAAGAGAGAAGGGAAAAGAAGAAAGAGTCGGAAATAGTTGAAAGACGGTTTTGGGAGATGTGTAAGAGAGAAAGATAGAGGAAGGAAAAGGAAGAAAAAGGGAGAGGGGACTTGAAGAGATCGAATGAGAATAAAAAGGAAGTGGAAAATAGAGAAGAACAATTAATAGAGAAGAAAGAAAAATATGGAAAGATGTAGAAGAAGGACAAAAGCGAAAGAAACGTAAACTTATGAAAAAAAAGAAATATAAGGAATAAAATGTTTAAAAGAAAGAGCGACAGAAAGAAGGAAAAAGTATAGAAAGAAATTAAAAGAAAAAAAAGGAAATGTTTGGAATAAAAAGCGAAAAAAAGGAAAGAAAGAGAAAGAAAAATATAAAATAATGAAAAAAAAGAGGAAGGAAATATATGAAATAGAAAAGTTTAAAAGAAAGAGTGAAAGAAAAATAAAAATACGAATATAAGATACCAAAAAATCGAAGGGAATATATGAAATGAAAATGTTTGAATGAAAGCGCAAAAGGAAGAAAGAGGAAGACAGAATTCAACATAATGAGAAAGAATGCGAGGGAAATATAGGAAATAGAAATGTTTAAAAGAAAGGACGAAGTAAAGAAAGAGAAAGATAAAAAGGAATATGAACTAATGAAGAAAAAAAGCAAGAAAATATATTGAATGAAAAAAGTTCCAAAGAAAGAACGTCAGAAAGAACGAGAAGAGAAGAGTGAAATAGAAAGAAAGAAAGGACAAAGAAAGGAAAATAATTCAAAAAGGGAATGGAAGAATAAAAGAATGGCTATGACATTGAAAGAAAACAAAGAATAAAAGAGAGAAATTGAAAATTTGAAGTGCAAAAAGGAATGACTGTACAAAAACGTACGTACGAAAGAATGGGAGAAATACAGAGAAAATGAACGAAAAAGAAGGAATCCCCAAAAGAAAATTGGTTCAGACATAAATAATAAAGCAAATAGAAAACAACGAAAACAAAAAGATAACATTTGAGAAACGCGAAAGATGATAAAAAAGACCTAGTGAATTTTTCTTTAGTGTATATTTCCCACGAGAACGAGGCTATCAATTGCCTTACCGAAGAAATCAGTGAAGCGAAACTCGTCTATTGCCGGCTATTGTTTTCCAGTACTGGTATCTCAAGAGTGGGTGTATTGCTGGTTGGAATAGTTAAGGAGAGCATCAGACTTGGCTAATTGACGCCTCCACAGGGATATGTCCGTTATGAAGGAGTTTTCCTTCGATATATTTTGCTCATCTATACGTGTGTATATTTGTATTACTTATCTGACCCCTGACAGTCACCTATGTAAGAAAGGACAAAAGGTTAACAACAACCCAGGTAACGAAAGCATAGGAAGATAAAGCAACAACAACAATAATGCAAAATAATCAAGAGTGTAACGACCATAGGGATAGACATTTTAGGTGAAAAAAAACCTGGGTCTAACCAGCACTGATCATCGCACAGATTCATGAACAGGATGTTTCAAGAGAATAAGAGAGCAACGAAAGTTTACTAAAGGCAATCCAAGGGTTATCTAGATTACTGGAATCGTTCTTTGTGTTGCTTTTTTCTTTGTTACTACAACATTTCGATTTATCCTTTCTACAGCCTTCCTCATGTGTACAGTCCGTAAAAAAGAGAGCGATGAACTTCATTTCTTTTCTGTTTGCCACTTCTAGTTGAGAAGGGTCAGTCGTAGAAATGAAAAGAAAAAGCGTAGGTCTTATCCCCCCCCCCAACAAACTGATAGGTAGTGACTGTTCTTAAAACGGGGTTTCCTCTCCTTCCTCTAGCAATGCTACACTCAGTTTTGGGGGCCGTCATTGTTCTTTGGTATAACCGTGTTTTGCTTTGGCAGGCCTTCAAAATCTCACGCATTCTGCATGAGACACACGCATTCTGTGTGAGAAACATGCATTTTAATACATTCTCATACTCTCCCACGCGAAAAGAAAATTCTCACACATTTTATAAAAAATGATAGATTTATCAAATTGATTTAGATTTCTGATAGAAACCTTATCTAATAACTTAAACAACTCCTGAAGTGAGAAAAAACAAAAAAACAAACAAACATTTGAAAGAATTGTTGGTCGTATACCTATATATATTCAATATGTTTTCTGTTTTTGCTTTTTTTAGAATTTTAAAACTCAGATTATTCTAAAAGATCATGTAAAAAATCCTTTGAAACATGTTTTAGATAGACCTAACCAATTTTCTTCCCTGTACCCGGGAAATCAGTGATAGGAGTCAGTTATTTTTAACATCGAAACTTGACGGGTCTGCTTCGGTCTGCACTCTGGCACACTCACGCATGTGCATGAGCACACACTTTCCGTTGTATTTGTTATCAATTGCCTTCTGCTTTTTCGGTTTTCTAGTTTTCAAAACCTTAGCCCCAGCAGACACAAACGATAGTATGTCAGGATTTTCAGGAGTATGTGGACTCCACGATAATTATGCTACAGAAAATACTGTGGTATTGGAGCTGAGTCATTGGAGCTGAAGAGATTTGGTATGGTATAACATCCCAAAATACTAGCTAAAGAATTTTAATTCAATAAATGAAGACATAAATACATTCTTGCCTCTTACAATCAGGCTCGATTGTTTCTGAGAAAGCGCATTGGCTACAAATAGTCATCTTCAAAATTTTTCAACAAACGGACATATCATTCTTGCGATCAGCCAATAATATCGAAGAATTAATTTGATTAGATAGAAGAATAAGAATTAATTAAAATTAATCAAACAAGTAATCAGTAAATTTCAGAAATATTTGATAAAATTGTATAGTGGAGGAAATTGCTAAGAAAATTATTTCTTCAGAAGTATTTTCTTTGCCGACATCGATATGAGGGAAAAAAATCTATCACAACTTTTCAAATTGGAGGACCCTGATATGGAAAATGAGAAAGCATCAATGGAGAAAACTAAAGCACACAAACGTTCCAGGTTACACACACTTCAGAACACTACAGAATAAGTGAATAATCATAATTCACTTGAATTTTTATTAGATTAAGCATTGTCAACTATTATTAAGATGAAAGAAATGCTATTATCAAGACAAAAGAAATACAAATAATAACATTGGTTAAGCATAATTCTCATTCGTTTGCTTGATCTTTTTAAAATCAAAGCTATGGCATCTTTATCGGGATATTTTTTACTTGTAATTTCTTGTTAATCTTTAATCCATCATCATCATTATTAGCTTGGTAATCTCCATTGTTGTATAGAGACCTTCCACAAGACTCGCCAGACCTCTCTATCATGGACATCGTGGAGCAAGTCTTTTCTGAATTTATCCAGCTCGTCATGCCATGTTACTTTCTGTCGGTCTCAGCCTCGCACTTAATCTCTGGAGATTCACGTTGTGAGTTATAATGTCCAGCAGTTGTCTGATATTCTTGCAGCATGCCCAGCCTACTTCCATTTGAGTTTTTTAATAGTTCCAATGATGTCTCGGACGCTTGTCTTTTCTCTGATATAATGTGCTGTCTTATGATCTCTCCATATGAAGTTGAGCATGATTTTCTCATATGCACGTTGCATTGAAAAAAATACCCAGAAAATTAATAGTGATTGCCTCATTTAAGTTTACGAGAGGTTTTTATAGAAACCCTCTACTTTCAGACAGCAGTGGAGGCCTGTTCACTAATTTTACATTAAAATCAAGTATATGATTCTTGAGACCGAATATTCGAAAAAATATCCTAAAAACAAAATGTATTTCTGTATATGATGTATTATGGAGATATCATTTCTATATAAATCAATAAAAATCAGGAATACAGATGTGGCTAGTGACATTTCTTTGAAAATGGTTCCATACAAATTCTATGAATTGACAATTTCCCCCCAAACAAAGGTTTGTAAAAGACCAAGTATATTACAAGCAAAGCGTACAGGCAAATTTTGGATCTTAAATTTGATTTTATATACCTTTGTGTAAACATACATTATCAAAATTGATATTGTTCGAAAAAAAGATTGAAAATTATGTTTGATGGCGTGCATGTAATGTTCATGAGACACTAGAACATAAGTAATATCGAACGGAAATATTTTTCACTATTTTGCGATTTTTCTGAGTCTATTGCATCTTTTTCGTGTGTTCGAAGTGCGATATTCGCGCTGATTTGTGTAATTAATGAAGTTGATGCAAAAGTTTTTATAATATTTTTTGACGAATTGTTTTGTTCATATGAATTCATAACACCATTATTTGGCCATGAAAATAATCTCCCTGAATTTCAGTTAAAATGCGAATTTTATGATAAAAAAAGATTCCGGTTTTGATTCGATGAATTCTTCGAGGAATATTTTAACAACTTCAACCAGACAGGTGTTGCATGGAACAAAGCTGGTGATAATTTGAAGGTGACAGATTTGGAGAATACATTGCATGTGGAAGAACTTCAGATCCCAGCTCCATGATAGTTGCATTGCATTTGCAACAAAGGAACGAGCGTCATCATGCAGAAAAATCTTCAATAGACGTCTTATCCTATTAGAAACATGTATCATTGCCAGTTGCTCACCGTAGCATTGCACAGTAATAGTTCGTCCAGGTTCTAATAATTCGTTGTAAAGAATGCAATTTTCTTCATTTCAGATTCTTGGTAAAAATCTGTTCTTCACCAGGGACTAACTTTTCCAAAATGATCTTTTTCTTTGTAGTGAGAGAAACGAAAGACAGGTGCTAAAACACTGATCAATGCTTCTTTTTGTAAGTTCATGGATAATCAATTTTTCCTTGCTTCTGAATTTTCCTAAACTCCCCACGTACCACAGCTGACTGATTGGTGAGACGATAAGTAGTTGAGTAATTTTCAAAGACACTTCTAAGATTTCCCTCATATCATGCTGAAGAAGCAACTGTGAATTTTTGCATTAACCGAATAAATCAATGTATTTTCATTAAAAAAATGCGATTACACAGAATAGCGTTCTAATGAAGTATTTTAAAAATAGAATTTTTTTTCAAATTTGAAGATTGGGTAGAAAAGATTTTGCGGAGCATCATCCAACCGAACATCTAGAGATTTTTTAAAAAGTTTTATAAAAATTTCAAGGAGTTTCTCTTTTAAGATATTTGTGTCCAGTATTGTAAATTTGGTTAATTGTAATGTAAAATATTTGAATGTAATTCTTTCTGGAGTCGTTGACATCTGAAATTTGAGAAAAAAAAATTAAACCCATGATTTTCAAGGTTAAGAGGACAGACGATATTTGCAAAATATATTTGCTGCATTGATTGGGTATTTTTGTTTGGCGTCGCTAACTCTGTTGTAAATCAGATTTATCATTTGACTTGGCATCGGAGTTGCATTTTTTTTTCAAATTTGCGATCGCGTGGCGACTGTAAAAGTTGATTTGTTAACCAGGAATTTGGTTCTTTGGCGCCATGTTGGAAAATATGACAGTCGTAACGACAATATAAAAAACAGAAGAAGGTTTTGTGCTGCCCGACTTCTTAATCTAAGTTTAGCATCGTATAATGGTATATTCGGTGTGTGCAAAAGTTCTTGCGAGAGACTGGTTTTCAAATGTGTATTCGGTCTCTCGTTTTCAACGAAAAAGGTGCTGGGAACTTTTGCACATGTCTAATACGTGACACGAGGCGTAGCAGTAAGAAACAAGGAATACTTAAAGAATATGATTACATCATGAACCAACCGGTTTCTTTCTTCTCAGAGAATCCTTTGTTCCCTTGCGTGAAAAAGAAGTAGTTCATATCAGGTAGCGTTTGAATAACATAAAAAAGACATTACATCTAATTAAAAATAAACAAATACAAAAAGTAAATAGATAATTAAAATAAGACTAATCAACTTTTTGCAAAAAATATAAGCGTATCATAGGTCTTCGTGGTTCAGATCTGTGAGTGACTCTACTTGGAGAGGCGACAGTTTGCAAAAAATTGTGACGAGGAATGTAATTTGATTCGAAGTTCTTTGAAAATGACCAGAACTCAAAACAACAAAGATAGTAGTCAGTATACATCATTGAATAGACCGCATCCAAATGAACTTGACCCATTTCAATAATCTCTTTCGCAAGCCATTGGGGATGAGCTCAACCCTCGTCAGCTCAAGAGTTGTGCAGCCTTCAGTCAACGTTACAACATATAATTCCAAAAATAAATGGTCAGCGTGCTAATCTCGCAAGGTGTTGAAAGATTTTTGACGAATGATTGAAAAATGCAGCTTCTTGACAAAGTTGATCTCGTCAAATGTTTATTTGATAGCCTTGAGACACAATTGAAATAACACTTTTCCTGACCTAATATCTTTCATTTTAAATAATCAAAGATTATTTTAGAAACAGATTTTATCAATCAAAGACGAAATGGTTGGAAGTCTTGGAATGCAGGCACAAGTACAAGGTAAATGTACTAAATGATATGTAGAAAATTTCAGGGGGGGGGGCAGAAAGTCACATGGAGTACAAACATCATCAATTCGCCGAATGGTATATTATATAAAAATTCTCGACAGCTGTTTATCCCTGTGAATCTATAGGTATGCTGTATGTTTTGGGCGCAAATATTTCTATTAGGTGAAGATGGAAAATTTACTGATCAAAACGCTGTGATCATAAACTTCAGTTTTGGAGAGAAGAGCAATTGGCGTCAAGTAATCATCAAAATTCATGGAAGGTTATTGAATGCAACTGACCGTGAAGAATAACGAGTAATAAATTGTGATAAAGACAATAAATTGAGACAAAAACGGCCCTAATAGATCAATGTATAACACCAGCTCGTCTCGGAAAATTAGGACAAGAATATGGTACGGTGAACTGGACGTTTTGATAAAGTCAACAAAGACTAAGAAACTGGTTCTGATGATTCAAATTATAATAGTAACAACGTATTGTCTCAGAAATTTAGACAGAAAGAAGGCACAAAGGTTGAAGCGTTGTGAATAAGACAACATGGCCTGAGAAATTAAACCAAGTGTATAACAGCAACAGGGGATAGTCTCGGAAATTCAAGCAAAAAAACAAAAACAAAAAATGCTGGAGGGTACTACGGTCGAAACGTTGTTGCAACAAAAAAGAATGAAACTTAACCAAATGAATCAATGTACAATAGTAACAATATTTCATCTCATTAATTCAAACAGAAATAGTTTGATCAAGCGCGTGTGCGTTTTACGAGGGTGGGGGATTCGTTGTATGTATACATGACAGGTAATGAATCTGGTGAGACATCGATGTACAATGACAGGTTGGATGAAAAATAGGTATCATATAGGAATGAAGGTGAAGAAAGAAGAAGAGAGGGAAAACGAAATTCAAAGAAAAAACACAAATGACTGCATGAAATAGATATTCCTATATGAGTAATCCAAAAGCCAACTAGAAAATATGATTTGTTGAAAAGAGAACACGAGAAGAAACTAACAATGACAAATAATAAAACAGAAAATAACCAAATATACATAAGAATAATGAAAGAAGATATACATGCATTAAATATATATATATATATATATATATATATATATATATATATATATATATATATATATATATATATATAACTGAAACCTATGCATATAGTGATATGTAAAGGAATATACATATATATATATATATATATATATATATATATATATATATATATATATATATATTCACTCATTCATTCTTATATATTATACTAAAGAGAACCCTCACACATGCACATTATATATATATATATATATATATATATATATATATATATATATATATATGTATATATATATATATATATGTATATATATATATATATATATATATATATATATATATATATATATCGCACATCAGGAACAAATGACTGTACGAAGAAAAAACATATATTGGAATGGATTCATGATTCTAGGTTGCAAGTGTCATAGTTGCTCTCTGATATTCCGTATCGGCTCATGACAGTCTAATGATGTGTCAACAGTTTTCAATGGAAGCCAAACCAGCACATAAATTACTTCATTGTCAGACTTGATATTAGATCCGTGTATTTTCAAACTTCTGCTTTTAATTTTCTTTTTCTTTTTTACCCCCTTTGATAAACTATTTTTTTCTATTCCCTTTTCTTCTTGTTTCCCATTTTATTCCTATTTTTCTCACTTTTTTCCTCCATCAATTGACATCGGTCACTTTGGTTATGAAAGCCACCATTTTGCTTTACCTAGAATTTCTGAAGCTGGTTTATTTCCCGCCAATTCTGTTTTTTCGTCATTGCCGACCTTGGCGAAAATCTCGTCGATTTGTTCATATATTTACGCCATTTCATGGTTTATCTACAGTTTATTTGTTTGTTTCTTTTTATATTTTCCTTGTTTTTACTTTTTTCTCCAATTGAGCTTTTTCTTTTTTTTTATTCGTTCTCCATTTCATCTTTCTTTCAACGTTTCTGTTTTATCATCTGGCTTTCTCTTCATACTTTTCCCTGCTTATTATGTCTTTCTCTCCCCCCTCTCTTTTTCATGTATACTTTCTATCCATCTCGGTATGTTCATATTTATCTATCTATCTATGTCAGTGTTCATATTTATCAGCCTGTTCATATCTATCTATGTCAGTGTTCATATTTATCCGTCTGTTCATATCCGTCTATGTCAGTGTTCATATTTATCAGTATGTTCATATCAGTCTATGTCAGTGTTCATATTTATCAGTATGTTCATATCTATCTATCTGTCTATCTATCTATCAATCTTTGTATCTGAGTCAATCTACTTTTTTGCTTCATTTAATATTCTTGATATTTGCTAAGTTTACCTTAGTACGGTACAAAATCAGATTAAGTGTCGAATGTGAGAGGGGAGGTTGTTACAAGTGGGCTGAAAATCAGCATCCAAATTCCTTGTTTATTTCCTGGACTCGAACACCTACCACTGGTATCATTTGAAAATATGGGACTAATTTCTCTTGTTTTCTTTTTATAATAATGAATATAAATCTTTCTTGATTAGGTGATATTTTCCATTCTTTGTTTCAATTACATTCATGTACACGTTCTTGACTGTCCACACGACATCCTTGGAAGTTCTCAATGAATTTCAATGATATTTTGTGGAAATAGGCCATGAAAGAACTGATCGAATTTTGGGGGTAGGGATCCATGCACCATTACATCGTTATAATTCTTGGTTGGTTCAACCCTTTCAGGCAAATTAGTCCTTCACACGTTTGCAACAATAATGTATTTATAATGTTAGCGTTGGAAATGTTTGACCTCGATCGTACTTGACGTGTGCGTATGTTTCACATGTAACCAATCGCGTTGCAGAGTTGTCTCGTACTAATCTCGGATCATCTCGTTGGTACTATCTTATCACAATTGATACTCCCGATAAATAATCTCGTCTATCATCTTAGATACTCGAGTTTTACATTTTTTACATTGTGTAGTAAGGTGGCAGAAGTATAATGTCAGCAGTGGTAGATGTAGCCGTTGAGTAAATACGATACTATTCAACAGTTTCTTTCATTCTTTCTTTCTGCTCTGTAATTCTTTATTTTCCCTGACCACTTATAGTTTTTCTTCAGATTCATTTTTCTCATGTTTCCTTCCCTCCATGTTTACGTCTTTCTTGAATTCCCTTTCTTTTCGTTTAATTTCCCCGGTATTCTCAAATTTCTCTATATCTCTCTCTTCTCCTCCGTCTAGTTTTCTCATTTTGTTTCTTTTCGGCCTTATAGACACTTTAATAACGATTTTTGACCTGATGCCAACATTCGGGTCCCTTTTTTTGTCTCTTCTCCAACCTTCTTTCTTATTTATGTTCACATTCACCTATTTACTTATTGAAGGAAGCTACATGCAGAATTTTGGGTGAGTCAGGACAGGATGATTGATTGATTCAGTTCAGCTAAATAGCTCCCTTCAATCTGATGCCTTCTCCTGATACCTGTTCACCCCTACCGGTCTTCTCGTAACCTTTTGCAAGGTCATTTGTCTAGGGTCTTTCATCATAAAATGTACTGAAGACAATAACAGCGTCTGTCCTTTCGGAGAAAGTCCATTATCAATAGAAACCCGTCACCCTAATAAATTGCAGATGAAAAGAGTAGAAATTGATTTAGATATTTGCAATATAAAGCTAAATATTTAAGTTATGATCTCAATGACATTTGAACTTTTGAAACATCCATTTAAGAATTACAAAAAAGCATCAAAATACGTAGTGGCCTGTCTCGTACTTAAAATAGTTGTGTATCTCTTAAAGGTACCAGAGGTTCGATCCAGATGCAAAGCCAAGATTTCCGATACTGATTTTCAAGACGGACAGGACTTCCCTACTTGAATGTGGCGTAGTATAATCTTCCTAGCTGTTATGTAACCTATCTAATCTTTTACCGTGCCAAGTTGAACTTGATAAATATCAAATAGGAAAGTGCCGCGATGCCTCACCGTGGAGACAAGTTAGATCATCACAGAACTATGTGGTCTCGTGTCATAATAAACAAAGGTTCAGTAAAGATTGATTATGACACCATTTGAGCGACTCGCTGTGTTGTAGTGGTTAGCAAGCCAGTCTCACAAACCCTCACTATTGTAGCGAGATCTTTCTTCACTGAGTGTCCCACACCTTCTAACGTGCTAAACTGAGCCTATTTGTAATTAAATCATTTGAGAGACTCCTCGTTGAGAATCATCGGCAAATTAGTCTCACTGACCATAATACTGAAGTGACTTCTAAGTGGGGGATCCACGTTTGCGGCCCTGTACCCTACCAATTTTAAGATTGATGGGTATCATTACAGAAATATGTTTCTGTTCTTAATGAGTCCATAATAACAATTCAAATAGGCACATATGTGTAAAATAGGACGAAGAAAATTGACAAGAAAGCGATTCTCTTCAACATCGAAGATTAAACATCATCATGTCTATTCTTGATTGACTCAATTGAAGAATTCGAATGTAAGAAAATGTTTCTCGTATTATTCTCTGTGCTTGCCGATATTTTCCAAGTTCGACGTCGTAAAGTCAAATAAGGAGGATGGGATCAAGAAGATTGTGTTGCGCCAATCTTCCAACTGAGGAAGATTTGCTTTCCTTGAAAATCGGATGCCTTTTTGCTATCTTGTCTCGAACATCGATGACCGGTACTGGTGGAAAAAATAATCTTTCCAGACGTGATGCACGACCTTGCTCTTTATTATTTTGATAGCTTCTTTTTTTTTCCGATAGTCAATTTTTCTTTAACCCTCTCCAGTTAGTTGAGCAACGTTTTAACTATAATGTTTCAACTGATGTTGTACCTTCTGGTATAGTTCAGTGGTTAAATACATTACAACAGATTTTCAGATCATAAGTTCAGTCTCAAGTTGGTGTCAAACTTTCTCCAGCACAAATAATTGTGACATGTTTTTTCAATCTAATGAGGATGAAGTATTTCAGAAAAAAAGTAATCGTACTGCTGACGGGGTCTTTCTTCGGGATTTCAAATCATAGCTTTCCTTTTTTGAAACCTGATACAGGTAAAGGTATATAAAACATTGAACTATGCGGGCTCCAGTTTGCTGCTAGTGTTGATAATAGCAGAAGTAGCCGCACTAGTTGTAGTAGTGTTAAGAGAAATAATAGACGTAGTACGAGCGGTTGGTATAACAGCATTAGTATTATATATACTTTTCTGAAACCATTTCTTCTTGTATAAGGAGTAACATATTCAGCAACGCAGCTTGGCAAACAAGACAATGGCTGGTGTGATCAACAGATACGTTTCTCTTATTCAGATACATGACCTGAACAAAGGGAGACATATCTTTTCAATAAGGAAACCTTGTCCCTTGTTTTACCTCGCTTTCCCTCATCGTTCGAGTGCCAAAATAAATAGAGGGGTATTTTTCTATTGCTACCACAATGACAGAAGATCACTGGCCGCTGCACAATTTGTGTATCTATGTTACATTTGGTGCAGCATGGCATTCGATAGTATCCAGGGCCCCAAAATAAAAGAATCTTATTTTGAAATCTGTAATATTTAATATTGTGGTAGAATTTTCATACTTTTATCAAAGTGGTGTCCGGGGCATACGCCCCAGATGTCTCATTACGTCACTGTCGTCAACTAATAAACACAAGACAAAGAAGCGCGGAGACTAATGTAAAGCGTACACGAAGGCGAAAAGAATATCGTCAAGTTACTGTCTTTTTTAGAATTCTATCACTACCGTATGCGACTAAGTCATTGACAATAATTCTTATAATTTGAAGGCGAGTACGGCAGGTGCTCACCAGCTGATTATTTGAATTATCGTTAATGATTCAGGGTACAGAGCCGCTACGAACTTCTTATGATCCCCTCATCAATTGTACCGCTGTTCCACCAGCTGGGTATCCACGCTTTTGTTTTTATACAGTCCGTTACATATACATTCAGGGTAGGCAAGTTCACTGAAATCCGCCGAAGTACAGAATTGGTCAATTTTTAGACTAACTCATGCAAGACTCTGGCATTTGCGAACCTGTTAGATAATGATATCAACTAACACGGTCAGATCTAAACTCAAATGCAATCTGCCAATTCAATTTTCTGAGTCATTAGCAACTATACCGACTAAAACCTCCTGGATAATCGTCGGAATATAAACGAATTGTCGCTTACTCAGCAAATTTACTGATGAAAATTGAAACAATATAAAAACAAAGTAGAGTCAGAGAGAGAGAGAGAGAGAGAGAGAGAGAGAGATAGAGAGGGAGTAGGTTAATCGCAATATCAGCTGAGATATGAGACGATGGGACGGTAGCTTCATAAACTGTGCTAAGTTGCCGACTCGAGGCTGGGACGGAGTCAGTTTCTGGGCTCGCTTCCGAAGAAAGCAGTCAGCAGTACTTTTGCAAGGCCGTACGACGATTAACTGATTTCCCTTGGAGCCGCTTGTCCATGCAGCAACCATTTATCACATGACGTCATGTGAACAACGCCAATTCTCGCCTGCTGCATGCTCGCTTTCACAAATAACAACAACCAGTTCGCCTCTTCCATCTTCAACGATCTCGTTTACACTTCAGTTTTTGTATATTTCTTTCTTTCTTTGCTGGCTTTTCCATCTTGTTTTGAATAAATGATCCTAAGTATTACATGTCAAATTTAATATAGCTTTTATTTTATTCAACATTTTTTAGATATTAATTCATTTATGTACCTATCCTTCGTTCTATCTATCTAAGTCCGCTCATATCTATTTATCTATGATCATATCTATATATCAATGTCCATTATCAGTCTGTCTGTCTGTCTCTCTATCTATGTATGTATCCCAGTTCGTTTATATATGTCTATTCACTCATCTCATCATTGTCTTCACTTCCTTTGTGAGTCGTACCTTTTTTTTCTCGCTTTGGTTCAATTTTTCTTTCTAACTATTTTTTCTTCTCTATCATGTTTTATTGACTTCCTTCTCCGTTTTCACTTCTGACTCTCTCTCTCTCTCGCTCTCTCTCTCTCTCTCTCTCTCTCTCAACTTATTCTGAATTCTCCTCTCTTCCGCCATCTTTAATTTTCCCCGACTTCTCCATTCTTCCAGTTTATTAATGGTCCCTTTTTTCTTATTATTCTTATTCTTATTTTCATGTGAATATTATTCTTTTTTGCGATTCTCTCCCCTCTTCTCTGACTAAGACTTGAATAGCTTTTGTCAGCAAGACACACGGATAGAACGCAAACAGTTTGTTATTTACTTTATTAGTGTTTATGCATGCTTACTTAAAATGCATCTGCCTTTTAACAATAAACCACATTGTTACTTAGAGCTTGTTATAAAAGCATCGGAAAATCACAAGGCGCAACCCCTAAAACCAAGTAAGTAAAGCTTTTCCCTGTAAGTCTCAAAATCTATCACTCTACAATTGGTATCTATACCCAAACACGATACACATTCACACGTCTCTTGCTCAGTGTTTCCCAGAGGTTTATAAGAGGATTAAGAACTGAAGTCCTTTAATTATTATAGAGAAGTTCTGTGCGTCAACGTCTATCTTCTTTAACTACTATTATGAAGTTTAGTCGGGTATAAATAACCATTAGAAAAAACAAACAGACTGTGAACTAGTGTGATAGAAATATTAGTCTCAACTCGATTTGGTGGGTGAAGTCAAAGTCGGTGTGAGTGACAAATAGTGAAAGACGTGTGTTACAATATCAGTTGGATACAAATACGTTCACAGGGAACAAGTGGAGTCCAAGCCATGTCAAGGACTGTTCATTGCAACCTTCTCCTCATATATAATAACTGGTTATCAAAAGAACTGGAGGGGGTATATACAATTAAAAGAATCTATAGAGACTGCCACCAAATAATTCGCCCAATTTCACTCATCATTTTGTAGAAAGAAACAAATCACCACAAAAAAACCGTAATCATTTTACCAATAGACCGTTATTCGTATCGGGTCTAATCTGCTAATGTCAGGTAGTGATTTGAGCAAATCTTTTCGACAAGTCCCGAATAGATACTCTTTACCCTGGTATGACAAGCCTTCCGCAGAGCAAACTTAATCTTCAAAAATAAAACGATCCCAATTATCCTAAAAAGAAGAGTATACAACTAATGCATCCCCCCCATAGTCACTTATGGGGCTGAAACATAGAACCTAACCAAGAAACAGACCCGCAAACTGAGATCCATGCAGCGTGCGCATGAGAGAGTCATGCTCAACCTTACATGGAGAGATCACAAGACAGCACAATGTATCAAGAAGAAAATGGGGGTTCGAGACATCATAGAATCCATTAGAAAACTCAAATAGCAATGGGCTGGACATGTTGCGAGAATGACAGACAACCAATGGAAATCGTGACTCACACCATGGATCTCCAGAGACCACATGGGAAACCAAGGCCGACAAAATACAAGATGGAGAGACGAACGACGAATTCAGAAAGTACGGGCTCCGCGACTCTCATGATAGAGAAATGTGGCGAAACCTAGGGAAGGTCTATGTCCAACGACGACGACGACGATGATGATGATGATGATGATAAATTGTAACGTATAAGAATCATTTCATGAACTGACCTTTGCATTAATACAACCCTTAGAGTTGAAGCTGGTAACCTAGTCTTCATGATCATATTTTTATGTGTCTTCTGGACACAAAAATAGCCTATTGGAATTATTCTTGTATATTTGTCCCTGTTCTCGATTGAAAATGTTTATCTCTATGTTTTGTCAGTCTTTGGATATCAGAGTTGTAATTTCGAACCTCATATGAATGTTTTGAATAAATCAGACATATTAGCCACATATAACGGAGAAGCTTCAAATAGACTCGCTTTCATTCTTCTCTGTTTACCTACAATTTAGAATACGGTGCATACTCCCGATAGTCACCTATGGATTTTAAACATGGAACCTAACCAAGAGATTGACCCCCCAAACTGAGAACCAAGCAACGTGCACGTAAGAGAATCATCTTCAACCTCATACAGAGAAATCACAAGACAGTACAATATATCATGAAAAAAAATAGAACATATAATCCATTTGAAAACTCAAATGGCAGTGGGCTGGTCATATTGCAAGAATGGAAGAATGGATGATAGCTGATGGACATAACGACTCACAACCAGGATCTCCGGAATTCACGTGCGAAACCCAGGCCGGCAGAATACAAGATGGACGAACGAACTAGATAAGTTAAGAAAGTATAGGTTCAGCGACGCCCACGATAGAGAGGTCTGGTGAATCCTGGGGAAGTTCTATATCAACGATTGAGGATAAAATACATGATGAATGATCAAGAGAGCAGACCACATGCTAAGTTGAAGAGAGGACTGAGTTTGTGTGTTCCAAAGAGTATTAACATTGTAGCATAAAATTACAAAATAAAAAGTTGCATTGTTTTATTTCATAATAAACTTTACTCAATTTTATTATTGTTTCTTTCTATCACAGCGTTAGATTGTAATATTGATAACCTAAAAAACAATATCTGAAGATTTATGTCCGTACGTATCGGCGTTAGTGCTCCTTAGTATGTGCGTATAAATATGCATGTGTTTGCATATGTGTGCGTGCATATATGCGAGGATGTGTGTGCTTGTATATGTGTAAATATATATGAAGGTGTATATGAGATATATATATATATATATATATATATATATATATATATATATATATACCCGCGTGTGTGCACATATATGTGCGTGTATGCACATTGATGAGTATATGTGCGTAGGTGTATATATGTGTATGCATGTAAACCTATGTTTGAGTATATCTGCATGTATTAGTGTGTATATGTGCAGGTATCTGTGTGTGTATGTATATTTGCGTGTATGTGCAAGGTACATATGTATTCAAAGTACAGTGCATCTTCCCGATAGTCACCTATGGAGTTGAAACATGGAACCTAAATGAGACTGACCCTCAAACTGATAACCCTCCAACGTGCACACGAAAGAATCATGCTCGTCTGATCTGGTTGTGCTCATGATTGGCCTTGAACACGTGAGTGTGTGCGTGTGAGTTTAAGTCCGTGTGTTAGCACGCTCGCGTGTGTACTTATATATATGTCTGTATGTGTATGGATGTATTTGTGATTGCCCATGTTACTGTACTCGGTTATTTTGGTATTTTTTGTGAGTGCAGACTTGGTACCAAGGAAAAAAAATCCAGATTGCAAATTTAGCTCTGCTCGAAATAATAAAATTAATGAAGTTAAAATCAAAAGTTATCTTTTTCAATCGAAATCAGATTACGAACGTCTCTTCTATAGGCGTCTTGATGAGGATATTCATCGGAAGTAAATTCAGCGTCCGGTCACAAATTTAACAAATCCAATTTAGATGATTGGCTCTTAAAACGATAAGCATAATTACTTCGTAGCAACCCCCTTTTTTAACCTTTAGTTCAGTTGTAGCTCTCTCAATGAACCATCGGCGACTGTTCAGCGTGAGGGGAATCTCTTACAAATATTTGTTGGAAGGTAATAGCTGAGGTTCATTGTTTTATATACCAGTAACCCTAGTGAGGAACGAACTCACAATAACCGGCTTGCGTGAATGCTGTTTTCAGAACAATGCTCAAATGTAGTGTTTTGTCGAGGTTGTTTTATACGTAGGATAGTTGCATGCTTCCCACTGGTGTCTTTGTTCAGAGTAAAAGCCAAGGTTTTCAATGAGGATTCTCGGCAAATGTCGATCCTCTTTGCCTGGAAGCCTTGCACAACTCAATTTTCCTACATTCATTTCCCTAGACATTGGGCCTAGAACTTCACTAAGCTAAATATTTTGAATATAAGTACAAAACACAATGACACATGACTATGTTTACTCGCATACATTAGAAAGCATTCATTTTTATTTACAAACTATACCTCAACTTCTACATTCAGCAACATGGCGTGAACGAAGGGAGCCATGGCTAGCAAGATCAAAGGATTCATCTCTCACTTTTGATGATATGGCATGATTAGAGGGAGACACCACAGGTCACGCAGTCACGTGACAAAGTACACGTCACCGAGTGCTCATGTGGATTTGGCCAGGAAACGCTCATATAAAGTGGTCAGGAAGCTTTCGAACCAATATTCACGCCCAGGTTCTTTCTTCATTGCCTTCGCATGCGGTCGAAAGTTGTAAGGCGATCTTAAATAGAAAAAAAACAAAAAAAACCCTTGTCCTTTCTATCCTTACAATCTCTTTCCATTCTACGTCCGATGAAAGCTAGGGCTATCAACCACAGAACATCGAGTTGTGTCAGGTGTTCCTACAACTATCCTCATGACAGAAGATCCTAAAACGCTGAACAATCCACACCTACAATAATTGGCAATGTGCCGGTATCTTCTGTCACGCTAAAGGCATAACTGATGTAGTAATATTGAATTTTCCAAGGTAACAGACGTAGTGAAATAGAATTTCATTCATACTCAAATTCCGTAATAAAAATGCTGAAATTAAAGTATAATGAAGTTATAATCAAAACTAATAAAAACGAAAAAAGATCTCTTCGTGGTTGACAGGACATTATTCTCCAAGCTCACTGCAATGCAAATCTCAATCATCAACGAATATAAAATGCAAATCTCTAATTATACATGTATTCAAAATGTAATCTGTATCCATGTATTTCACATACGTCGTTATTTTTGACGGCACGGGTAAATTAGTTTCTTATATTACATTTGATGCATGAACATTAAATGTGTTATTATTACATTATAAAATTTTTATCGGAGATATTCAAAGCAGAGAATGAATTCAACTCTGAAGAACTCTTGCTGGTAAGATATTCTCCCACTAGGAAAACTCCCCAACCAAAATCTTCCCTCACATATTAACCAATTTACAACCTTGTACCTTCTTAAGTTTAGTAAATATCAATATTGTGTCTCCGGTATTGTACAAAACTGGCGACTTAGTAGATGTTTTTGTCGCTAAAGTCTATTTGATTCGATTTATTGTAATACTGTCGGTTCGTTAGGGCATTAATAATGAGTTTAACTCGTGCAGAATCGTTGTGTGGCGAGGGTAAAGAAAATCTTTGGAGTCGGGACGGTTTATTGTAGATTTTCAGTGACTAAACATTGAAGTGATAAAAAGAAAAAGAAAGACATTCATTTATTCCTTATTTATGTGTTTATTTCTATTCACGCTTTAGGACTAGATGGCAGAGAGTGAACAGTTTTTATTTGTCAGAGTTTCAGGGATTCCCAAATTTCTTCATATTTTAAAAATCATTCAGAGGGGAAGTACGGTTGCGGTTCATGGTGACATATTGTCTTGACCTGTCTTTTGCAAGTCAGATCTCAGGTGACTGTCGTGATGCAAAAAGCTGTCACACATAAAGCTGTGACGAAAATGTGAAGCAAATTTTAAGATGCAAGAAACTGTCAGTCACATCTAAAGTGACTATCTTAAAGCGATTTTTGTCACGATTCAAATGACTGAAACGATGGAAAATGCCCCCATGCAAATGTTGCGATGAAAATGCGAACTTCGAGATGAAAACACAAATATGCAATATTACTTGATATTAAGTGCTTGCTCCAATAATTAGTCTCGTTCTTTACGATTGTGCAATGACAACGGAATTGAAATATAAAAATATATCTAATTGATAGTAAATGATGAACCCAGCTAATTGAAGATAAGCAAAATTAAGACCAGAAGCTAACTATGCACTTAGCTTTGTAAGGTACAAGAACATAGTGGGGAGATAGGAAGATTGTGTCAATTTTCCAAAGGGGGACTTCTTTACCTTGGAAATTAGCATTTGAAATTCTGACTTTTGCTTTGACTCGAACACCGACCACTAATGCAACTTTATCACTTACCAAGTATTCTGTGGGACTCATCTGATCTATGTGTGTTCATGATATGCACCAAGATAGACTAGACAAATGAGTGTACGGGTATCAGGACAATCGTGTTGCGCCGATCTCCCAAATGCGGAAGATCTGCCAGCATTGAGAATCAGCATTCGAAATCTTGGCTCTTTCCTAGGCTCGAACACCGACCAAGAAGGGAAATACCCAACTAACTCAGCCACAAAACATGCTTTGAGACTCTTCAGAGATGTCTGAGTTTCTTTGCATATGTCTTGGTTATGCATGCAGTAATGAGTTATAGTCCAGGTAATGATAAGATTTTCGAACGCTGTTTTTCAATAGAGGAGCAATCTCATTTTTTTAATAAAATTTTATTCCTCATATCAATCAAAACCTTGATGAACCAACAATCAATCGTATTTTTTTGTGATTAACCACTTTACATGAACAGCAAGTACACAAACATATACACACACACACACACACACACACACACACATATATATATATATATATATATATATATATATATATATATATATATATATATATGGAATTTTGTCAAAATATTTGGCGACGGGACCGATCGCATTGATAAGTGGATTCATAATCTTATGAATCACGCACACTCATACATACACACATTCAAATGCTTAAATAAGCATCTCCCACGCATAAACATTATATATATATATATATATATATATATATATATATATATATATATATATATATATATATATATATATATATATATATATATCAAAAGGATTATCCAATAAAATCCTTATTCATTGGTATGTATATTTTATTGACACACTAATAAAGTGAGAAACAGAAGTACAGTTTTTGGTACTCTTAAACGTACACACACACACACACACACACACACACACATACGTGTGAAATAAAAAAATGCGTTCCATATTTATAAAACCCCATGGAAATGCATACATATTTTTTCACCCCGTAATCCAATGCAGGGTTGGGTTGGGGACACTATAGATGATTTCATCATGGTTGTGTCAAGAGCTACATAGACTGACGGAGCACATTACTCTTCAGACTGTTTCGGAATCAGAGTATTCCATATCTTAGACTGGTTGCCAACCATGGCTAGAAAGCGTAGTCAGTCCGACTATTAGATTGGATTCATGCCTTTCCCGAGGACAGTGAGCTGTCTGAGTTTGAACTTGGCTTAGCGACCCTATTCTTCGTGCTGTTAACTGTTAATCGCATTCATTCATATACAATTATTGAAACACCACCAGAGGCCCATATCAACAGATCAGAAAATGTCGTTGACGCACTTGGTCATTATTATGTGCCTACCAATACACGCATTCACATTTATAAACACCAAGAGGGTGTCATGTTTATACAACCCTCTCTCGTTACCCTCACACAAATTAATGCCGGGCAAATATCCATACATACCAGACGCCTCTCCTCATTCACCCACAGAGACCGAGTGCTGAGAGATTTACAAGCATTGACAAGTGACGTCCGGCGGTTGTGCTATTGTCTGCTGTTCCTCATCCGACCATCACTAACTGACTCCTTCCTAGGACGCCTGCCCCTTCGTCTTAGAGATCTTGTCCCCCCAGCTTTTCTCTTTCTTTTTCGGAACTGCATGCCATAACACAATTAAAGAGACTCAGCGCCATATTTCTTACTCTTCATAAGATTCACGTGTGGCAACCTCAAACCCAAGCCGATGTACTTTTCGATCATAAGGGTTTCGTTGGCGCTGGTAGAATTGCAATGAGAAAACGACCGAGAGAAGAAGAAGAAAGAAGGGACAGAAAAAAAGAATGAATTGCTATAAAATTACAAAAAAAAAAAAAAGAAAGATATGATTTTATATTCATTTCTTTCTTTCTTCTTTATCCGTCCCTTAAACCCCAGATATCTCGTTGTATTCTTTTCCGCCACTCACCACTACCCACAGTTCCGTCTCCCTGGGTGCCATATCCCGTTAGGGAAAACTTCGCTTTTTCGGAATCAGTATTCCACAAGGCATTCCTGCCTCCTTGTAGCGGTCACGTCGACAGCAATGGACGTCACTTACTGCCATTCTGTATAATTCCGCCACTGCCAACTTCATTGCAACCGATGGCTCTCCAACCACACAGGCTTGGCCCAATCTCACCCCATAGCATGTTAACTTCCACTCCTGAATCTGACCTCACCACCCCGAGTCCTCTCCGTCGTCGTTAACATCCGGGTTCTCGTCGGATGCCGTTTGTCTTTCTTTTAGCAGAGCTGACAAAACTGATGTCAACCGACTGTGGCGGCCAGCGCACTTTGAGTCTTCGTCATTAGGACCTCGTCGTCCTGACTGTCTTCACTTTGTTTGTTTCCGTCACCCATATATCTCATTCAATTTTTTTATTCCTTTCTTCGAAAAAAAAAAAATCCTTCTTTCTCTTCTTTCTTCCTTCATTTGCATTTCAATAAACTGCATTTCTTTCCTTCTTCCTTTTATATTCGAAATTTTGTCATCATGAACTCATGATTAAAATTACTCATCTCCTATTCAACCTGTCATTAAAGAATTAACAGACACGAAAATAAGTTTGAATAGAATCTTAATTGTTACTTTTTCCAAGTACTAAAAGTTACTATTAACAACAACTATTTTCACTTAAATTTATATCATCCTTTTCAATTTATCCGTAGTCGATAAAACTTGAATTTAAAACATAAAATTAAATTAAAATTTACTCTCATATTTTGGTTAGTTTGGTGTAAATCAAACAGTAAACTGAAAAATTATATAAGTACCACCAATTTACTTGAAACAACTCCTAATTTTCCTTCAGTTTTTATTATCGTTCGATCGACTTCTTATCTAACTTGAAACATAATGTTGAGCAAAAAAAAATTGTTTTTTAACCACCGCCAAAACTAAAATTAAACAAGATTGTAATGTTCAACAACAAATCGAAATTATTATTCATTTTTTTTCTTTTGCATCCGCTATACTAGCTAAAATTTCCGCCCTTCGAGGAGTTTTTCCCAGCCACGGCCGTAAAACATCAAATCATTACTCGACTTGTAGTTTTACGATTTTAGGCTCCATATAGTAGGGGGAAAACCAGAGGTTAGGGATTTTTTCAGTTAGTAATATTTAAAAAAAAAGAAAAAAGAAAAATTGAATTTATTCAAATTAATTCAAAATCGCAGTCATATCATTGGAACATTCAGGCCAGTGAAGCATATAGCATCATAGGGCACAAGTGCTGCATTACCGAGTTTAAAGATTGAAAAATTAACAAGAAATCGTTGTTTCTATCCTTTTTGGCACTGACCTCAATAATAGCCAAATATATGACCGGAAATGCTAGATCCGAAACGCTTGAATAATAACTACACACGTTGAAGCCACCTACAATTTGTTGAACACAAACAAGAGAAAAATCATCCAAATTTGTCTGTAGTCTTTAACAGAATATGTATCAACAATTTTATATATATCCATTTCATTTGGTCTTGACAACGTAAATAGAATAAATAAATTAGATGGGGCCGCTGCAGAAATCGAATCTGCGACCAATAAGTAGCATCTTCAGCATAAAGTTGCTCTAACCATTGAGCTAAACAGCCACCAGTAATGCACAGGCCCAAATAACTGCTTTATCTCCAAATTCTAGTTTTGTTCACTCACTGTCTATATCTGCTCGACTTGTTTCTCAACATTAAGAAATGAATATATAATCCAACAGAAGTGATGATGAATGCGTTATATTTCTTCAGAACTCTATTTTAAATGATATCCCATAAATACATGTTGAATTTATCATTTGGCCTGAATGGCGTAAATAGAATAAACAATTAAAGAAAATGGGGCTGCTATAGGAATTGTAAAATTTCAAATTCTTTCGAAGTAATATAAAGCATTGATAACCATATATATATATATATGTATATATATGTGTGTGTGTGTAGTTTGACAAAATTCTACCAAAAAAAAAAAAACAGTTACGAGATTTTATCAAACAGCTCTAATGTCGATGTCATAATTAAAAAGTTGAAAACGACTAACATCAATGTTTCCTCCTCTGATCTTGATAATGGTCAGGAGAGTGAGTGAAATTGCTTGATCACAAACGTTTGAACAATATTTACATTGAATCAAGAAATGCTTGCTCTCGTACGTAAACAAGAAAAGTTAGTAAAGGAATTTCCGTCTGTAACCATTATTCTGTCAGTCTCTCTCTCTCTCTCTCTCACACACACACACACACGCACATCCCTTATATACGTTCAGGATTATACAGCTTTCCATACTAGAGAGTTCAAGTTCCTCTCATTATACAGGATATATGGTATTTTGTTCATCTAAAGAAAACAAATATATCAAAAACTTACTTTAAAGATGGGCGTTTTCTGTAAATATCAGCAGAATATTGGCCAAATTGACATTTTCGATCAAATACGAAGATTCTGTAAATTTTGAATCAAGTATGACTAGGTAATTACCGGACAACTCTGCGATTGAAGTCAAGAGAGAATTTCATTCGGTTTTAAAATTAAAAAATAAAAGGCATTCTTAATATTTTCGATTTAGCTTTATTGAACAGCATATTTATCGTACTGTTCCACTATTCTTTGTCATTTTTCAGGCTCCTTCATAATTCCACCTCATAGAACTTTCTTCTTTTTCTTTCTAGGCGAAGAACTGTTCTCGGTGCCCTTAGCAGTCTTCCAGGGAATAGAATTTTTCAATTAAAAAAACGATAAAAAACAGAGTAAGGCGCAGTATCTAGTGAATATTGCAGATGAGTGAGATATTTTCCAGTTAAGTGGTAACACATTTTCTTGGTCACCGAAGAAACATGCAGTCTACGGTTATCCTAATCGAATATCACCGTTAAGTAGTTGCAGCCGCTTCTCGTTTATTGTTTCCTTCAATTGATCTAATTTGGGACAGTACTTGTCAGAATCAATTGGTTCTCATCATCATCAGTCTTTTAACGTCCATCGTTGGACATAGACCTTCCCCAGAATCCACCACATTTCTCTGTCATGAGCGTCGCAGAGCCAATTTTTTCTGAATTTGTCTAGTTCATCTCTCCATCATGTTTTTTGTCAGCTTCGGTTTCGCATGTGGTCTGTGGAGATCCGTGATGTCCATCAGTTGTTTTTCATTCTCGCAACATGACCAGCCCATTGCCATTTGAGTTTTCTAATGGATTCTATGATGTCTCTGACCCATGTTCTCTTCCTGATATATTGTGCTGTCTTGTGATCTCTCCATGTAAGGTTGATCATGATAGTCTCGTGTATTGTTTTTGAAAGTTGAGTTTGCTTTGTCGAAAGCTTGCCATCCTAGGGTGATTCTCCGCTTGATTTCTTCTTCTTTTGTGAAGGAGCTGATTGTGGAAGAATCCCATTCAATCATATCATATACACAGCATTACCTCCTTTAGTTGAGTTTGTGGTTTATTCTTTTTGCCCCCGATATCTTGCGTTTCAAGTTGTTGTTAAGTAGCCACATTTCATTATACGTCACAGTTAGTTTTAAAAATAGGAATATTATCGTAAAGATTTAGTTGCAAATCGCACATGGAAATACAGCTAAGTATTTTTTTTGCTTAATTTAAGTGGAACATACTCATCGAAACCACTAATATGTGCATGTTAGCTCTCTCCACGTTATATAAAGTTGATTATTCTCAAATAATGTCTCGATTTGATCGCTATTATTTTCAGCTGGTTACCCGACCGAGGAACATGGTTTATCGAGAAATCTCCACCACGAAACTTTCCAACCTACTTTTAACACTTTCTCTATAAATTGCACTTGGCTCTGCCTTTGAGTCGCATTATATATAAGTTTATACACATATACTAGCTGGGAATCCCGACGTTCCTCCTGACAAAACAAAGGAGAAAAAAACATTCAACCAAACAACTCTTGTATAACCCAGGAGGGACAGCGCACATTGTAAGTAGAATCCCCCCTTAAAAGCCGAAAAATCAATTCTCCAAACTGAAAACTTCCCGTCCCGTTTGCATGTAGTATCATTTAGTGTCCGCACGTTGGAAATCAGCATGCCTCTATGGCTGGTTGTTAGTATAGAAAATACATTTTGCCCAAAGCAGGCCTGAATAACTCCTGTACAGGTCTGGGCAGGCTCACGTACCCTCCTGGGTATGCCTTGGTAGTTCCAAGCAGCTTTCAGTTGCACCCAATCATATTTAAATGAAAGCAAGGGGTTAAAGCAAATTCTAAAAAAATCGGAAGTCAAAGTATTTATATGAAATTAGTCGGACTTTCTCAGTAAACAGAGATACCCTTTTTTTAAATACACAGACACTTCTTTCAAAGTAAAATTCGTTGTAAAATTTTCCCTGCAGTCCAAAATTGTACTGTTCAAGGTCTTGAGATTTGATATATTCTTTCAATCAGTTTATACTTACATCAATACGTATAGAAATACCTTGACTGGACTACGTATCATTCAAGGTATCTAAACAAATGTTACATTCAAATCACAAAGTTACAAATGTGTACTTCAAAATTGCGAAGAGAAAAAAATATCTAATGGATACCCAACCTATGCGAAAATACTTGAAACATTGCAAAAAATTATTTCTGTCAATTTTACAGCATATACTTAGCTACGTAAATTTGTACATTAATAGCTGAAACGAACGACATCAAAGCCCACAATAATCGAAGCAGCATTATGCAAGGTTTTGCTGAGAGAAAAAAACAAGTCAGATTAACTCCGACATGTAAAAAATATACAAATGTTTACGTTGAAATTGCAAACAGGAAAATTGTTTTCGTTCTCCTAAGTGAAAATTACTAAAAGAACAAATGTTGACTCTAGTAAATACCCAACTGAATCGGAAGTACTTAGAATTGAGAAAGATTGCAAAAGACTGCATGCCAATGTTTACCAAATACTTAAGGATCGCGAATTCTCGTTGACCCGCGATTTACGCTCGATTTGCTCGTGAGTCAGCCATGTTTTTCTGTTTCTCAACTTTTAATTAGTCAGTCATACATTTTCCTAAGAAATCGTATGTAGACTTATATTATTTCAAATTACCTCCGTAAACTGATAAACTATGAGTGTAATATTTATTCATATAGTTAAAATTGGGAAAACTCATTTGAAAATAATCATAGTAGCTAAAACTTGTTGGTTATCCAAATTAGCTAAAATCATTGTATTGTGTCACGCATATATATATATATATATATATATATATATATATATATATATATATATATATATATAATATATATATATATATATATATATATATATATATATATATATATGAAATAACAAAACTGTTTCTGCAGCTTGTATTGTTGGGTTGCGATTAAGATCGGGCGTGTTTTAATATCTCACTTGCAGTAATACCTGGTATTGTCCAGGGGAAAAACAACTGGAAATATGGTCTTTGATACTTTCCTTTTTATCCAATAAAAAACAAAACAAAACAAAAAAAGATTATTTACATTATGTACCCATGGAAAAATAACTGTAAAGGATGAAATATTCTGAGGACCAAAGAAAACAAACGTCGCTTTGTTTGACAGAGCTCACTAATATGCTAGATAAGTGTTTCTCTCAGGGTTGAAAGATTGATTGGGGATCCAACCCTGAAACAACCTACGTAGGGCTGTCCATGGAGAAGTCAGGCAAAGACCAGCAATTTTGAGAGATAGTACTTGTATCTTGTTAAAATTTCCAGAATTAACCTGAGGTAACCTCTACAGAGCTCCAGCATAATATATATATATATATATATATATATATATATATATATATATATATATATATATATATGTATATATATATATATATATATATATATATATATATATAGAGAGAGAGAGAGAGAGAGAGAGATAGATAGATAGATAGATAGATAGATAAACATTCACTGTGTCCCATTGTACAACATTTTTGCATTCCAAGTGCAATATTATTGTCTCCAAGTAAACTTCTCTGAAAATGACCAGAAGTGATATATGTTTATCTCCTATAATCACAATGTCAAAAATCACATTTCTAATTACTTTGGCCGTAAAAAAATTTAGATCTAGGATAAATGTGCCCAACTTGGAAAAATGACTAGAAATGACCAAAAACATCCTCATATGACCTGAAATGACTTCTGAAGTCAATATCGCATTGCCTATGACTTTCACCAAGAAAGGATTTACCCCTATGCCTAATTTTAGTAACATAAGTGCAAAATTATTGCCCAAAAATGTTCAGAATTGACCACTGATTAGCAAGAATGGCTTGGTGCAGAATTGTGGTCCATATCCCTGCAAATTGGCTGGAAATGACCAGAATTGGCATTGTATGTAATCTTTGCCATGAGAAAATGTACCTCTCAGCCCAAGTTCAGTTTCTTTGGTGTTAAATTTTGCCCCAAACTTGGATAATTGTTTCTAAATGTTCTAAATGTTTCTGTAGAATATTAGGTCGATAAGTCTTGCAATTTTAGCAGAGCAGAGTGGATAAAAAAAACAAAAGGCTCGAATATACATCTTCGTCATCATCAGTCTTTAAGCGTCCGTCGTTGGACATAGATCTTCATAACGATTCGCCACATCTCTCCATCGTGGGTGTTGGCAGAGCCAGTACTTTCTGAATTTGTTTAGTTCGTCTCTCCATATTGTGTTCTGCTGGCCTCGGTTTCACATGTGATCTCTGGGGATCCATGTTGTGAGTCATGATGTCCATCGATTATCTGCCATTCTTCCAACTTGACCAGCCCATTGCAATTTAAGTTTTCTAGTAGATTCCATGTCTCAGACCCCTGTTTTCCCCCTTATATACTGTGCTGTCTTGTGATCTCTCCGTGTGAGGTTGTGCATGATTCTCTCATGTGCACGTTGCATGCTTTCAGTCTGCAGTCTGTCTCTTGGTTAAGTTCCATGTTTCAGTTTCATAAGTGACTATCGGGAGGATGCATTGATTTCTTTTTAGAGTTTATGAGATTTTTTGTCTTTAAACGTTGAACTCTACCAAAGGCTTGCCATCCAAGAGTAATTCTTCGCTTAATATTTTTTTCTTTTATGGGTTTCATAAAGATTCGTTGTGGTCTTTTTTCTCCAGTTTTGCATCTTCAATTTTGACCGTTGTGTTTTTATTCTCGACGTGGTTGTAGCACATGACCCCTGTTTCGCTGAAGTTAATGTATAGGCAGACTTACCTGCTTTCTTCGTTTAGTTATTCTAGCATTAGCTGGAGGTCGTGTAGGTTCTCTGCGAAAAAGGCGATGTCGTCTGCAAATTTGCAAGCCGTCTATTTTGATTCCTCTATTCTCCCAGTCTATGTTTAGGAAGATCATCTCGAGGCTGGCTGTGAAGAGTTCGGGTGAGCTGGTATCACCTTGCCTCACTCCTTTTTGAAGCTGGAAGGGTTCAGAGTCCTTATGTAGCCTGATGAAGGAGTTGCTCGGATTGTATATATGTTGCAGTACTTTGATGTATATAGGGCCTACACCTTGTAGGGTGATGGCCTTCATTACTATGGGAATTTCAATGGAGACGGAAGCCTTCTTGAAGTATATAAATGCTACGGCGAGTGGGATTTTGTGTTCTGCTGCTTTCTTTCAGCTAATTCATGGAGATGGTCCATGGTCGAGTAGCTTCTTCTATATCCAGCTTGTTCCTGTGGTTGGTTTTCATCTAGTGTTTTAATGATCCGGTTGGTTCTGATTAGGGTACTCATTAGAAAATCGCGGAAACCTCGAACCACTGACAACAAGGGAAAAAATAGAGGATACCGAACTGAACAAAACAATAAAAAAGAAACTAAGAGGAGACAAAAGAAGATACACGACAGCAATCATTGAAACCATTCTCGAAAAATGTTGGGGTATTGAAACAATGAACAAAGTTCTCAGTATAGGAGAAAAACAAATAACTAGCTTACTCGAAGAAAATGGAGACATAGCAGAAAGAGACAGTATTGTCGAACGCATCCGAGAATATTTACCAAGATCTCTACCCTTCAAGACATGGACAGCAAAACAACGAATAAGAAATGCAAGACATGGACAATCAGTTCGAGGACTTCCCAGAAGTTACACCATGGGAGGTAAAACAAGCCATCAAACAAACAAAAAAAGAAAAAGCCCCTGGACCAGATAATATCACCATCGATCTATCCCTAAAGCTGGTAAGATCGCCCATAGAAAAAATAGCTATTCTATTCAACTTGTGTCTAAAACAGAGTAATGTCCTGAAAGGCTGGAACTCGACAATCATAATGCTTTTACATGAAAAAATGAAATCTGGAAGATCTCAACAAATACAAACCGATAAATCTATTATTCAACTGCATCTATAAACTCTAATATTGGCAGAGATTTAATTTTTGATTTATGCACATACACGATCAAACACTCTGAGCAACCGCTCATCCAATTCTACATTAATGAAAAAATATGTACACTGAGTTTGTCCACAAAGAAACCGAACCTTTGTCCTATAAAACATAAGTTTACAAGCAGAGAAGCATTTTTCGTCTTCATAGTATTAGACATGACCATTGTACGAAGTGGACATTCGCAGTGTAGCGTCGGGTTAGAAGCTTTTTTTTTTGAACAGCGGTTCACAAGAAATCTAATAATTCTCGAAACACCATAAAGCCCAGCTCCTTCCAAACATGCACCTTTGAAACGGACACCTTTGTTTGTTTGTTTTTTAAATCTATATTTTAAATGGTGAAGCACCCATGGACCAACCTGAACATGGCCTACGAAGTAGTTTACATTTTTCTTAAGAGCGCCAGTGGTCACTGTTCATACCCAGGTGGGGGCAAAGATTTGAATGCTTAAGTCAAGCTGGTTCTTGATCAACCGATACAACACATTCATTGTTCCTATATTTCACCCATTTGTGCAATTTTCAGACTATGCTAAGCATTTGATTAATCTATCTAATTTTTGACGATTTTCCGGTGACCAGTAATTATATACATAAGTACTCGAATTAGCGTAGAAAACAGTCTTCCAAAGTATTCCAAATAGCACATAAAATTATCATCATCAACAACAGTGTCCGTCGTTGGACAAAGATTGTCCCCAAGATTCGGTAGACCTTTATAGCATGAGCGTCGCAGAGCCAACACTTTCTGAATTCGTGTACCTCGTCACGCCCTCTAACTTTCTGTCGGCCACACATGATCTCTGGAGTTCCACGTTGTCAGTCGTGATATCCAGCAGTTGTCTGACATTCTTGCAAAATAGCCAGCCCATTACCCTTTGAGTTTTCTCGTTGTGTCTATGATATCTCGGACTCCTGTCCTTTCTCTTGAGATCATATGCAGTCTTGTGAGTTTGAACATGATCTCCTGAGCACGTTGCATGGTTCTCAGTTTGAGGGTCAATCTTTTGGTTAGGTTCTAGGTTTCAGCTCCATAAGTGACTATCAGGAGGATGCATTGGTTGCTTTTCTTGCTTTTAGCTTGTTTGACCAAAAGCTTGCCAACGTAGTGTTGATTTCTTCATCTTGTGTGTATTTAATGGAAATCCATTGTCTTAAGCAGATGTGATGGTCTGCTTTCTGTGTGTTTCGATTTCGATTGTTGTGTTTTTGTTCTCAGCGGGTTTGTTGAACATGACATTTGTTTTGCTGAAGTTCATTTGGAGACCAACTTTCTTGCTTTCTCGATTTGAATTGCTCTGCATTATTTGGAGATCCAGAAGGTTCTCAGTGATGAGGATGATGCTGTCTGCTATTCTGAGGTTACTTGGGTATTCGCCTTACATTCCGATTCTTTTGTTTTCCTAGTTTAGTTTTCAGAAAATCGTCACAAGGCAGGCTGTGAAGAGTTTGGGTGAGCGGGTATCACCTTCTCACTCCTTTTTCTCGGCTCAGAGTCTTTACATAGCCTGATGAATGAAATACTGTGTCGGTAGATATACAATGCTCTGACGTATACGGGGTCTACGCATTGTTGTACGATAGCCCAATGACTTTGGGAATTTCTGCTGAGTTGAAGGCCCTTTCAAAGTCAACGAATGCTACAGCAAGTGGCATTTCATATTCTGCAATCCTCTTTTAGTAGGCTTTCTCAATGGAGATTACTAATGGTTGAGTAGCTTACCTAAATTCATTAAAAATATTCAAGGTAACAATTTCAACGAGCTCTCATTTCAAAACAAAGAACCCAGTTATTGAATAAACTGTCAATAGATCACACATACGTTTGTACGAGGTGGCACAATGGTTCGCGAATTTAGGAAGAGTATCAGTGAACTGGGTTCGAATTTCGGACGCAGCTTCTTCCCTCACTGTAGCGGTATTAGTTTAAAAAAAAGCAGGAACCCAACTCTCTGTGCGCTCTGTCTCTTCTCCGTTCATGTCGATGAGTGATCGACAAATGAGTGAATAAATATAATCCCGCTTCACCCGACAAGATAATGACGACAAAATGGCAGCATTGACAACCAAATCCCACTGTTAAGAGCCTGAGTTATCCTATGTAAGTTGAGAATAATGCAATACCTCTTGAATTGACGATGGTCGAAAATTCAAATTTGCACCAAGGCGCATCTGTAGAGGTAATTGTAAATCAGTTATATATTTTTTCTATGAAATATGAATTAGAATAGCATTGCATTGAGGAAGAAATTTCGCATTAGAATAATCAAATTCGGGTTGAAACGTATTTGCATAATTATTGGTGACAAGAAATTTAAGTGTAAAACCTTAAAAGAGATCCAAGGCTGCTAATAAAGTCACATCCTAGGAATATAAACAGGAGAAGGGGGTGAGAGTTTATGACAGCCTTATCTGAAATTTAATGTGATTTTATCGGTGCGTAGGTCACAACTTGAAATCGTGAATTACAGCGTTATTTCACTGAATCTTACGCTGAAAATTACCGACATACTTCATGAGAAACAAGCCCATTTGTTATATTACATCCACTTTTAAAAAAAATTGAACATTTCAAGGAATTGAAATTTGCTTTTACTAAACAAAACAGAACATCTCGACTGCCTTTATTTTACATACTAAGCAGCAAGGATTCCTGGCGTTTCTCAGGGATAATATAACTTCTCGCACACCCCGAAACGGGCCACGCGCCCAGTCGCATGTAATTTAGCAGTGTTTCTCTTTTCATGCTGTCAAAATTGAGGTTTGTTATTCCAGGGCAGCGCTGGTGTTCTCTGCTAGTGCTTTTATATAAATATTTGCTATCGGTGTGCAGCAGTAAACCCATGGGAATTCCAAAGTTTTAAAATGATCAAACCGGGGGAAAACTTGATTTAATATTGAAGTGTATTATCCTCAGATTTGACACGGAATGAGAAAATTTCCTTCCTACTCCACGTAGAGTAGCCAAGTATGTTTTGTTATTGATGGCTGAAAGCGTTTTAAAAATAATACTGAGCGATCATGAATTTTCAATTTGTCGTCAATGGCAGCTATTTTGAAAAATAGCAACCAACGACAACTATTTTCAGATCAATTTTCTTATGAGCGATGGGTAAAATATGATACTGAGGACATAATTTGTTGAATTTATTTACTATACATAGTTTTGGGAAATTGCCATTTTTGTACTATGTGTAAGTCATTGAAAATTTAGATGGTTGTTATTTTTCAAGATGGAGTCTTTGACACTTCCCCAAACTCAAAATAAGTGATAACGATAACTAAAACTTTGGCTTCATCGCAGGAAAGTTTTTCAGCACTCCCTTTCACAGTATCAGAGGGCTTTGCAGTCTAAGACAGGTTTTTTGCACTTGCTCTGCTTAACTGTCTAACATGACACTTTTTAATTCCCAGGAGACATAGCTAGACTGGCCTGCATCTGATACATCCTGTTGAAAATATTACGAGTGCTAGTTTATGATTTTTAACGTCGTCATCATCATCATTACCATTATCATCATGACAACTATCGTCACCAGTATCTGCCCCCCCACCATCATCACAATCTTTACCTCCAACATCATCACCATCATCAATATTATTATCGATAATAATAATGATATTGTTTCTCATTATGACTAATTGCTAAATAATGAAAGGATGTATAAATGGGACCATGGCTAGCATTTCAAGCTTATATCGCAGACCATTACCCTCACACTTTAGGTTGAAGATTCCATAGGATGAAAAGTATAATCAAGATTAAACTTACAGGTTGCAGCACATATATTCATTTATGAATTTGATACAAAATAAATTAACTGTGAGTACTTTTCTCAAAGGATAAAAATGGCGGCTATGAACGACATATTGTAGATAATGATGGCTTAATATCCAATTTTTTTTAATGCCTTTGGCTATAAATGTACCAAATTATATGCTTTTATAACAAAATGCGCCACTGGCTTGACTTTTCCAGCTAAGCTGTCCCACTGCCAGGAATGCAGAACGAATTACTTCTAACAAACATCGTATTATATATTTTATCGGTTATCGTAGATTCCTATTGGTTAATTCAGGAAAGAATCGACCAGATCAACTCGAAAAATGACTAATCTTGCCTGTTTGTCTGTCAGGGACATCTTTCTTTTTACCCAGTCTCATTAAATTACCCATCCAACTTGCTGATCTGTCTGTCAGGCACGTGAAAATATCCTTCCTATTCTAGCCAACGTAGCCAAGTATGGTTTGTTATTGGTAGCTGAAACTGTCTAAAAAATGACTGAAATCTGCTAGATTTTTCCATTTCGAGCTAACTCATCAGAAAAAAGTATACACGAAGACTCTAAACGAAACATTTTTTATTACACTTATCTGATTATCTAATCGGGTACCATAGATTTGTATTGGCTAAATTAGAAAATAATCGACCAGATCCAATCGAAAAATGACTAATCCTAGCGGTCTGTCTGTCAAGCACATCTTTCCCTTTGCCCACCTCCTCATTGAAGTACCCAAAACATTTCATTTTACACTATTCTCAAAGAAGATGAGATCATAAAAACTCTTGAACAAACATTGAAATATACTGACATCCAAATTTATGTTCGGACAACACTTTTAAAATCATTTCAACTTATCTCTTCCTCTCTCTGTCTTTTTCTTTCTCTGTCTGTCTGTGTCTCTCTCTACGAAGGTACATTAACGGACTCGCAACCCAATAATTTCCTTATCATCAGGAAATGATAATAACAGATCGAACAATATACAATGAAAATTTCAGATAAAAAATCATCTAATTGCTACGAGGCACCCTTATATATATAAGTCATCATTAGTATATTATGTGAAATTCTGATCCAATTATGCAACAAATAATTCATAGTCTTCTCATAACGCAGGGGAGGATTGCTGGTTCTTCAAATTACACGAGAAAAAATTGCTTCTCACCAAGAGATCAAGGAACTTACACGTGTATGACTTGAAACAATCCAATGAAACAGAATAAAAAAAACGAATAAAGAAGTGTAGCTTGAAGTAACAAAAAGTGGTAAAGACTGGCGTCTTTGTATTTGCTATATTTGGTTTCTTTGCAGTCTGATATTTATAACGAATATCTCTTTTCTTAGCTTGGAATGAAAGATCAAGTAAGTTAGAATCCATATCATGTTTAATTAAGATTATTTTAGGAAACTCCATTGTTATTCCACACACTGCTTTGAAAAATACGCAAAGGAAGAGGTGTGTAAAAATCCTGAAGGAAATATTAAAAAGAGTTGAAATGTAAATATTTATAATAGACCACTCATCAATTTTTATTATACAGACGCACCCAGAGAATATATATATATATATATATATATATATATATATATATATATATATATATATATATATATATATATATATATATATATATATATATATATATATATATATATATATATATATGCGTGTGTATGTGTGGGGGGTACGTTTATGTATGTGTATGCGTGCATCTACCTCTATCTCTCTCTATATATATATCTGCATTAATAATTGGTAATGTTTATTAGTCTGTCATCTATAGACGGTTGAACGATTTTGATGAAGAGCCAACAAATTTAGTATACGTACTTATTGACCCAAAGCGGAGGTTTTAATGCAAAAAATATAATTAGATCAATAACTTTAACAGATTAAATACAATAGCTTTCTTTGCACCGCTACCGAAATAATTTCCAGCTGTTATCGTCAACACAAACACCATCCGCACACATGATAATGAGATTAAAAATGATCTTGTCTTGTAATGTTTTGCATTTATGCTTTTGTCTAGACTATTTTCGCTCAAATTTAAAATTAGATTCTTTTAAAACGAGAAAAATTCGAAGATTGAATCACCTAAAGTCCGTTCGGCTAAAATTCGTATGGATAAAAGACGCTGTCTTTTTTTTCTTTCGCAGCGACTACAGCAGTAACTGTGAATATGTAATTACTCATATTCATATATTTTTTTCGTTTATCTTATTAATATGCTTGCAAAAATTCAAAGTTTCCTTGTCGTCTTTTTTCAAAAATTGCATGCCTAATTTTCAATTTGGTTGCCGTATTTTTAAGATTTGCTTGCCATATTTTTAACATTTGATTGAAAAGAAAAATCAGTCATATTTTTTAAAATTTGCTTGTCTTGCTTCTTAATTTTCCAGGGGACGGTTGAGATACACCAAAACCTGGCCGACAGCGAACATCTTTGGAAATACGTTCTGACCTGACATGAGCACAGTTAAGAACATTTGGAAACTTATCTCCAAATCTAAGTTGAAAAATGAAGGATCTTGAAGAGCAAGCTGTTCGTTCAAAATTCTTTTTCAAATTAAGAGAAAAAATTTTTTGAGACTTTCCAGATGATGACGAGTGGTACCAACGTTTTTAAATCGGGAAAAACGTCCACCAAAATGATACTAAATCTGGACGTAGACCATCAGATTGAAAAATTGCATGCTGCAATTCATGGTAACAGACGTCCAACTGTCCGTGAAGAATCCTAGGAAGTTGGAATGTGTAAAAGTTCGTGCTACATGATTTGAAAAGGAAAGTTAAGGATACATAGAGTGGCAAAAATTGTACCATGTATGCACACAGATAGATGAAGTTTCCGGCGAAGCAGGAGACTTGAACTTGCATTTCGTGATAAAAATGATCATACCCACTTTTGGACACCTCCATTTGAATGTGTTCAGATGTTCAGTAGCTAATTATCAAGTCCTAAAATAAATAAGAGAATGTGGAGAAACCACTTGCGCTCCAGTGAATTATATCATTTCGTGTCTAACGCACTCATCAGCAAACGGTGATGTTTTGTTCTTGTAATTATGAAAACAAAAAGCCCATTTACATTGAAATAACGTGTATATATATATATATATATATATATATATATATATATATATATATATATATATATATATATATATATATATATATATATATATATATATATTAAAGAAAATATAGTAAGATTGTAACCTGGCCAGTAGTTGGCTGATTTTGATGTGGAGTTTTCACTGTATCCTGTTTGATCTATAGGATAGATATTCACCAATTAATTGAAAAAAATGTTGAAAAAGGATTTTCTTCTCACTTTTAAGAATACTTATTGATGTAAATATACATACATATAGCATGAATGCATATATATATATATATATATATATATATATATATATATATATATATATATAGGCATCCATGTTTATATTTATGTCACACATAAATGAATATATTCCATACAACAGTTTTATAGAAAGTTAATTTCCTCTTAATCAAACATTTTTTATATTTCTGGAATGATACACTATTAAAACGGGTATCATCAGATATCATTTATGTCTCAACTCTACAGCAATAAAATTCTGTTGCCAAAAATATTTTGCTGTTCGAAAATGAGCAAACGAAACAGTTTATTTAACGTCTATATTTGGTGTGATAGCCTCTATTTTCAGTCCCTACTTATTGTGTAGTATTCCACTAGAAATCTTGCTTTGTTTGACTAGGGAGAAAGTAGTAGGCTGTACTCATTTATGGGCAATACTTTAAAAAATATATACAGACAGATGCAAATATAACATAGTATTTATATAAATATGCATACATATATATATATATATTGAGTACACCCACACGAAATTGTCTTGTATTCAAAATTTATGTAAGTTGTGACCGTCTTTATTTTGCTATCCACACTTGATGGAACCAGCTATGTTTAGTTTGGACGGAAATTAACGTTCTATAAGGGGTTCTATAGGGGTAGATACATTTGTTATATATATATATATATATATATATATATATATATATATATATATATATATATATATATATATATATATATATATATATATATATTCATTTTGATTAGGCAAGAACTTCTATCCCATATTAATATATAATGATTATATTTCACCTTGTTTCAGGTTAAGCTAATCTAAATGAATGAAATATATATAGCCATGTATAAATATAAGCAGTATATTATGCATAAGTGCATTATATATATATATATATATATATATATATATATATATATATATATATATATATATATATATATATATATATATATATATATATATATATACGTTTGTATGTATATCTTGGAACAAAGCCATGAAACGACGCTTAGCAAGATAGTTTCATAAGCTTCCTTGGGTATTCAATCCTTACAAGAGTCTGAACTACTGTTGCCTTGTACCAGAAAAGTTTAATGCAGGAGATGGCTACATACATACATACATACATACATACATACATACATACATACTCACACATTAATATATCGCGTGGAGAAATATGTTTTCCAACTAAACTAGCATGCTTGCTTACACCTACATAATTCTATGTACATCTTATGCTTACAATTTCACATAAAGAGGAATTATATCGCAATATCACACGCAAACGCATATAGTGATATACATATATATACATATATATATATATATATATATAAGAGAGAGAGAGAGAGAGAGAGAGAGAGAGAGAGAGGGGTATGTATACCGGTACGTAATCCTGAGTACCATTTTTTATTCTCATGATATCGAAGTCTGTTCAATCGCCTATTCCTTTCTTGGAGGAGACTAGAAGCAGTGGGCGGGGATAGAGTCGGGGCTGAAAGTTCCAAATAAAGTAGAGGGTGGGAGGGGCACCTGCTGAGTCAGAATTGGCGCGAGTTGGTTGGCCTTTGGCGAGAAAATTTATGGTGTCGGGTGATTTACACTAGCGAAAGCAACAACATGCCTACAGTTAGAGTAATCGAGCAATGAGAGGGTGTGAGGTGGAGGCATACGAGGTAGAGAGAAAGAAAAGCGATAGAATTTGTAGAAGAATGAAAAGGAGAGATAAAATGTGAAGAAAGGGAGGAGGAGGAGGAGGAGGAGAAATAGAAAACCAAGGGACTAATACAAGCCAAGTTTATAGAGAAATGCGAAAAGAATCAAGAAATATTAGAGGGTGGGAGAGATGTAGAGGAAGGGTTTAAGAAAAGAAAGTGAGTGGAGTTAAAATCAATATTAGGAGAGTGGGAGGACGAGGGGAAGGCGATATAGATCGATAAATAGATGGTAGTAGAGATAAGAACACTGAGATAGATAGATAGGAATATACTGATAGATAGACAGGTTTGGATCTATCTATCTCTTAGATTGATAGATAAGAGACTGTGATAGATAGATAGATACGTGTAGACAGATAGATAGATAGATAGATAGATAGATACGTGCAGACAGATAGATAGATACGTGCAGACAGATAGATAGATAGGTACGTGCAGATAGATAGATACGTGCAGACGGATAGATAGATAGAGAGATAGATAGATACGTGCAGATAGATAGATAGATACGTGCAGAAAGATAGATAGATAGTAAGATAGATACGTGCAGATAGAGATATGAGACTTTGATACATAGACAGGAATAGAGGTAGATATAGAGAGATACTTGCGGACAGACAAGTAAATAGATATGCAACTGAGATAGATATACAGGAATAGACTGAGATAGATAGAGACTTGCATCTAGCTATCTATCTATCTGTCTATCTAGATAAAGCGCTAAGAATGGAACAAAGAGAAGAAAATGAAAGCGATTGAAAAAGGAGAAAAGAGAAAAGGGGGAATGGAGCGGCTGTAAGAGACAAGAGAAAAAAGGGGCTAGAGTAAAAGTAAGAATAAAACAATTGGAGGAGAGCGGGGAAGATAGTGGGAGGGACAAGCTGTTTTGGTTTTGGTCATTTTCCATCTTCTCGTTTACATTATTTGTTCTCATTTCATCCATCTTTTTTTCTCGACGCTCTCCTTTATTCCATCTCTCGCCATCATAACTTCGCCTGTTAATACTTCTACTTTTGTGCAAGTAGCAACTTTTTCGTCTTTTAAAAGCTCCATTGAAGCTAGAAGAGTTCCGAAATATCGTTGTATCAGTTCTGGTTCAATTCTGGACGAAAAAAAAACCCCAGATGGCTGAATGTCAATGAAACCGGATAACAAGAATCAGCCAGTTCTCTTGCCATCAGGGTTGGCGATGGACCCAATCTTTTCCGTTCGAAATTATAATAATCTACCAATTACGATCTTAGATTTTAATTGGTTTTTCTTGATTAAAGTTTCTGTTTGTTTGGTTTTTTTTTGTTGTTGCTTTCACTTCGAGGATAAAGTTTTTGATTAAGTGAAAAAATGTCGTTATTGAGAAATGGATTTATAATTCGACAGAAATAATCGTAAATGCGTTATATCACATTGAAATTCTATTTGAAATGATCTCCCGTGATCACACGGAGAATGTATCACACAGCCCTCACAGCGTAGATAGAATAAACAACAAATTTCAAAGTAATATAACGCATCTACAATATATATATATATATATATATATATATATATATATATATATATATATATATATATATATATATATATATATATATATATGTATATATATATATTAAGCATAAAAACAAATGGAAAAGGTTTTTCTCAAAGATTTACACAGAATTCAATATTTTGGTACTATGTACATATGTGCTAATATTTGAACCTTTTGTTTGTTTGTTTTAGCCGTAACAACAACAAGGCTGACCTGATATTTGGCTTGGCGAATCAATAAAAAAAAGACTTTTCTCATAGGATAACGGTCAAGGTCAACAGATGCCATTTTCTACCCATACCTATCTCAAGTTCTAAACGTCAGGAAAAAATATTTGTACCGGGATTTTCGTCATTCGTTCTTCATAAGAATTGCACACACATTCCTGTTCGTTTTATTTTTTTGTCGTGTGTTTTCTGATCATTTATCATTTCCGAGACAATGGAACAATTTACAGCTGCAGCAACAGTAAAATTGACACGGGTATATTTTTGTTCCTCCCTCTACCCGTTCTCTTTCCTCAATGCCAAAAAGTGAGCTGGAAGGGATAGTGTTGGAGTGAAGCGTACGAGGCAACGGGTAGTAATCCTCAAAGAGGATTCCAATAGCACTATGAAGGGAACCAAGGCACCACTGCTCAAAGTAGTCTTTTTTTTTCAGTGATTTTAAATGGCTGTTTACTTTTCAAACAGACCTTATATATATATATATATATATATATACATATATATATATATATATATATATATATATATATATATATATATATATATATATATATCTTATGTATAAATAGAAACCCATATGTTATTGCATTTACATATAGATGTGCATAAACACGTACACGCATGTACATATGTATAAATCAAAACACATTTTAAAATTATATATATATATATACATACACACACACACACATGTACATATATATAAATCAAAACACATTTTAAAATTATATATATATATATATATACATACACACACACACACGCACAAAGATACTAGGTGTTACCCAAAATCTCTGGGAATTTGACAAAAGTACTACTTTTCTCACTACTTTGTCTCTACAGTTTATTTCAAAGTAGCCCAACACTTACTGTTTACACACTGGCTCATCAAATGTACTGCTCACAAAGAGTACTTGTAATAGTCCGTACTACATTCGGTTCATGCGCGTAATTCAAATTCCACAAACTTGGCAGATCTCGTATATAAACATTCATAAAAGCACACACCAACTTGTGTGCGCACACACACACACACACACACACACACACACACACACACACACACACACATACACACACACACACTGTAGACTCGATTTAATGGACCCTGGAATAACAGATTTCGGATTTGACAGACCGTTTTATATGGGTATTCTATTTTATTTCTGTGTATTAGTCATTAATAGAGTATTGTAAATTACCTATCATTTTTCTTTCAGAAAAAACATTTTTTCAAAAATTATGCCTAGAATGAAGCTTATTTATGAGAACATGGGTCTCCATGATATATTTTAGATAAGATTTTTGAGTCACCGCAAAAAGGTTAAGAACCCCTGTCGAAAAGATGAGTAAGTATTACATATTCTTCATTATAATTTAATAATTTTATATTGTAAAGTGCTGTATGTTGAAGCTTTTTCTTTTACATTAAAATAGAAAAGAAATAATGATGAAAAATGATATATAAGGTTATGCTCGGATTTAACGGACTTTTGGCTCTAACAGACACCCTTTCCCCCACAATTACTCCGTTAAATCGAGGATTTACTATATATATACATAATTTGCAGATAAACATGCAGACCAGTACCATTAATTTTGTAGTTACTATCTTAACATGAGATAATTTTGAAAACACAATTTTCCCAAGGGATCATCTTTATTAGGTAGGATCGGGGAGATTCAGTTTTTATAGGCCTCCATTTTAGCTTGTTTTCTTCAGCTATTTGCTATTTTAATCGAAAGAAACAAAAAGGGGAAGAGAGAGAGGAACTAGGAGGGGGGGGTAAATATGGAAGGGGTCCTCGTTTGAAAATTTACAGAAGGGAGAGAGAGAGGGGGAGGCAATAAATACAACTTTTTGCGAAAAAGATGAGGTAGAATGTACACGAGGGAGAAAGAGAGAAGAAGACAGAGACAAGAGAGGGAGGGGTTGATTTAGTTGCAATTTGATTATCAGGATTTTAAGAGAAGTAGAAAGAGGGGTAGGTAGGGCGGTAGGGAGTGGAGAGAAAGCTTCTATGAAATAAAAAAAAGAAAGAAAGTGTGGACGGAGGAAGATAGAATGGGAAGCTTTTGGGAGAAGAAGTTGAAAAAAAGAGAGAGATGTAGAGAAGAATGGAGATGAAAAACAAAATGGAGGAAGATAGAGGAAGGGAGAAATAGTAAAACGAGGGAAGAACGAAGCAACTAGAAAATATTAGGAAAAGTGTAGAAGAAAGAGTGTGTTGGAATGGGAGAGAATCATGGCAACAGAAATAGATACAGTTTAGGGGGACAGAAAATGAAACAACCAAAAATTTTTTCTTTCTTCGTTGGTAGGAAATATGCAACCATCTCAGTTACAAGGTAGGCCCGGGAAAAGAAAGAGAAGAAACAAAATTGGTCTGAGGATAAAAAAAAGAAATGTTGGGAGTAGGAAATGTATCGGAATGAGGAGAGAAACATACAGAGGGAAAGAAAGGAGAAGAAGAAACAAATTCGAGGCGAGGAGTAAGAAAGATGGGCATGCTACGTGATTGAGATAGTGACGTAATTACTACAGATGTCAGAGGTTAGTGTTCGAACTCCAGGTAAATACCAATATTCCAATTGCTGGTTGTATAGATAGGCAGACAGGCTCTCTCCACTCGGAAGATTGGCACAACACAACCTTCAGAGTCTTCATTTGGCCTTGAATTATTCTAAACTAAGCTTGTGGTGTGCCTCTGAGCAGAGATAGTGGTGTTTTCTCACTAAAACCAGAGGCAGATGTTTGAGCTCAGGTAAAGCCAGAATTTCAAATGCTGACTTACCAGATAGAGAAGCCCACACCCTCACTTGGAGGGTTGGTGCAACACAATATTTCTACTCCTCACATGGCCTTGTCCCATTCTAAACAGAGCAAATGGCCTACCTAATGGTTGAAGTGGTTGTGCCTTTTTTGATTACCATCGAAGATCAGCGTTCGTACCCAAGTAAAACGGGATTTCCAAAGCTGATTTTTAGGACAGGAAGGCCCTTTTTACTGGGGAGATTGACGCAACACAATCTTCTATCTCTTCATTTCTGACCCTGTTGCACTTTGGCTGAGGTTAAAATTGAAAAAGTGAGGGAAAAAAGGTCAGGAAAATAAAAGGAAGCAGAAAAAGAAAGAGAGATATACAGAGGAAAGAAAGGTGGGACCTAAAGAGACATGGATAGCGAGAGAAGGAGAGACAGAAGGAGAAAGGGAGAGATAGGAAGAAAGAGACAGAGTGGAGGGACAGAGAGAGAGGGAAAATGGAATAATATTGTATAAATCAAAAGATATAATTATTTGGTGATTTTTGTTGTTTTTAAGGCCTTCAAGTCTCCCACACACACACACTTGAGAAATGGTACGACGAAATCTGCTCATTGTAGGTGTTTCGGGATTTTCCGTTGTAATTTCACCCTGAAGCATTGAATTTCATCGGATAAATATAGATATTTTTAAAATGATTTACTTGGATCAATTTACGGTACAATTTCAAAACCAAAGTTCACTATCACCCATTATATTTATAGTTATATTAGACTTGATAATACAAGTCCATATATGCAGGAATATTTACCTTTTTTTTCTTCTTGAGTTGAAAGAGATGAAATTACTGGTGAATGTTCAATGTCTATCAAAACGAACAAGTAAAAACTAGAAAACTATTTCTTTGTATATTTTTTAGTAGTCATTTTTTAATCTAATTTGGTTTCATTTCATCTAGGTACCCAGGACGGTTGCTACTTTCCCGGATTGGGTGTGGGGATTGAAGGATATATTTCCATGAGGGTTGCAAAGGCATATATTTGGAATATATCTTAGCAGCAACCCTGTTACCTACGAAGAATAATACCATCTTTTGATTTGAGTATATCAAGTTGGGGTTACATAAAACTGTACAGTACTTTATTGGCTGTAAGGTCCCGGTCACCCATGCCCAAGGTAGGTAGATCTGATGAAGGTGAGGGGGAGTACATGTTTTGTTCGATCACTCCCATCTCCCAGTGGACGTCCATGCCCCGGTCTTCTTTACATTTTACGACTGTGAAGCAAGCAGCATTGATATGAAATAATGAATATGCTCCCGAAGAGATTTGAACCCGCATTCCTTATCTTTGAAAACCTGTCTCAATGATGCACCGCCTTGGCTAACGAGCTGACGTCATTCAAATTCAATCCTACAGCTACATTCTGCATTATGCCATATTGTTTGTTTACACCTAGTAGTAGTAAGCATGATAGTCTTTAAGTTTATCTCTGAATTTTTGAGATGAGGTCTTATTACTATTTCTATTATTATTCGGACCATCCTCATCTTGGTTGTTTTTCATACAACGTTTCGGCCGTTGTACTCTACGGCCTTCATCAGGTATCATCTGGTAGGTGTGGGGAAGTAACGAACCGAATCCTTTATTTAACCGACCGCACTCCCCTCTTAGCATTAGTAGTATTATTATTGTCTCACACTGGGATTGAACGTAGAAAAACAACCAAGATAAGGATGGTCTGAATAATAATAGAAATAGTCTATAAGTTGTCTGAAATTCACTGTCATCATGAATATCGTGATAATGACTTTTTTTCCAAGAAATTCCGATAGGAAAACAATTGCTTTGTTAAAAAAAAAAATATGTATCTAATTACAATTTACTCCAGAACACACAAAATCCGATTTTTTTTTCATGTTACCTCATCTTTTTTCAAAATTGTTAACCAATGCTGTTTAACAGTGGTAAGAACAAAACGTTGTATTGAGTTTAATATTCTGAAATGTATACCAACTTGGCCCAAAAGAGCGTTAAAGTATTTTCCTACATTTTTTTATTTCACATCTAGCGTGCCAATCCTATAGAAAACCACATTTTGTTGTATGGGAGATTATGTGGACAAAATTACAACGCCTGCAATAAAGTACTTGCTGATTTACGATTATTGCTATCAACTACCGACAGCTAATTTTCAAAGAAAAAATTGTCAACTTTGATCTCCATAACTTCCATAGGGATCGAAAGTATTATGCGTGCGCTAATCAAAGGTGGGTCACCTGTTAGGTGTAATATATCTCAACTCTGTCATCTTGAATCGTCTAATTCATCAGGTACATTTCAACAGCTTATTAGGTGTATATGAGAGAAAAAAGTTCTTGAAAGTTCTATCAGTAAAACTATTAAAAAGAGTAGTGCACATTCTAATCGTTTACACAATTACTGGCTTTTTTTCCTAACTAATTTATGTGCACATACTATTTAACTTATTTAAGACCAAAGTTAAAAAATCAGTGGTTTAAATGAGAATCGATCTTCGAATGCAAACGAATTAAAACCTAAATAAAATATGATATAATTAAAGCGGCTTATTAATTATTTTGGAACTGTTTCCTGTGCCTGTGTACAAAAAGTACTAAATTTTAATCGTTTAGTATATTTTAAAATTCAGTACAATGCACTTTTGAATAGGAGGGGGGTTATTTTTGGATGGCCTATTTGTCCATACGAAACATTCCGTCTGATAGAATGAAAAAGAAAAGGAATCAACTGCTTGCTTCGATTCCTGATCAAGATAATATTGAAAAGTGGTAGAAGTAATGAAAGGACTAACGTGAACAAATGTTAGCCTAGATAGAACATAAAAAAATAGTGAACAAATGTGAGAGAAACAATAAATAGTAAAAGAGTGAAGAGGAGTGCGTGGGTCAGAAGAGACAGAGGTTTTTGATTGGCTGAGAGTACAAGGAGAAAGATGCAGCAGGAGGAGGAGGAGACGCTCACAAAAAGAAAAGATGAATCTAGAAGAGACAACCAAGTAAGAACAGGTGAGTAACAAGTAAGAAGAGAGAGGGACATTTTGTAAATGGGGGGAATTTTGAAGAGAGGGATATATCTGGAAGAAATGAAAGATAGCTTGGTAAAGAGGTGAGGATAGAGAGAAGATTGAGAAGAAGCTGAAAGAGGAAGAGAGGTAAGGACATGAAGTATCATAGGAAGGGACAATGAGAAAAAGAATGAAGAAACTAAAAGTATTTAAGAGAAAATAAATATGATGATAGACAAACAAACAAACCAAAAACACAGAAATGAACCCCCCCCCTCAAAAAAACAAAAACAAAAGGATCTAAGAAGAGAAATATAGGGGGGGATTAAAATGTTCGCAAAGAAAGAAGAAAAAGAGAGAAGAAAGATAGAGAAAAAGGTAAGAAAGAGAGTAAAACAAGAAGGAAAATGGGAGAGAATTAAATGAAAGAAGAAAAAGGGAAGGGAAGAAGAAAGGAAATAGAAAGAAATGTACAAAAGGAGAGAAAACAAGAAAAAGAAAGGAAGGGGGAAGAAAAAAAAAAGTTGGGGAAAATACAAAGAAATGAATTGGGAAAATGAAGCATGAGAATAGAAAGGATTGAAAAAAAAAGTGTGAAAGAAGGAAAGAAGGAATGAATAAAAAAAGAATAAAAAGATTTAAGAAGGAAAAAAATGAAGACAGAAAATGAAAGTAAGGAAAAAATAAAAAGGAAGATAAATAGGTAAAAAGAAAGTAAGAGATAAAAGAGAAAATTGAATGAAATTTGAAGAAAAACGGAAAATAAGAAAAGAATGAATAAAAGATGGAATGAGAAATATTGAGAAGAAGAATGGAAAATAACGAAAATTGAAGAACAGGTGAGATAAAGGCTCAAAACATGTAGTAAATTAAGTAGCAGGAAATAAATGAAGGAAAACATACCCCCCCCCCCCAAAAAAAACAACAAAAAACAAAACTGAAGCCAAAAATGAAGGAAGTGCATAAAAATGAATAAACGCAGAGGGAAAAAAAGGTAAAAAAAATTAAAGGAAAAAAAAAAGAAAGAAGGACGTAACTGGCAAAAGGAGAGAAAGAAAGATGAAAGAAAGAAAGAAGAAAAGAAAAGTTGTAATTGTGAAGCAGCAAGAAGAAAAGAATGAAGGATGTAATTAATGTGAAAAAAGAAAGAAAAAAGAGAAAAAATCGTCATTTGTAAGGAATAAGAAGGTATGAATGATGTAATCCTACGAAAATAAAATTAGAGAAGGAAAGGAAAAGGAAAGAAAAAATAAGAAAGAAAGAATGAATGACCAAAGACGGAAAGAAAGAGAGAGAGAGATGACGAAACAGGTAAGGAGAAATAAATAAAGGGCAAATGAAAGAAGATTGATGCGAAAGAAGAATGAGTTAGACAGGAAAGATTGGCAACGAAAAGTACTTGTAGCTGATGATGTTGAAAAAAATCAGATTGAATGAAATATTTATGAGATGGAAGAGGATGAAAACTTTTTAAAAAATGAAAGAGTAACAAAGTAAAAGAAACAAAAAAAGAAACCTTGTGCGCATGATTTATAGGTATCAGAGATAAGGAGAGCTAATAGAGAGAGGGGGACACGAGAGGAGAAGGAACCGAGAGCGAGTTAATATGTGTGCTTATGAGAGAGAGAGAGAGAGAGAGAGAGAGAGAGAGAGAGAGAGAGAGAGAGAGAGAGAGAGAGAGAGAGAGAGAGAGAGAGAGAGAGAGAATATTGGAAAAATGAATAGAGAAAAAAAAATCAAAAGCTGATTATTAAAGTTGACGGGGGTAAATTTATGAATGTTGAGTGAAAAAAAAATCTTAATTTAGAAGCCCGCCGATTTTTTTTTATGAACGATAAGTAAAAGCAACAGCTTCATTTATCCCTTCTCCCCTTACTCTCTCTCTCACTCGCACTCACACTCTTTCTCTCTCTATATATATAAATATATGAATACGTATACACACATTTATTTATGAATTTGTTGGACCAGTTCAACTTGGGCACAAGGCTTTTTTGATGATGCACACAGTGAGGAATTATCTAGCTTTCAAGAGAATCTATCAATTAGAAACCATCAAACAAGACTGTCACTAAAACTGTCAAAATAGGTTCTTACAGTTTTTGCTCCATTCTGCTTATGTATGTATCTATGTGGAATGTTTGCAGGCGGCACCAATTGATCTATAAGGCTGGAAATTAGCATAAGTACTCCATATAACCTATTCCGATAATGTTCTTTTTTTGATTTTTGGAAAAAGGTACTTTTTTTTGCCTCTGGGGGCTTTTTAATCCGAAAATATCCATTTTCGCAGGGTTTTAAAAGTGTTTAAGCTGTGCAGAGGTCCACTTCATGCCACAACCTTGAAAATTTTGCATTAGTAGTCAACTCGTTACCTCCTGAAAATGATTTTGAATTTTTTGAAAAAGTGCTTAAAAAACCCCAACTTTTTGGGGCCTTTTATTCAATAAAACAACTATTTTAAAGATTTTTAAAAGTTTGAAAACCATACTGAACGCATTTTTCATACTAAGGTTTTGACGATTCGTTCTACCAAAGTACTACATATCTTCTGAAAACGTTTCTTTAAAATCCTCTCTAAATAGGTTTTTTAATGGCGGGGCTCAATCTGCAATGGAAGTCTATACTAAATTGGTCACCAGTTCATGTCAGCTTGTTTTCTAGACGTTTTCAGTGACTGGGATAAGAGGGATAAGCCGTTTCTTATTCATTGATCTCCCCTTCCCCTTTTTTAATTGATCATCCCAATACGGCATAATACATATCTATTAAAACTGTCCACCAAAACTATAACAACAACAAAAAATATGAATTCTTCAGTTTTCAGGTTGGTAAAACTGGCTGGCTATGTATGTATGTAAGTATGTATGTATATGTGTATGTAACATGCGTGAAGGCTGTACCAATAGAGCTATAGGGCTGAAATTTTCAACAATTACTCCTTACTGCGTTTTTGTTCTTTATGTATTCCTTACCCTCTAAATAATATTTCTTGGTCGGGCAGGGTTTATGCTAGATCGGTTACTAGTTTATGGAATTTTCAAACTTGTTACTGACCCAACAAAGCCCGAGAGGGGGAAAAAACTTATTCATTGATCACCCCCGAATTCCATTTTTTCTATTGATCACCACCAACACAGCATGTTGCCAAATGACATTGGTCACGAGACAGTTTCTACTGAGTGACTAACCAGACTTATCTATCTATCTATCTCAGTCTGTTCATATCTATCTCTCTCAGAT
>OY735222.1:49123150-49130650 GCA_963457665.1 Thysanoteuthis rhombus | reverse complement strand
GGGTGGATAGTGGATGTATGCATGTTGGACCTGAGAGGGGTTTAATTCAAATTATGTATCTATATAATACAGGATAACGTGATTTTTGCTCCTGGGTAGTGAGTGCTATTTTCTAATCACTCACGTGTAAAAATGGCTGTTATTGCCCTGAGACTTTGTTTTTGTGACCAGGGCAATTATATTTTGAAATTAACCTATTTCCACTGTTACTCTGAGTGAAGTTACATGACATCATTATTATCATCATCGTTGGTCATAGATCTTCCCCAAGATCTGTAAATCGCGGGACTCACAGCAGCAAGATTTCCTGTCTTAATCGTCTCACCATTTCATTTTCCGCTGGCCATAGTTTTGGATATGATCCCTGTGAGTCGTGATGTCCAGCTGTTTTCTGTCATTCTTACAACTTGGCTAGCCTATTGCTTTTTCAGTTTTCAAAAGGATTTTTATATCTCTGACTATTTTTACCCCTCTAGTATCCTTTGCTGTCTTTTGGTCTCTCCATGTGCACTCTGTCTGGTGCACCTTGAATATTTTTTGATTTAAATGCCAATTTTCTGGTTAGGTTCCAGATCACAGCTCCATAGCTGACTACCGGGAGAACGCATTGGTTATTGGCCCTTTTTTTCCAATACCTGAATGTTGAGATTACTCTATCAGAAACTTGCTAGCATAGGATAATTCTCTTTTTGATCTGTTTTTTCTTTTGGGATTTCGGAGAGATCCATTGTCCCAAGTAAATGTGATCTACTTCTTTTAGCTGTAGGGGGTGAATAAACCAAAAGAATGGGCACTTTGGGTTAAAAGTATAAAGTTTTATACATATTTGTCGTTGCCATTACTAATTCTTCTTCGATGTTTATCTAAATCAGCAATTTCCTCTAATAGCTGATGTTGAAAGTCTTTTTCAGAATGGCCGCCCAGTTCATATAAACGCCAATATCTTTTGAATTCTACATCCTGGAATCAACATATTGATCTTTGAATGTATAAATATGGAGTCAATAAAGTCATTTCAAAAAATGAAACTAACTAGTATATAACACGAAGTTTTGCTGTTGCAAGCGTTTATTGATTTATCGTTTTGGGTCATCATCATCAGTCTTTTATCATCCATCTTTGGACACAGATGTTCCCCAGGATTTGACCACTTTTCTATCGTTGGCGTCGCGGAGCCAATACTTCCTGAACCTGTCCACTCTGTCTCGCTAGCTACTATGTTCTGCATTCGGTCTCTGGGGATCCATGTTGTGAGGCGTATCCATTGGTTTTCTGACATTCTTGCAAAATGACCAGCCCGTTGCCCTTTGAGTTTCCTATTGTTTTCAATGATGTCTCAGATTTCTGTTCTTTCCCCTAATATACTGTGCAGTCTTGCAGTCTCTCCATGTTATGTTGAGAATGATTCTCTCATGTGCACTTAGCATGGTTCGCTTGGTTAGGTTCCATATTTCAGCTTCATAGGTGACTATCAGGAGGATGCATTGATTGTAGACTCTTCTTTCTTTGGGGTAATGAAAAGTAGAGATCAATTTGAAAAATTAGTATGAATAAATACAATATTGAAGACGTTGATATACTAAACTCCTCTGAGGAGACCAACTGTCCAAATGTTTGGAAGTTTTGAATACTTTGCCAGCAAAAAACTCAGGGCTATTGCAGTCTCCTGTAAAATCTACAGGAAAGGATGTTGGTGCTATGTTCCCGAGAATCTTTTGAAATTTGAGGAATGTGATCTGCATCCCTGATGTTTCAAATATACAACACTTAAATATAAGCATAGATTAAGCAGAAACCTTGCGTGAAAATAGTAATGCATGGTATCAGTTGTGCAAAAATAAAGTAAGTGATAAAAAATACCAGATAAGTAAAGGCTCTTAATTTATTCCCATATAGAAAACTTAACTTGATTCCCTTGAGTCTTGGTAAATATCAATATATATACGTACATTGTGTTAGTAGAATCACACATGCATGAATGAACGTGTGCACTCACGCACACACGCACACACACACACACACAATACTCTCCCTGTTGCTCTATCACTTACTCGTATACTGCTGAATGAAATTGGCACTGTCTGATTTTAAAAATAAAAATCTATCGAAAATAATCGCAAAATAATTAAGTAGTGAAGATTTCCTAAAAAACAGAGGTAGGTATATGTATGAGGTTGATGTATCAACAGAAGATTGTAGTATTTCATTTTGAATAATTGTAAACAAAAGGAAAAATAATCCGAAGCGCCAAATTGTTGGCACAAGAAAATTAATAGCCAATTTTGTACACCCTTTTTGAGCCATAACTTTTTAAAATCTTGTTCGTTAACCTCTTTCCAAATGAGTCCAAACATCTACAGGGATATTTTGCTACACCTTACGCGCATAATCTTTAAGTTGTTGCATATTCCTTGGTTTTCTTACTCTCACACGTATTTCCAGTCCATCACATGAATTTAGATCGGGACTCTGTAAAGCCCAAGGTAACACATTTATGTTCTTATCCAGAAAATGTTTTTGGACCAATTTAGAAATATGTTTTGAATCATTAACATCCATGAAGCCCCAACCACACTTCAGTTTCGGATTTCAAACGAACCCTTCAAGTTGACATCCGATATTTCGTAGTTATCCTCTTTTTTCTCATTATATCATTAACTCTTATCAAACTCCCGGTTTCTTTTGCAGAGAAACACCAGAAACTCGAGACTTCTACCCCCATGTTTCGTTATAAGGACGGTGTTCTTTGGATTGAAAGACTCGCCTTGACGTATACAAACATATCTCTTGTCATTGTACCCCAAAAGTTCTAGATTTGTCTCATCTGACCATAGTATGTTCTTAGATAGGCTTATCAATATGTTTATTTGCAAATCCTAGACGAAATTTCAAATGCCTCCAAGAAAGGGGTCTTACGATGTTGGCATGGTGGGAAGCCTGCTCTGCGAAGGACTCTACTAATAGTATATCTTGTTACGTTCACTCCAGCAACTGTCCAGAGATCCTCAGTTGTAATAATTAGTTTATTTTAATCAGTTCTCAGAAGGTTACATTTTGCTCTTGTCGACAATTTCTTCTCTCGATTACGTCCAGGTTCATTTGCAACAGTATTTTATCTCTTGAACGTTAGAGTGATGTTATGACATGAATAATTATAGCATGATCGAAATCACAGATGTAGATTCTTCTGGAAATAAATAAAGATCAATTTATCAATATCTATTTCTTAATATCCATCAATTAAACAAGGGATAATTTTTTTCGTATCATTATTCTGAAGATAGCATTTCATTTAAATTCGTTGTAGTTTGTTAAATATACATTATAGAAAGTTATTCGGTGTATACATTTGCCTTACACTTATAACTGTCTCTTCTGAAACGAAGATTCGACTGCAAAGATATTTAAAATTGTATTCTTCATGAACTAAAAAAAAAGACTAACACTGCATCTATAATTCCAGCAAGCAGTGAATATGCTTCATCAATAATGTGTACACACATTATTGACAATTTGAGCATTGTTTTCTTTCACGAAATATAATTCAACCTCCTCTCACACGTGTGTGCGTGTGCACACATGCATGTATATGTGTTTGTGTCAGATCATAAGTAATGTCCTAATTTAGGTTTTAAAAAAATGAAAAAAAGGATCGTGTTAAGTGAGAATTTATTCATTAAGACAATCTTGATTCTTATCGATAACCTTCTTCAAACGGTTGCCATGCGTTTCGGGGAAAAAGAATGTAGAGAGTTTAGTTTCAATTTTTTCGTATGTTTTAAAATGAAATCCATCATACGATTCTGTGTACTCCGTGATATGTGGTAATCAGTTGAAGGAAGGTCATTTCCGATGAACTCTTTGCTTTATGGGGCCTTGAATCATCATGATAGAAAACTGCAACTTTGTGGGCCCTCTTTTCCTTTAAAGTAGAGTTGAAATGCTCTAACCACCGACAATTGATATCTGCAGTAATCATAATATTGACTGGTAGTATCTAAAAGTGGACAACACCAATTCGATCCCACAAAACACTTACCAAAACTTTCCTTGAATTGGAGTCTATTTTTGTTTGCAGTTTAGCCCGTTAGTCTCCACTAATCCGTCGTCAGTTTCGCTTTATATTCTTACAAAATATCCATTTTTCATCACTAGTTACTGATCTATCCAAAAATGACCAGATGAGTTCACGATAGTCAGAGAAGTGCTAATTCCCACAATGCCCTGCGACACACTGCTAAACGATTTAAAGCTTTTTTTTGTTGTAATGAAGAACATTGTAGTCATGAGATGGCCGGCACAAAGACCCGATTCGAATCCAATCGATAACTTGTGGAAGATGATAGGAGATAAGGTTAACGAACGAAACTCAAGATGTAACAGATTCATGGGAAAAACTGGAAGATTAATGGAAACAAAAATTACGCCAGAAGTGAGTAAGATACTGGTCATGTCCTGTAGACATCAGTGTGCTGAAGTTATTGCTAATAAATCATACTGATTATTAAAAGTTAGATTATTCACAAATATTTATTTCGTAAACTTCGCAATGAAAATGATATTGTAGACCCGTTCTACTATAATGTCCACTGCAATTTTTTTCCACTTTGATAAAAGCTTTTTTGTGCATGAAAAAATACATCAAGAACTACGATTTTTATGAACATCAAGATCCCGTGACAATTACTATTAATAAGAAATACAGTTGAATGGATCGTTCTCTCGTTTTCACCGGTACTATATATGTAGGAATGTGTGTACGAGAAGATTTAGCACCTCAGAGCAGATCTCACTTACCACCCGCCAGTTCAGCTTATTCACAGCCCAGACTACATTGCTTGCCCTAGACAATGTAGCATATAGGTGGAAATATGTGTGTGCTGGTGAGGTGGGGGGAGGAAAGGGGAACTATATTTAGTGACATAACATTGCATAAAAATATACTAATCGATAGGTTCTTGAATATTTTCACTGTCGATCATGGCAGATGGGATTCCTGAGACCATGGCAGATGGGATTCCTTGAGAGAACCCAACATTTGTATGTACGTTACATACATCTATTCTACGCACACACATACATACACATAAATACACATGCGTGCGTATATACAGATGTTCCCCGGTTAACAACCAACGCGTTCATCGACTAGCGGTTGCAACTGCGACCGATCGTACTGACAGCTTTTGCATGTAAGACATTTATACACTTTTTTTAGGGGGGGGCTTAATTTTCAACATTGATCTTATTCATGAATACATAACTAGGGAGAAAAGAATTCATGTAGAAGTACGCACGTCAGAGCGGACCATTGGATTTAAGTAGAGTCAAAATGGTATAAAAACGAACCATTGGACCGTTTAGTTTCTAGTAAAATATTGAGCAAGAAAAATGTAGAACGAAAAGAAAAATCATGAGAAAATATAAGAAGGTACACACACGAGTACAAGTCCAAAAAAACTGAGGTTTATGGTAGAAGTTAACGTTACAACATAGTAATATGTATGAAAAAATGAAAGTGTTTAAAACCACATTATGATAAGCTGTAAATTAATTTGAATTGATGAAGTATAAAAAAAAACGGGGATGAAAGTTAAATTTTTGAGCACTAAAACAAGGCTTCCATTTAACGACTATTTCGTTTAGCGAAACTGTGGCTACAGGTAAAGTAAATATGGTTTGCAACTGGCAATGCAACTGGGTGCAAGGATGTAGAATCATACATTTCCCAAGAGGATTAGTGTGATCAGAACATGAACAACTCCAACCGAATTTCAAACTCAGTTTGCCGATTCTATTTTTGTGTCGATAACCGTTACGTTACTTTGCACCTCCGTATACCTGTTTTGCTACCAGTTATTCAGAAACTGGGAGTATTGAAAAGTTTTCAAGTATTCTATACGTACGAAATAGCAAAAAATCTGTCGTAATAGAGAAGAAATGCCACTGTATCTGATCCTTCAGTATCTCCTCAGATGTAGCTCAGTCTGTATGGTGAGCAATGCAAGTGAAAGCCGAACCAAAGCGAATAAAATGCAATAACTTATAGTAAGTAAAAACTTACGAATTTTAAAACATACAAATTGTAGCTTTGTGGAAAGTCCGGGAACCACAGTATGCAATTTGTTCCATTCAACCTTGTTTACATTTACGCCCACATCGAGAAGCAAACTCCTGCAGAAAACCTACGACCTAGGGATCTTACTACTTTCGTCCTGAGTGCTTTGGCACATCTATGGTCGAATGGATGAGGCAGCAATATACATGCGACACTCCACCTTTAAAAAAAAACTCAATGTGTACGCCCAAGACCTTTTCACGAACTTAGTCTGCAGAAAAGGGACAACGCCGTAAAACCGGAACTCTCTTCGGTTGAAATAACTTCTACAGCTACCATGGGAGAACTTACCTCTATTCTATGGGTCCAGACAGTGGACTAGCAACATGGAATCCCCTTACAAGTCAAACCCTGTTGTCCTATTTGTTTTAAACAAACTTTTCGGGAAATAATCTGCAAAGATCGAGTGAAATACAAATGGAAGAATAGAAAATAACCAATCAATCGTTTTGTTACGTTTGGAGCTACTCTGACCCGGGCAATATCTAGCAATTCAACTTGTTTCCTGTAAAACCTGGGAACAAATGGACCAGCCGACGATGTCAGCACCTGCTAACCCTGATGATTTGTAAATAAACAAGCAAACATAAATAATGAAAAGGCCATAATGAAACATTTCGTTGTAACCTACCCCCTTTCACGTCCCACAGACTTCACAGGCTTTGGAGTTGAAGGCACAGTGTTGTAAGGCCTCTGGGCGACGATCCACACCGAAAGATTCATTAATTAAGAATACAGTTCATCGCTGCTAAGAGGCAAACCTTGGATTAATCCGTTCGCAGCTCATAAAATATAAAATAAAATCAATCTTTGACACCTTGGCGGCATCCAGCCGGAAACTCTGACCCTAAGTGCTCTTTGATTCATATTTAATGCGTGCACACCACACACACACACACAAATATATATATATGCACACACACACATATACACGCTCACTCGTGCCTTGATGCATGCAAGCGTACATACGCATGCGAATAGTCACGCACGCACAACACATAATATTACGCATATACACATACGCTTATGCACACACACACATACATACATACATACATACATATACAGTCATGCATACATGTGCAGACTGATGTACTCACACACTTATATCTGTGCACACAGACGCACTGATGCGTGCAGTGACATACACACGCACACCTACAATACGTGCGGACACGTATGAATTCATGAATGCACGCAAACACACGTCAATGCATACATAATATGCGTTCGCACACTCACATCTATTAATGCAAACACAACCATGCACATAGACGCACACGAATACGCACCCACACGCAAACGTAACACATTTTAACACACACTTTTGTGCAAGTGCACACAAGCACACACATGTTCTCTCGTACGCAAGCTTATGCATT
>OY735222.1:49083150-49115650 GCA_963457665.1 Thysanoteuthis rhombus | reverse complement strand
CTGTTTCCCCATCCTCCTTTGTTAGGCCACTGCTGACAGCTGGGGTCGAAGATCTCATATTTCAAGCGCTTTCCTCAGTATTCGTGTACTCCCCAGCAGTCCTTTCTTTTATCCCTAGTTCCTCCAATCTCACATTCAGTGTCTTTGGTACGGTTCCGAGTGCACCTAATATTACTGGTACTACCTTGACTTTCATCTTCCACACCTTCTTCAGTTCTCTGGCCAGATCCTTTTGTTTTTTCCAGTATTTCACTCTCTTTCCTTTTTACTCTATAGTGTGCATTTACGGCCACGTCTATAATTTGGCAGGTTTTCCTTTTCTTGTCACGATTACTAGGTCTGGTCTTCTCGCTTAGATGGGGTGGTCCACTTGGATGTCAAAGTCCCAAAGTAATTTGTGGTTTCCATTTTCCAGGGCTGTCTCTGTTTTGTGCTGGTACCACTTTTCTGCATGGTTAAATTGCGTTCGTTTACTCAGTTCCTCGTGTATCCCTGCTGCTACTCTATCGTGTCAGTGTTTATACTCATTCTGGGCTGGTTGACCTCATTCACTTATGTCATCTCTTGGGTGTAAGGCTTTGTGCATTGTTATAAGCATCCTTGTTCGCCGGTCCATTGACTGGAGTTCTTTATCCATTCGAGGAATTGTCCTGCGTATCTTACTACCGATACAGCCCGGGCTTTCTTTCTTTTTTATAAGGTTCCCGCTGCTTAGTTTGGTCTCTAATATTTTCCTTATCCTCATAAGATATTCTCTTCTTATTTTGTCCTTCATTTATTCCCGTTTTATCATGTCACATTCGAGAACTTCCTTATTATCATAATTATTATTATCATCATTTGCAAATGAATAAATGAGGGAATTTAGTTGATAATTAGTACGTTTCTCAAAAAGTGAAAAAAATGTAACCCCTCATTTTTGCCCCCTGAAAGTTTCCCCTCACTTTTGATCCATAAAAACATTCTTCCATCCACTCTCACAATGTAAGCTCATGTAGTTCCTCTTTGTAATTGTATAGAAATTTGAAACCCCCACAGAAACATAATTTTACAGTCGATAATCACCCAAATTTATTTTAAGCGACTATTGTAAAGATGTGGAGCTAAGAAAGAAATCTGCCTACCATGTGCCGTTTCGTTTGTATCATGGTAACACACACAGGCACGCACACGTACAGAGAAAGATAGAAAAAAACTTCCTTTCTTCTTCTTTTTCTCCTCCTCTTCCTCCTCCTCCATGCATTTACATGCCCACACCAGGTATCTGGTGGTTATTATTAACGATTGAATGTCAGAAAATCTCCCAAATTTTCCAGCACCTTCCTCATTATTCTCTCAGGCTTCGTCAGAATGGATTCATTTTTTTCCTAGAATCTCCTTTACCTTTTTTTACTGCCTTATCCTTCTTCCCTTGGCTTTATTACAAACTATCTTATAATGAATAACTGTTAAAAATTTGTAATGTATTATCATTTTAAAAAAATTCCTCTCGTACTTGAGATGTTGTACAGAGTTGAAGACTGCAGTCGCGTCTATTCGTCTATCTATTCTATTCTCCTTTATCTTACTTGAGGAATTTATCTCCATCCACTTCCGGCTTACTTAGCTCGTTGACGTTTCTCCAATCGTGCATTTAGACTGGTTGCTAACCAGAGCTCACGAGTCTACTTTGCCCTTCTATTCACTCATATGTACGAGAAGAGAGGGATCTATGTATTTCTCAAGGGCATCGGTGCGAAGCGAACGCAAGCTGTCTCAACCGGAACTTGAACTTGGTTCGCCGAATCTATTTCCCTCGCTGCTAACCGATAGTGGTTAAATTGACTTTAGAGCAAAAGGAACGAAAAACTATGGAAATACCAGTCGTGGCAAGTACATTGCAAACCTGACAGAATTTTGGATTTGAACCTAATGAATTATTGTTAAATGGCAGAAATTTTTCTATCATTGTACAATGATGAATAAATATAACGATAATGGACATCCCAACTTGAAGCTTATCTCGCAAATCATAATTATTGTAATGAAGATGATCATGGCTTGGTGCTCTACATTTGTGTTCTTATGCCCGATTAATCTAAGCTCAGTAAATATTGATTTTGAGCGCTTTACCATAGAGTGAGCAAATTCATATCGCAAATTATCACTTCCGAAGCGAATTCCATCCTTACATGGCACCTCATACGTGTGGCCATGTGCCAGACTAACCTTAGCTTAGTAAATACTTATTTTCGATATCATTTCAAGTAGATTGACAGATAGATAGAATAAACTATCTGAAAAAATTATCAAGAATCATTTCACAAAATAAAAGATCTTTTATCTAAAATTGTCTAAGAAAATACCAGCACATGATTTGGGTATTGTTGGTCCAAAATGACCATGAAGACCCCAAAAAGTACTTTTTGACCCCCCCCCCCAATGAAATTCAGATAGTGGTTAGTGGTGTATTCAGGGACACTTCCAAGGTTGTAGCTTCGAAAATGTGACACACATACACGAACGAAGAGAAAAGAATTAGTAGCTTACTCGGCTGGTTGGTCTGGTGTGCTATTTGTAGGGCTACAGTAATCTGAAAGATAGGTAAATATGAGTGCCTCGCTTTAGAAAAGTGTTTAGCAAGCTTATCTCACAATTCATTACTACTGCAGTGGCCCCGATTCTCACTGGTTGCCACACACTAGCAACCTGGTGCTGTGACAAGATGAAGCAGGTGGAGCAGGTGTTAGCAAGTTGGTCAATAGATAATTAAGCTACAAAATGTAGAGTCAAGAGGATTCGGGAGATGAATTGGTGGAAGATGCTTATTTGTTATTATTTTGTTTTTATTCTATTTTCTTATTGGATAAGGATTGGGCAGAATGAAAATTTATAATGGCGTTTTCGGGTTTCAAAATAAAGGGTTTTTTATTTTTATAAATCTTATCGATACTTAGTGACAGCAATGGAAATGGATTTTCTAATTCGCATATATCTCGGGAAAAGCTTCACTTACAATTTACTTTGCGTGTCGACCTCATCATCTCGTGATTTAAAAGAAAATTAATTTTCGGAACCAATTTATTTTTTTCTACTTTTAAACATCTTTCTTTCAAGAAATCCCTTACTTATCTCCTGGACCATCACAGATAGTCACACAAAAAAATACGTGTATAATGTGGCGAGACCGCCAAAAGTAGAGCTCGGATGAAACAAAACGAAACAGTCATTGAGATTGAGGGGTGCGTGGCATGTTTTGGCCACTCAAGTGAGGACTCACCTGAGGATAAATTGAGTAGCGATTGACACTTCGAGAAATCAGCGATTGGAACTTGGTAGTGTCGAAGAGAAGTTTGGAGTTGGACTTGTTGAGTTGGTGGATTAAAGGCGAAAAGATACTTTTCCTCTCTTTCGCAAGTGTTGTGGCAGCAATCATCATCATCATCATCATCATCATCATCATCATCATCATCAGTCTTTTAACGTCCGTCGTTGGACATAGCCCTTCCCCAGGATTTGTCACCCTTCTCTATTATGGGCGTTGCAGAGCCAGTACTTTCTGATTTTGACTTGCTCGTTTCTCAATCTAATATTCTGCCGGCCTCAGTTTCACATTTGATCTCTGGGGATCCATGTTGTGAGACGTGATATCTATCGGTTGTCTTTCATTCTTGCAACATGGCCTGCCCATTGCCATTTGAGTTTTTTAATAGTTGCTATGATGTCACGAACACCTGTTTCCCTCCTTATATACTGTGATCTCTCCATGTAAGGTTGAGCATGATTCTCATTTGCACGTTGCGCACTTCTCAGTTTGTAGGTCTATCTCTTGGTTACGTTCCATGTTTCAGCTCCATAAGTGACTATCGGGATAATGCATTGGTTGTATACTCTTCTTTTTCTTTTTCATTTATTTAATTTTCTTAGGATTATTTGGAACATCTGCTTTTTGAAAGTCCCAAGGTGATTCTTCGCTCGACTCCCTCCTTTTTTGAGGGTCTCATGGGGATTCGTTGTCCTAGGTAGATGTAGTGATCTGCCTTGCCGAGTTTTGCATTTTCTATCTTGACAGTTATGTTCTTATTCTCAACATGATTTTTGCACATGATTTTCGTTTTACTGAAGTTCATGTGTAGACCGACTTTTTTGCTTTCTTCGTTCAGATCATCTAACATTAGTTGGAGGTCGTGTAGGTTCTCTGCGAAAAGGACGATGTCGACTGCAAATCTAAGGTTGCTCAAGTATTCGGCATTGTGTCTACTGGAACAATCCTGTATTAGAACGTCTATGTGTGCTTTCGTGGGATGTGAATGAGGCGTTAGCTTTTAATATCGTAAAAGTTGATTTTTGAAATCAACTAGTCTAAAAGAGAAACCTTACAGCCTAGGAAATTTTCTAGAATTACTTTCGTATTTGGTTTAGAATTATTTGGAAGCAGTGGTCGAGTAGCTTCTTCTAAAGCCAGCTTGCTCTCGTGGTTGGTTTTCATCCTGTGTTTTTGTGATTCGGTTGGTGATAACCAATGTATCCTCCCAATAGACACATGGAGCTGAAACATGGAACCTAACCAAGAGACAGATCCGCAAATTGAGAACCATGCCACGTGCGCATGAAAGAATTATGCTGGGCCTCACATGGAGAGAACACGAGACAGTGCAATACATCCGGGTCAGGGACATTATAGAATCCATTGATTGAGAAATGAGCTAGACGAAATCAGAAAGTACTGGCTCTGCGACGCCTATGATAGAGAAGTGTGGCGAATACTATAGAAGGTCTGTGTCCAACGACGGACATGGAAAGACTGATGATGATGATGATGATGATGATGATGATGATGATAATGATGATGATGATGATAATGATGATAGCAGTATAGGCATACCCTAGCTCAGAGATAACGTAGGTTCAATTCCAGACCATTGTAATAAAGCAAGTATCGGGATAAAGCGAGTGACACGATTTTTTTTGGTCATGTTCACTCTATACTATAGTCTATTAGTCTATTAAGTACGCAATAATATCAAGTCTAAAACAACAACAAAAAAAACAAAAACAAAACAATGTACATAACTTGATTAAAAATAATCTATTACTAAAATTGCTAATCATCATCTGATCTATGAGAGAATGTTGTGGTTGATTTGATCATCTCTTCAAACCACTTAAACTTTCCTCGTATCAGCAATAAGGCTATTTCACTTTCTTATCATTCGTGTGTTCACTGGAGTAGCACTTTTAATTTCCTTTAAGAACTTTTTCCTTTCCGTTTACGACTAAGCTAACCGTTTGCTTCTGATTTAAAATGAGAGATGTTAGACTTTTCCTTTCACTTGAATACCGAGAGGCCATTGTGCGGTTATTAATTGGCCTAATTTCAATATAGTGATAATAATGAAAAGTTCTGAATTATTGCGAGGATTACCAAAATATAACACAAGGACGCAAAGTGAGCAAATGAAATCGGCAAAATAGCACTGATCGACTCGTTTGGTGCAAGGTTGCTACAAGCATTCAGTTCGCAAGTAAGCGCAATATAGCAATAAAGTGGATCGTGATAAATTGAGACATTACTGTACTATCAGAATGGATATTTTCTGTAACTTATGGTAATTGTTGAAATAAAATACAAGTTAGAAAGCATCAACTGAAACTAAAACGGTCTCTTTAGTTTTCAAGTTGGTCTGGCTGACTATGAGTGCATATATATGCAATGCATACGGGTTGCACCATTGGAGCTAGAGAACTGAAAATTTCAACATTTACAACTCATGACTAGAAAAACGTTTTATTTTGGAAATACCCCTCTGAATAGGTTTTTAGCAGTTTGGTTCAATTTGCAATATACGTTCATACTATTCTTTAGTTTGTGTCCGACAGCATTCACTCTTATTTTTTTGAGTGATCGTTGCCCAAAAAGAAGCGTGAGAAGAAACTCATTAATTGATCACCCTTTTCTCCAATTTTATTCTATTTGATGATGCCCAATTAAGGGATGCAGCAAGAAAACGTTGGTCAGATGACAGTTTTTAGTGAGTGACTAAGTAGAACGGTTTTTTTAAACTTATGTATAAAAAGAACGTTAATAAAATAAAATACAAATTTATTGAACAAATCGGAATGCTGGATTTGACTCGATTCGAAGACCTTTGACAAGAGTGTGAAATATGTGATTTTTTTTACCTCTGCCAATGTTAGACAACATTGAGATGAATTAAATATACAAAAAATAAGTATATCAAACAATGACACTAATAAAATATGAAACAAATTTAAACGTATTAAACTAATCGGCATTCGAAATTGAGATTTCACCTGGGTTCGATCACGGACGTTTGGTATTATTGGGAAATATGTATCTTTATCAGCCACGGACAACATATGGATATATATAATGTTTAATTTCTAAATATCATTTGAACTAAGGGTCTTTTTCAAGGAGTCCTTGTATCTCTTCTTTGGGGCCATTCCCCCAGCTGGCCGCAGGCTAGTTAAATGAAAAGGAGAATATTTTGCAGTCGATGGACCTCCATCCTTGCTATGTGGCCTGCCCAGCGCAATTGTTGTTTTTTTTTAAGCATAGCGTGGAATTTCCTGCAGATCTCCTTGTTTGTGACGAAGTTGCCCATCACACTTTGAGGATGATACAGAAGCTTGGTGTCGGAAGGTGATCAATACGTTGGCTTTGTAGACTTTCATTTTTGTGGCATTTAGGATTTTTTTTATTGCCCCCAAAACACTTTATGCAGTCTGCCAAAGGCTCAGTTTGCCTTAGCCAGTCTGTTTTCTATCTCCCAGTCCAATCTGACATCGGAGGATCTGCCACAGCCTTTGAGCTAAATCGGGCCGATGAAGATAAAAGGCGGGTGGTGCCTATTGTTTCGATGCGGGTTAGTATGGGAGGTCAGGTTTTTTGATAACTCCCATACCAAAGAGTTTTGTAGTTGCTGAGAATATATATATATATATATATATATATATATATATATATATATATATATATATATATATATATATATATATATATATATATATATATATATATATATATATATATATATATATATATATATAGCTAGAATAAGTGACCGTTAGATCCGGGGGTTATGTGTCTCTGGGTGAATCCGTTCTCCTCATGATATGCCGTATAAAGAACTTTTTTCCTTAGTATTTTCTTCAACTCTCTCTCTCATATATATATATATATATATATATATATATATATATATATATATATATATATATATATATATATATATATATATAAAATCAAAACAAATTGAAATATTCAAATTCATGAAATGACATAGATCGACATAGGTCGTGGCTGAATGTTGAATATTTCCGATCACTACTAAGCACGTGTGCTCGAACCCAGGTAAAAACCAGATCTCTGAATACCGATTTTCAAAGCAAAGCATATGGATTATACCGACTCAGAAGACTGGAGTAGCATAATTTTCTTCATCATATTCCCTCACATTTGGCCATATGCTGTACTAAGCCAAGTTTTGTGAATAATCAAGTGGTGTCTGTATCTCTCGGTCTCTTTATTCCAGTTCTAATTGTACGTTAAGAGAAGGAGTGGAATCTGAAGAAAAAATGAGAATGGAAGAAAGAATGAAAGAGGAAGGAATAGAGTGAGAGAGAAAGAAAGAGAGAGAGAGTGATAGAGAGAGGGATTGGGTTGACAAGAAAGAAATAGATATGGGGATACAAGGAGAAAAAGAAGAGGGAAGAGGGAAATATGAAACTGCAGAAAAACTCAAATATAAAGTCCTGCTTCAAATGGTTGCATCTGATTCAAGCAAAAAAGTTTTTTCGTTTTCACATACACACATACACACACACACACACACACACACGTACATACACACTTTCTCTTTCACTGTACTATTTATTCTACTTCTGATCACTTCGCATTCCGCACTGGGGTGAAGCTCATCAGTTTCTCGTCAGGATCGAGGCAAATTAGTTTTTAATCATGTCGGACACGTCACTAGAGTCGCCGCCCATCGTCCGACGCCAACAAGCCTTCGCCATTTTATAATGTCCCGCTAGAGGCGGGAAAGGGCGGGAGAAAATGGCGCAGTTCTGTGCGGCGATCAGAGAAACCATTAAGCTGATTGTATTGGTGCTGTTTAATTGTTTGTTTGTTTATGATTATGATTATGCCTTCCCACTTTTATGATGGCGTGTCTCATCCTTCGACTAGCGATATGATTCCTGCGCAGACCTTCTGTCGGTGTGTCATCTGAGAAGCGTAGGGAGGTCTGTGATAACATACACAGGCACACACACACACACCCATATATATATATATATATATATATATAGGTGTGTGTATGTGTGTTATCACAGGCCTCCTTACGCCTCTCTCTCTCTCTCTCTCTCTCTCTCTCTCTATATATATATATATATATATATATATATATATATATGTGTGTGTGTGTGTGTGTTTCGCTTTTTCTCTCGCCCCCCTCTATCGTTCTGTCTCTCTCCATGGAAAATTAATAGTGATGTGTACACGAACACGCTATTTCGATGAAGGCAGTGATATGTGCAAATGCTCCCATACACAGAACAGGAGTCAGACATACGCACACTTAGACTGATGCAAAATTTCAAGCCGTGCAAATGTGCGAACGTATCAACACACATAAGCATACAGGCATACATTTGCACGTACATACATTTGGGATGGAGTGCAGGGAGGATTAGATTCATGCTTTCCTCGGAGGCATTAGCGTAAAGCTATCAAAAGCAGCTTCTGCTCGCCATCCCCACATAATTATGTAAATTCCTCTCTCTTTCTTCATATATATATATATATATATATATCTTCAGTGACATAAACGCACGAATGTATGCATGCATATGGAAAAGGTTTAATCTATAGGCGCATTCGTAGTCTTTTTTGGACTATATATATTATATATCATAGCTTGAACTAATTAGGTGGATTAGCATGAATATATCGACTCTCTTACTTCAGGTATACGCCTCCAATTGCATTATTACACACTAACATACATACACACACACACACGTGCACATAGGGAATAAATAGTGACAAGGGGGAAGAAAATACAAGAGAGGAAGAGGAGAAATAAAAAGGTATTTCAATTGTAATGGATGAAGTTTCTGCAGCATGAACGTACACACATATACACTCACACACACGTATACACAATTTGCATGCATTTATATTCCAGATCAGGGTTTTTTAGCATACTCATAGGAGAGTGGTTTACCGAAGTACTCAGTCACCAAATCATTCTCTGTTAATTGGTGCGATCTTCACTGGGTACCTCATACTTGTGGCCTCGTACCAAAGTTATGTTAAGCTTAGTGAACAGTTACCCTCTTCTGCGTCAACTGTTGTGGCATGCAAGTGACTAAACATTTCGTCAATATATCTGGCGATAGAGAAACGGAGCCATGTCTTTGTCAAAGCCATTTTTGAGTCAACACGAGTAGTATCCAGCCAAGATTCGAAATCGGTTCGCCGATTTGTGCTGACATATTCTGGATATTTATAAGGAGGGATCAATAATCGACGCTGAATTTCGATCTGAAAATTTCATTGAATATTTTTCAACTCATGTAATTAAAATTCACTGTTGAATTAAGGGCATTGATAAGGAAGGAGATTTTGTTGAAAATTAAAAGCAATAGTAATATACATATATACCATGTATTTGAGCAGCAGTGTTTCTATAGACAAGGAATACCGTTTAGACTTCTAACTCATTTTTCTTGTTCGTAATGCGAGTAAAAATTGTCTGAACAATTTTCATGATCGGGCGCTTTTAGCAGTACAATAAGCCATTTTCAAGATCAATGAAAAAACTGTGATGTCAGTGTTAATGTTTTTAATTAATCTAAATGATATCCGGCGTTAGCGATTGGTGCGTTGATATTTGATTTTTTTAAAAACACTAACACCACAGTTTTTTGCTGATCTTGCAAATGGCTTGTTGCAGAGCACTCGGTCATCAGAATTGTTTAGATAATATCTACACGCATCGGATCCAGACATACGTTCAATTGTAAACAAGGAACATGATAAATAAAAAACGTATTACACAGACACACACACACACATATGTGTTTGTCATATATACATACATATATATATATATATATATATATATATATATATATATATATATATATATATATATGAATTGGAAAATTAGAAAAAAAAAAAATCGAAATCAGACTGACCGCTTCTATGATAATGTAAGAACATTTAACCACTGATGCATTTCCTGATAATAAAACTATTTACTGTATCATTTCAATGGTTCTTTAAAACCAGAATTGCGAATCATCACTCCTTCCAACCCAATTATTCCTGAAAAAAAAAGAGTAAACAACCAATTCATCCTCCCGATAGTCGAAGAAAACTTAAATGGCAATGGGCTGGTCAAGAATAGCAGACAACGATGGGCATCACGACTCACCGCATGGATCCCACAGAGATCACATAACAACACCGGTAGAATACCAGATGGGAAGTTGAAAAAGACAAATCAAAAAAGTATTGGCTTCACGATACCGAAGATTGAGAAGTGTGGCGAATCCTGGGGAAGGTTTTTGTCCAACAATGGACGTTAGAAGACTGATGATGATGATTCTATTACACTTTTTCTCTGCCTATCCAGAATAATCCCATGGTTACCTGTCTCTTTGAGACCGGACCCCAAGATGACTTCTACTCACACGAACCACTAACTTATTCAGACGACATTAGTATCACCAATCTAGTTCGCTGCCCCACAGCAGTAGGGTGGACTTGAAATGGAATGTCCCCAAAGCCAAAAATGTCAAATCTTTTTTATTTAGATGAAGCTTTTTTTTCTCTTCGAGACATGTTCAGATTAATTATGTAAATGAACAACTCCATGTATACAACACATTTCGGTTTTGTCTCAACTTTTTACAGTACTACAACTCCCTCTCTCTCTATATAGATAGATATATGAGAGAGAGAGAGAGACAGTATATATATATATATATATATATATATATATATATATATATATATATATATATATATATATATATATATAAGACAGTATATATATATATATATAGATATAAGAGAGTAAATATATATAAGAAAGTATATATATATATATATATATATATATATAAGAGTGTGTATATATATATATATATGTATATATAAGAAAGTATAAATATATATATATATAAGAAAGTATATATGTATATAAGAGAGTATATATATATGTATATAAAAGAGAGTATATATATATATATAAGAGAGTATATATATATATATATATATATAAGAGTATATATATATATAAGAGTATATAAATATATATATAAGAGTATATAAATATATATATAAGAGTATATATATATTATATATATTAGAGTATATATATATATATATATATATATAAGAGAATATATACATATATATAAGAGAGTATATACATATATATATAAAAGAGAGTATATATATATATATATATATATATATAAAAGAGAGTATATATATATACATATAAAAGAGAATATATATATATAAAAGAAAGTATATTTATATATATATAAAAGAAAGTATATATATATATATTATGTATATATATATATATTTATATATAAGAGTGTATATATATGTATTTATATATAAGAGAGTGTATATATATATTTATATATTAGAGAGTGTACATATATCTATATATAAAAGAGTGTATATATATATATAGATATATATATATATATAAGAGAGTATATATATATCTATATATAAGAGAGTGTATATATATGAATATCTATATAAGATACTATATATATATTTATATATAAGAGAGTATATATATACGTGTGTGTGTGAGTGTGTGTGTGTGTGTGTGTTTTAAGTAGGTCTGAAATGGAAGAATATTTCATTACACTCTAGACCCAAACTGAAATGTTGCAAGAACGAGCATTGCCGTATGTAGATTGATAACTGAAGTATGGACAGTTGTTGCTATTTATTTATTAAGATTTCCTAAATGCATGCATCATAGGCTACTCATCCTTATGGGAGAAATGTCAGTTTATTGGTCGTTTATATTGTCGAACATAATATTCTTCGTGATTCTAGAGTAGGTAATTTTTTACAACGTCCGACCAATATTCTTTGTATAACGTGACCAGCGTATAGACTCGTGTATATGGGTTCGCGAATTAGTGATTCGTTTTTATAATATGTACGATCGCCTAATATGCTAGCCTGTTCCCATAAATCAGCAGGGTATATTCAGAAGGTAGGTAGCACGACATTTATCGGCTCCCAAATTTGATTTTCCTAAAGTAGCTCATTACAAGCATGGATATTTTATACGCTGACGCCCACAATTGAATAAGGGCAGAATAAATGTATATCAAGTCGCTGACTACTCAGCTTGGAACGAACACTCACACACGTATATTCATGTGCAACAGGCATTCACCCATTCACACACACTCGCACTGAATCATACGAGGCTTACGTTGCGCTTACTATAGGGCAAGGATTAGCAAGTACTGGATGCCCCACTACTATGGCTTTGAGCTAAGCTTAGTCATTTCCCTCTGCCTTTATGTATACGTCTTTATAAGGACCGATCGGTAGTATTTCGACTTCGATTATGATTACTTAACCACTATGGCCTATGAATTAGTTAAGCTTAATAAATACTACCGTAGTGTTATGGTTTTGCAGACCAATCCACGAAAGATCCTCACGGTGCCTATTATTGTGGCTTTGCGCTAGAGTGGACAAAGCTCTTTCTCTCTCTCTCTAATATATATATATATATATATATATATATATCGGAAAGCCTGGTACAGGACACAAGATACGTTCCAGGTAAAGAGCGTGTGGTAGGGGGGAATGCATGTAATAGCCTGGTACATTTTCCTACTAACACTCAGTAGAAAACTGAGATGCCAATCTTTTCATGTATCACTGATAATTTTATGCGTTATCAAATTTCATAAATGCTGACCAGCACGAGTCAAGTCAGAGCTTGCTTACGCAAGTCTTGTCCGGAGAGGCTGCGTCTCCGGCAGCGACAAGTCTACCAATGTCCCGTCTATCCGCCTGTTACCCGGGGAAAGCCTTTAATACTTCCAGGTGAAAGTAGCCGGACCGGAAGACAAGGAAGGTAACTGGATCAGAAACCAATGACGAGGGCAACGAAAGCCTATGCCAGGAATTAACAATTGGAACCTTCTTCCCCGACTGTTTTCGGTCCAAAGACATTTAACTGACTGAGGACGGATCGCTTCATGAGCACGACTTGGCGTCAGGATAGTGTTGCCTAATCACGGAGTGAATTAAGCGCTTAAGATACAGTCTCGCTAATTCAATTATAGACTGCGTGCCGTACAAAGCACCATCAAATAGTAGCCAGTATCAGAACATTTTTTTTTGCTTGTTCTACTAATAATTTGATATATATATATATATATATATATATATATATATATATATGTGTGTGTGTATATATATGTGTGTGTGTGTGTGTGTGTGTGTGTGTGTGTGTGTGTAAATGGCTTGGCTTCGCAGACGAAGATTGTCGGGAGAGATTACCAAAGCAGTAGGACTATTGACGGTGGGGTGTATGCGATTTTTCCCTCTTGCCCGAGCAATGGATTTTGAAGGTGAGGCCAGCTTGCCCAGGACCAACCACACCCTTAAAACCAAGGGCTAGCATCCTATGGGTAGGAGCCGGATTCCAAGGCCGTAGGTTTGGCAGAAGTGTCCTTCCATTGGCAGAAGCACGCTTGGTGTAGGAGCCTGCAGGAGTATTCCGACAGTAGTTGGACGAAATGGCGTGCATAAATCCAAAGTTGGTTGATGTCGAGCTGGCTATAGGGTTATATCGTCCCTTTGAAGGAGAATCGGGGCAGTGCAGCACAGAACCCCAAGGGAAGTATGACGCAGATACTGCAGATTGTATGGCTGCCTGCAGCTCTCAGCAGAGATCGCAGACGCTCCCACAAAGCAGATGTGCGCTGATTTTAGAGGTCTGCTAGAGTTGTGAGTTCGATCCTCACTGGCATCTCAGTGTTCAAGGTTTCCGCCAGATTAAGCTACACCTCGTAATCAACTATTAATGTACACACACGAATATAGAATGCACTCGTCCATGCTCACACGATATCATATAATGTATTTAAGACACCAGTCGTAGAGGTATGGTTAGCAAACTCGACCAATAGCTGGTGTTGTGTGATCTTACATCTTGCACTAGAATCCTAGTGCCAGGCTGAGCTTAAAGAATAATCATCTAAGGCATAAAAGTTTTGAAATCATATAAAACATACAAATATTGAGATATAAATTTATACATACACATCCACGTGCACGTATGCCCTAATGGATAGGATCTTGGAGAATGGAATCATCAGATGATGAACCAGACAATCAAAAATCAGAAGGTTGATTATATCAACTAAACTAAGCTTGGTATGTCACGGGACCAAAAGGAGATAGATAGTAGAGAGATTATGTTGCATCTATCTTTAAGATAATGATGGTGCCTTTCTCAGAAATTAACATGTGAAAAAAGTGGGGAGAGCTGTCCTAACTTGAAAACCAGTAATCGAGATACTTACCTTTATGCAACTATCCCAGCCACTCAGGATGAATTGGGTTAGGCAAGACAAGCTACTGAGATATAAGATTCAAGTTCAAATCTTGTCAGATATTACCTCTCTGCTCTTTTTTGGTAGTTTACGTGAACAATTGAAGAGTGGGTCGACCAAGACCTTTTCAAGAGAAAGCAACAAAAAGACGATGAAAATTCGTCAGAAATTAATAGTCATATATAATGGAGAAGACTATAAGAAAATTCGTAGAAGGAAGAAGACAAAGGAAATATAGCATTAAACAAGCAAAAAAATCAAAACAAAAAACAAACAAAAAAACAAACAAAAAAGACACATTACAGAAAAGTAAGACATGTATCTATAGGTTAATGACATTTTATTAACAATCAAAAAAGTATAAATCATTTTCTCAATTACTTGCATCAAACTTTATTGAGAAGAAATAAAAAAGAATAGGCGTATTAATCAATACAACAACATTTAGTGCTACAAAAAAATCAAAAGAACTTGAGACATGAACGGATTTCTCTTATGAAAGAAAATAGTTTAAGACTGGGGTTCTTATATCTTATTGGAGTGATTCGGAAAGTTGTACCGAATGTCCGGCGTCAGTTAGTAACCTTCTGGAAATTTTGAAATCACTTGACTAGATTATTTTCAGTCAGCTATCAATACCAGAGAATATCTCGTATCAATTAATTTTTCTGACAGATGAACAAATTAATAAATCTGTTTTAATTTCCCCAACTTCTGTGTAACATCTTGTACTTTTCCTGTTAACCAGTGATAACTGACAAATATTTACTAATATATAACAATTTTCGCCAACTCTAGAGAAGAAAGCACAAGTGGCTCCTCACTTTTTTTACACTTACACTATTTCCACTAATTTTATCCAAAAAATAATCTCTAATGATATTTAGAAGAAAATACAGGAACCCCAAACCCTTTGTTTATTCATTCTCGTCTATCCTGATGTATTCCCGTGAGAATATTAGTAATAAAGTTTGTCTCCTAAAAGAGTCTGAGTTAATGCCAAGAACAGGTTACCCGGGTAAATACCACGGCACCCACCCCAAACACAAACTTTTAGAAAATCAGCGCAATAAAAAATATACAGAAGTGTTTATGTTTCGAAACTTTGCCCTAAACATCATAAAAACTACGTAATGGCGCCCATCTGGTATCAGAATGGATGATTCAAGTAGTTTTCGTCTGAATTACCGAGACGAGAAATTATCATTTCCACATACTGATTAACTCAGTCTTGTGTCTTCATCTCGGATATTAGAGTCAGAATGTTTTAGAGTCCATCGCAGTTGGTAACCTTCTGGATATTTCGACACCCCTGGGGTAGATTGCTTTCATTCAGTGGTCCATACTAGAGGGTATCTCATATCACTTAATTCTCCTAATGTGATCCACCCTAGGATTATCACTTGTCTGCCTCTTTCACAGAGTATATCACATTTTTGCATTACTAGACCACGGACTGAACTCTAAACAGCCAGGTAGGTGACTAGCTACGTTAACCAACGATCTACTCATCAGGCTATTTTATCTTTACATTAGTCTTAGCAAATCATGTATAATAATGATTTAAAAAAAAAACAAGGAACGGTAAATATGTTACAGCACTGAAAATGAATATTTGGGTCGTAAAAATACGCTGGAAGTATTGTTTTTGGAAAAAAAAACGATTGGTATTGGGAGTATCCTAAGAGGATTTTCTATGTTGTTATTCACTTGAAAATTAAAACAGACCAAATGTATCGTTGGGATACCCTCAACTCTCTCTCATATTTGGACGGAGAGAGAGAGAGAGAGAGAGAGAGAGAGAGAGAGAGAGAGAGAGAGAGAGACAGACAGACAGACAGACAGACAGACAGACGGACGGAGACAGACAGACAGACAGACACAGAGGGGGGAGGTAAATAAATGATTCTGTTGCTTGAAAGGTGATTATTAGCAGATATTTGACCTGAAGTGTCACTGTATAATATTCGATGTACGTTATTAATACTCCTCACTGTGCATTAATAAGATATTTATTGTGAGATAAATGCGTTTTCAACATTAGACACACACACACATAATATATATATATATATATATATATATATATATATATATATATATATATATATATATATATATATATATACATATATCACGTCAATGTAAAATGTCTGAAGTTTTTCTCATGAGGTATGCAAAGAACGTTTTTTTCTTATTTGTCACACGTTGATTAACTATGAAATAGGTTTCAGCTTTATCTTTACTTATTTTCATACTGGTGTATTTCATACACATATACACACACTCATCTCCTCCCCCTGTCTCTCTCTCATATATATATATATATATATATATATATATATATATATATATATATATATATATATATATATATATATATATATTCTAGAAAGCTTTACAGCTTTAAACACTAAATTTATGAAAAATCTTTTTCTAAAAATGTCTTTTACCAGTATCTGTAAACGTAATTTATTTAATTTTCTCAAGTGCTTCTAATGTTTCACAATTAGATTGATATTATAGTATTGTATATGGATTTCTTTTGTTGAGATCATCACTGGTTAACATGTGACTGTCTCAGAGATTATACATATAGGTGTTTATACATATATATATTCTTTCGAATATAACTTCACTAGATCACCATTCGTTAATGTCTACTCTTTTCAAGTCACAATGACGGTTTCATGGTTTGTTGATGATTGTGGCGCCGCTGTAAAAGTTTTACCAGAAATGTATCCTGAAAAACATCATGGTCATAGGTCTGTCTGATGATGAACGCTGCCAGAACTGCTGCAAAAGTGCTCAGTATTATATTGATCTCACACATACAAACATAGGCGTACACGCTCATATATCATTATAATATATATATATATATATACGAAAACACGTATTGTTAAAATATCTTTTGTCAATTCGCCCATATGTTCGTGTAGATATACAGCACGTAATTATTTTCCAGAAGAGGACAATGCATCTCAATTTCCGGTGTATGATCATATTACAATACACCCGCTGTCATCATCAGTCCGTGTGTATTGATTTCTAGGCACTTGTTACTTTTGACTCGTGCCTAGAAAGAAACTAAATAAGATAATGACAGCGGTGCTGGTCGCAATAAAGGAGTCACCACTCTTACAAGCACCTGCATAACAACCACAAAACTAATAATAATGAGAATAAGTGACGAATCTAGAATTACCACCTTAACTAGTACTGTACATTATTATACACCAATGTATTAGGACTGGTGTCCTCATCTTGATTATTATAGTCACAATGTTACCATCACAGTAATCTCAGGCATTAATCTAGTATCTTTCCTATTCGGTAACCTTCTGGGAATTTTGAATCAGATCTTTTATTCAATTCCCGAGTATAACTTGATCTCATGTTCTCGATAGGGGTATTTTGTATCACTTGTTTCTTCTTCCGAGTTGATTCATCTTGCCGCTCTTCCTGCTGAATCAGAATACATAACTTTCACTGCCTGGTCCAGCACTTGAAGCTTTTATCAACGATGTAGATGGTTACCGAATTCAACAACGCGTTTTCCCACTTTCCTAGTTGATCCAGAATATATAACTTTCACTGCCTGGTCAGGCACCTAATTAAAGCTTTTATCAAAGGAGTAGAAGGTTACCTAATTCTACAGACATTTGAAAAATACCGGAGGATACAACGATCGAATCGTACTATAAGATGGTGCAAAAATAATTGTTTTATATTATTTAAACTTTGGTTATTATTTCCTAATAAACTTTTATTTAACTATGTTCATGTAATATCCCATTTCAAAGGACGAATTTCGATCTACCAATCAATGTCAAAGGTTTTGCTTTCACTGTTTATTTCAGACCGTCAAATGAAATATGAAAATCGGCATATTCGAGCGATTTTATTGTTCGAGCTCAAAATGGGACGTGAATCAGCGTAAACTGCTCGCAATATGAATCAAGCATTTGGCCTGGGACTTCCAACAAACGCACAGCTCAACATTGGTTTAAAAAATTTCATAATAAAGGCAAGAACTTTGAAGATGAGAAGGGTACGTCCTTTCGTGATTTACGTCAACCAATTGAGGTATATTATTGAAGCAGGTTCACCCAAACCAACATGAGAGGTTGCAAAAGAACTAAATGTTGACCATTCATCAGATGTTCCGCTATTTTCTTGAACAATGCATGTTGAATCAACGCAAACGCCCAAGATGGACTGCCTTATAAAATTCAAATGGCCTCCAACTACCCGTATTATTTCCAAATAGCTATCTTACCTGAAATTTGAAGTTGGTTCGCCGATTCCTGTCTCCTTACTGTTAACCGTTAGGCTACCCGTAACACATATGCATATATAACAGCTGTGGCTGTTGATAACATATTTTTGCTTTATTATTCCTCTTATTAGGAGAAAAAACGAAAGTAATGCAGCATTGATGATGTAAAAGACGAACCACTAGTTACTATCAACAATCGCACAGGGATCAACTGGTTTTGTCTTGCTTACGGTCTAATAACTCCAATTTCTTCAAGTGCTCCACCATCTTTCATAGTGTCGTTGCTATCCTCAGCAGAATTTTTTTTTTAATAGTTTCTATTTCACTTATGATACTTATTTGCTCCACACGTCTCAAAAAGACACCCCAGAGTTTCCAGTACCCCAATCATTATGAAAGGTATTCAATCCCTTATCTGCAATTTTGAAAACAGGAAATCTAAAAGAAAAAGAAAAAAGGAAAAAACGATAGTTGAACGATTTTCTGGGGGAGCGTAATCCATACATTGCGTTCATATTTGTTAAATGGTAGATTTAAGGAGACGAGCGAGTGGTAGATTTATACACGAATTTCGAAGTATTGAACAATATTGCCCCATGAAACACCGTCATCCTTGCAACATTTTTGTTACAATAGTCCCAGTGTATATTTTACCTCTCTATGACCCACCTACTAAACCGACTTTCTGGACAGTGACAAAAGAGATTTTGATTTCAAACAAGGACAAGTGCTTACAAAAATAGATGTAATTTTTAGAAATAAAAGGTATCACTCAACCTCAAGCGGTAACCACCACGCAACTGGAATGAAATTACAAATAATAATGATAATAATAATCCTGTGGAGAATATCTTCCACCACTCCCTTTCAGTTTAGCCCTCATCCCTCTTTCAATTGAACTCAACAACAACACCTATGGATATAAAAACGGTAAAAAGAGAATAAATCAACTATTCTTCATGGATATTCTATGCAAAGGATTACTCAGAGCTTAGGAGGCTGTTGCAAACTGTTTAGAGGTTCAGTAATGACATTGGAATTAAATTTGGCCACAATAGGTGTGTAAAGGCAATTTTCATGCAAGGAAAACCGGCAACAACAAAGGATAATCCTCTTAGACCTGGAAATAACCATTCAAAAACTTGAACAGGAAGATACCTATAAAAACCTCGGGATTAATGGAGGCAATGGAATCAAACATGCATTCATTAAAGATAGAAGAAAAATGGAATGTTACTGAAGGATTTGAGCTCTCCATAAAACTAAGCTTAACTCAATACCTGTAGTATGGTAAAACTTTAACATCATTAACTTGAAGATAACTGATATATGCAGGATGGACGCTAAAACAAGGAAACTCCCTACCGATAGCAGAATGCACTACCCAAAAGCAGACGTAGACTGACGTTACCTCCCCCGCAAGAAAAGAAGGCAGAAGAGGTATGATCCAGTTAGAACTGTCATACAAATTACTACCATTGGCCTACACGCTTACCTGCAGGCAAGTGACGACTGGATGTTGACTCTGGTGAAAAACCACGAGACAGCAAAAAGGGTTCACTCAGTTATGAGGGAATCCAAGGCAATTCAAGATGAACTGAACATGATTGGCATAATCCAAAACCTACACTAGCTTCAACTAAAGTCGCAAAAAATGTAAAAACTACTGTCAAACGATAAAGGATATCAATGTTAGAAGAACACTGGGAACAGAAATCCTTGCATGGCCAATACTCACTTTGCACCCAAGATGCTGATGGAGATGATACCAAAACCCACCAGGGGACACGAAGTTCAGGCTCAAAAGCCGGAAAAGAGGGCTTCGTCCTCACTGTTCAAGACCAAAACCCTCCTACCAAGAACGACCTAGCACATGCTATCAAATACAGTGCTTACCCCAGCTACAGGTTCAGTGACAGCGCAGCTGAGACTATCAACCACATCATAACTGGATGATCTGTTCTGTCCCCAATGAACACAGACTTAAACATGATAGAGTGTGTCAGTACATTCGCTGAGTCATGTGTAAACATTATGGAACACCACTCACTCTACAATGATATGAACACCACCCGGAGCCTATAACCGAAAGACAAGATGTGGCAATATGATGGAATTTCCCAGTACACACGGATCGAGCCATCAAAGCTAACCACCCGGACATAATTATCAAGGACAGAAAGGAAAAGGAAAGCGATGCCTATTAATAGATATGACCAGGCCATTCCATCAAAACATATCTGTAAAAGGTTTCGAAAGTTGTCCAAGTACAAAGACCTGGAAATTGAGATCACAAAAATGTGGCAATTTGAGACTGAAACAATACCTGTTTTTTTTTTTATAAGAGAACTTGGGGTCATAAAAAAGGGTGTCGACAAATATTGAGGGAGAATAACAGGAAATCTAAGCATCCATGAGATACAGGAAATTGTCCTCACAGGCATCGCTCATTACCTTCGCAAAGAACAGTCCATGTAAATATTCTTTTCTTTTATACAACTAGGTACTGTTTCGTGTGTAGCCTCCTGAATTGATTCGCTGCTTTCTATACATGAAAAAAAAAATCCCAGTGTCTAGTAATTCATTACATAATTTCCCGCCCCAAGTTTGAAGCCGGAACTCGGTGTGCATGAATACTACTAGACTTCGAAAGGAAAAAAAAAATAATTGTGAAAAACCAGGGAAATACCATGATCAGGCAAGGGAGCTGGAGAAGGTGTAGAACATGAAAGTCAGGGAAGTACCAGTAATAGTAGGATCATTTGGAGCCGTACCAAAGACGCTGTGAACGAAATTGGAGGAACTGGGGATAAGTGGAAGGATTGAGACTATACAGAGCACAGCATAATTGGAGACTGCACGAATACTGAGGAGAGTGCTGGAAATATGAAACTTGAGACTGTTAGCGATAGCCTAACAGCCTAGAAAAAGGCATGATGGAGGCGGTACAAACCATAGCGCTGCTGTGATAAGTGAGGGCTGGAGACCTGAGGAGAATTGCTGTCACTCAGTCTTCAGCTATAAGCACCAGGCAACTGGTGTGATGACAATAATATTAAAAATGATGGAAAATTTCAAAAGCATTATACATATTGTTAATGCTGAGAAAAAAAGACAAGAGAGAGACAAAAAACAATGAAGGGGTAAAAGTGTGTCTAACAAAACTGATGTTTAAAAGAAATGAGCTGGCACATAAAATTGGCAAGAATATATGAGGTTTCAAAGAGTAAATATTCAGCCCTCTAGCTCCACTGGTGTGATCAGTATGCTTAATACATACGTACATTGATAGATTGCCAGCTATACCAACTTAAAAGCTGAAGGAACTAAAGTTTGGGTTGGCGCTTTCTAATAATTGATTTGAAGTCAAGAGCGCCAAATATTGCTTGTATGAATTAATGGATCCAATTTAATGAAAATCTATTCTACTATGACAGTAGGTATTAATTATAGTTATGCTATTCTCTCCAAAAAGACTAAAAGAACACATTAAATGCAACCTTTTCAACTGATCTTTGTTGACGAAAAGAAGAAGTTGAAAGATAAAAGAGAGCCTTCAAAATCCTGACACATCTCGGTCAAGTTTTCCTTCAAATGAACACAGAACTTCTGTCCAGAAAATCAATAACGGGTTAGTTTTCTTAACGAAAAGCAGAGAATATGAAATTAACCAATTTATTTATTCACATGCAAAATGTTCACAGTTGCAAAGAATTATACACCATAGCAAATATTTGACAAGAAAAATCAAATTTCTCAAGAATCAACACTATTGCATTAAGTGGCCGAATTCTTAAAGACGAAATTTGAATTTTTAAAAAAATGTTTGCTTCGGTGTGTAGTTCTCGGCATCATTGGCGGCTTGAACTTCGCGACTCAACTGTCTGGAGTCTGCAACAATATTTTACTCAACAGACTGTTTGCTACTTATACCGTCATATACATGCAGGAATTGTCATAAACACACATATAATGGTCAGAGACTGATTTTACGCCACCAACAGACAGACTTTTACAAACACTTTTCCTGTGTCATACTTTTCATCAATGAATGCCATGTCACTTTTGCATTTATTTTGAACGATATTGTTTGCATATTGCCGATTACTTTATTTTAAAAAAAATATACAACTTCTAAAACCTTGCATTCTTCCTTCTGCAATCTCTATTGATCGTCAGATTTTCAGGTACCGATAATTCGTCCGGCGAGGGACCTCGTCTGAATTGATCAAAATTTGAATTTTACATAATTTCCAATAAGCTTTGAAATGCGAAACTTACAGTGTATTTAGAAACATTGAACATACGTTTTTGCATGAAGTTATAACTAGCTAGCTTCCAAATTATCTAGCAAAATAAGATGAGAAAGAAACTGGATCAAATTCCTTTTGGTCGTAATCTGTTTGGGCGTCTCAGCTCGGTACGACGTCCGCACGTTCCGTATAAATTCGAAAACGTAGACGATCTCAGCGGAAACTTTTGTGTCTAACCATCAACGTAAATATAAAATATGCTTGCTTCGAATCTGATTTCTTTATGTACTCATTCTTACATTTTAATATTCATCTCTATTTTTTACAATGCCCCTATCAATAATACCTTAAAATATGTTATATTATTTTTGTCCAGCAACTAATATGCATGTAACTTCTTATCTTTTGTACATACGATAAATTGCATATATTTTATTTCTGTCTTGCTTGTATTTCTCTTTCGTGTAAAACATCTAAATAGTATTTAAAAATATACATACTTACTATTCAAAAGATACAACGAACATTGTAATATTTCTATGGTAAGATGATCATTTAATTTTCACCAAAAAAAATAACTTCATTGCAATGGCGACCGAAGCCTACTAAATTGCTGACCCAACGCTCAAGAAATATCATGATACAGTTGTAAGTACAGTAAATCATACATATTACGTGCACGTATATACCCAATCCATACATAAATTATATGTATTTAGCATTGATTGCCAAAATCCAGAGGAGATACTTAATGAGCAGTTTGGAATGGTGGAAGTATTACTTTTTATATCTAGCTCAGGCCTACTGCAGGCTCTAAAAAGCCCTCTCGCTGTGGGTAAGCTGATCCCGAGAGCATAATTTTTGACCGATCCTCAATAAATTCAGACAGGACGCGTATTTTAAATATAATTCGAAGCCCCCCCCTTTCTTTTGACTCCCCCCCAAAATTAAGTTTTAGTTGTGGCTCAATTTAAAATGTAAGTTCATTCTAAACTGGTCTCTTATTTTGTGTCCGACAGTGTTCACGCTTGTTTTTCGAAAATTTGGATTTTCACACCGATCTCGCTACCCAACAAAAAGCGAGAGAAGTAACTTATTCATTGATCACCCGTTTTACTAGAAAAAGTCTGTTCTCGCATGGGTATGCAACTGTTCAGTTGTGCGTCGACTTAATTCAAATAAATTCACTACTTCATTATTTATTCATCATAGTATTTTCCCTGGTATTCTATGATCTTATCTCATCATTCAGGTAAATTGCTAATTCCGGTTTTATTCGATGAATTCTTTGAAGAATTATTGATCTCTTGAACTGATTGGAACCCTTGACCTGACAACGAATGTTGCATGGAGTGAAGCAAGTGAAAAACTGACAGGTGTCGAGAGTACGCTACATCACAGCTCTATGATCGTTACCTGCCCCGTCGTTTTGCAGCAAATCGACCAGTAACCTTCATGGCTGAGAAAATGGTTGTGTCTCTTCCAATGCGTCATTCAAACGAGCCAATTGCTAACTTTAGCGTTTCTTAGTCACAGTTTGTTCAATTCCCAAAAGAATTCTCTATGGATACAGCCAATCTCAGAATATTTTCCCGCAGTAGATTCAATTTTGGTAGAAATGTGAAAGTTTGTCCTACATCTAGATTCCCCTCGTTTTGGGCTCTCCTAATATTATCAACATATTAATTCATTTATCATTGCCAGTAGCTCTCTTGTCGAAAAATATTTTTAGTGCTGAGCTACAAAGAAAAATCAAATGCTTAAACTCTGACCGATGTTCGTTACCATAAGTTTATATGGAACCTAGTTTTCCTACCTTCTAAATATTTCCTAAAGTATGTAAATGTTGTATAACAGTTGGCTTATGGCACATGCAATAGAAACAAGAGTCAAAATTCAAAGATGCCCCTCACTCTTAATACTCCTGAGATTTTCCTATCATTTGGCCAAAGATGGTGCTGGGAACTTTTGCATTAACCTGATACTTTGATTCTCTACGGTTACCAAAATCGTGGGTAATGAAGTGGATTATCAAAAATGATGCATTCTGACTCTCTGGGTGATGGCTTGATTCTAAGAGTGACTGAATATATTACTTTTTCTTTGTTAGTGTTCTCTTGTTGAGGGTCAGCTGTTGGTTATTAATAACAGTTTATGAAAATGGTTGATGAAGTAAAGCCTTTCGCCTTTCGACCGCGACACTGAATCGGACCAATTGAAGATACACACCCCATTCTTTATAATTGTTTTTACACTCAACGACTGAGCTTGAGCCTTTTTTTTCTCTTTCCATCTTTGTCTCTTTTTTTGCTTCCGCTAACATCACATTCATCATCATCTCTCTCTCTCTCTCTCTCTCCCTCTTTATTTCATCTTAGCAATTACTATGTCAATTTGCTGTTTTTTTCTTTTCTTCGTTTGGCATTTTGCATCATTGTTTTCTAAATTATGTTCTTTCTTTCTTTCTATGATCTTTCTACCCTGCATCAGCACATTCGTGTATTTGTAAAATCCGCAATACCTACCAACTCTAAATGCATTTATCCGTCTCTGTTTCGTCCCATCCTTCCTGTGCACCCCTTTTAAAATTGTTATGTCTCTTGTCACTGTTTCTCTATTATTTCTCTTCTTCTCCGCTCAATTATTTTCTGTATTTCGCTGCTCTACCTTTCTTAACTTCATCTTTCCCTTCCTTTTCCTTTCTTCTATCTCTTTTTGTCTCTCCTCATCTCTTTTTATTTCCTTCTCCCTCTCTCTGTTCCTCTTGGTTCATACCGTTATTCTTCTGCCTCTCCATTTATCTGTCCCGTCGCTGATATCTCAATGTCTTTCTCTTTTCCTCACCTACTTCCCTCCCTTCCACCTCTCTCTCCTGGTTGCAGAATTCAAAAATAATGTTTTTGCCATTGGTCAATGTCATCAGCCATTATTGGCAATAAGCAATATCATGAATATTCATAAGCTCCTCCCTGACTCCGCTCGGCTGATTGGGGCAATCAATAACTGAGAACATGAATCGACAATTTTAAGCATTTACGTGTATGAACCAGAGGGTAGGGGTTCCCGTGGCAAAATGGTCTTAAAATGGACCGCACAGATAAGATATTAGTAACTTGCCTAACTACTCTTTTCATAAAACCATCCGTCTACGGAGATGTTGGCCAACATATTCACCTATAGAATGCAATCAACTGCCGGGTGCTTATAAAAGTTACACCTCTCGAAAAATCCAGCACCAAACTGAATAAATACTGTAGTATTGTGTCTTTTTTTCTTGTTTTCATCCCTGTCTTTGAAAAAGGTTACAGAAGAAGCTTCCTGAGCCAATAGTGGAGGTGAGTCAAGATCGAACTCAATACAATTGTAATGGTCTGCGAGACTACCTTGATAATCATTGATTCACAATGAGTGGAAAGTGCTCAAGATTGAAGACATCACAGTAGATTTGCAAGACTATTTTGCTAACATCTACTCCATCAGACACTCATCTCTCTCTCTCTCTCTCTCTCTACACACACACACACACACACATATATATATATATATATATGTATATATATAAGCGTTAAAAATCTTGAATATAATTCTACAATAAGAGTTTTGCCAAATAAAAAAAGCTGCATTTGTTGCTCAGATTTTTGCGGTTTATCTCTCGACCGGTTTCAAAATGACACACACAATATATATAAAATCATAATTTCTATTTCAAACGTGTTTCGTTGAACACAAAGAGTCTACTTCGTTGGTGGTTTTCCTTGTTTGCATATGATATGCTCCAATATATCAACGGTAGTTACAGTATCATCATGTTACACATCTTGCACGTGTAAACTATAAGTCCTCATTAAAGCTATAAGTTACTACTATAATCGTCTTTAAAAATCTAATCTCGATGATAGCCTGTGATTGTCGGATGCACTCGATGGACAGCTCAATGAACTTTGGACAGTTAACTCGGTGATTTTGTCTTGAACCATCTTATTCACAAATAAGAAAAACTAGTAAAAAAGTTGACTCGAAAACTTAATTTGATGTGTTCAATGAAAACATTATATATACATTATACAAATCTGGGATACGATATAATATAGCATAATATAATATCCGATATATGATAGGTTTATCTCAAAGTGCTCGATACATTAAATCAAAACATGAAGTTGGCACAGAATATAATGGATTGAGGATTCGGTACACAAACACGTTTATATTTCTGCTATTTTCCCCAGTAACAGGGTAGAACCATAAACGTGTATCTGTAATGATTCCTTATTCCATTATATATATATATATATATATATATATATATATATATATATATATATATATATATATATATATATATATATGTGTGTGTGTCTGCGCGCTTTTAGGCAGCAATTTCTCTTTCAAACATATTCCGTTGAACGCAACCGATGAAGTTTCATGAGTCTACTTTTTGGCAATATTTCTTGTTTGCAAATAAGATGTTTTAACATAACAGAATTTACAGATATCTAGACTAATATACATATATATATATGTGTGTGTGTGTGTGTGTGTGTGTGTATGATTGTGTGACAAGCATAAGCCATTTCATTGTGGACTCTTGTTATTTCCTGTATAGGCATCTTCAGCGTCCAACGCCTGAATTTTGACTTCAGCCTCGAGCGGATGGGTACTTATGGTAATAGCGCATCGAATTTCGTAGCATAAGTTGATTTATTCGTTTCATCTATTTACGTCTCTCCCAACGGTACCTTCAAGATTGAAAGTGTAATTGTCCATTCATGTAAAATGTGACAGCATTTAATCGTGTAGATGACACTCGATAATCGTTATAGAGTTAGGTTATTGTACCAGCAACCACAAGACACACAGTTCAACATCTATTGATAGTTATATATCTCGATGGTAGAACCTCGTTCCTAGATTCTTGTAGGTAAACTCAACTTAGGATCAAATTCATTACTCAGCAGCATGACTAGCTTTACTGCAAGCGCTCACCTTTTCGCTCCGACAGGTATTTACTTAGTTTGGCACAAGGCTATAATTTGAGGCTCTCGTATAAATTTACTACTCTAAAAATGGTCGGTCATCATCATGTCAACAATCGGTATAATGCAGGCTTCATCTTTATGTTCTGGTAAGTATTTACTAAGCTCAGATTAGCATGATGCAAGACCATAAGTAAGGGGCATCTATTGAATATCAAACTAACTACTCAAGCAATTGTCATCGTGTATAACTTGCTAACCATGGTATGTGCCCGTCCTTATCATCCTGTAACTCTAGTGTATAAACACACGCACATTATATATATATACATATATATATATATATATATATATATATATATATATATATATATATATGTATATATATATATGTATATATGTATGTATATATGCATGTATATATGTATATATATATATATATGTATGTATATATATATATATATATATATATGTGTATATATATATGTACATGTATATATATATATGTACATATATATATATATATATATATATATATATATATATATATATATATATATATATATATATATATATTATATATATATATATATATATATATATATATATACTCTACATTGTTGCAAATTGAAAAGCAATTCGCGATAGATTATTCTCGTTACATCCCAACAATCACAGAAAAGTATTTCCCCAAATAGATTCCATTTAGGTTGATATGTTGAAGGGTGTTTTTGGTGTACACAAAATTTTCTTCATTTTGGATTTTCCTAATAAACCAATTTTTTTCTTAATCGACTTTTTGAAAATTACTTTTTTGAGCTAAAGAAAGACAACTGCCTAAATGCTGATTCTCTCAGTGAGTTCACCAATTTTCCGACCCCTTAAATGTTCTTTAGTCTTATTTGATGCTTTAAAGTTGACGTTTATTAGATAAATAAATCGATAATTAATGCATAGCATGAACTTAATCTATTGCAACCAAATGCACCCTGCCTACAGACAAGATGAAAATGCTATAAAAACCATAATCTATAAATACACATCACCTGTTGACCAAAACAAACAATTAAGACTCATCATATACGATAGCAGATTCAAAACTTATGTCATCAAAAACAACACATCCCCAGGAGGAAGCGTCATACATAAGGCCAATGAGGTATATGAATTTATATACCCATTGGGTCACTGCGTCACTACAACGACCCTCTCTCACAGATTGGCATGTCATCTCAACAACCAGATCGCCATCTACCAGCACATTTCGATAAATCGTAGCTCAACAGCCAATATTCGTCAGTTCCTTGTGTATAATACAAGAATTTTATACAATACCAACTCTAAGAAGAGACTTAAAATAATGGAACCTCTTCTGATTTAAATAGAATAACCTATAATCAATAGGATATATTTCGATATTGGAATGGATGCTCTTAAGAACATTTAGCGCCCACGCGTGCAGAGGACATCGTCAGTGCGTTGCGTTAGTTTCACTCACACATTTGAATAAATTTATTCATGATTTCACGAAAAAGACAATGCTAGAAAAATGAATATAGAATACATACACTTTTGAGTAGATTCACTTCCATGCTGATAAACATACATATACACCCACATACGTATATATAAAACGTTTAAACAGCAATACTAATACTCGCACAAGCACGGACACATATCATCAGTACATACATCTACATGCATATACATTTCATCCTCATACATATGTACACGTATGCACCCCCACACATATGTGTACATGTATAGCAGTATGTATGAGTTTATATATCTGCATTGAACGTGATTTTTACGAGTGTATGTGTAAGCGAGATAATGAGGTCCATCAGTTATTGTCAGATTCCCAGTATCGATCACGTGATCCTAACGAAGCGTCGAATGTCGACGGAATAGCGAGATTTAAGTCTCCTAGACTGCGTTAATGTCGGTCACGTGATCCCCGAGTTCAAACCGCTGTCGGACGTGTATGAAAAACGATGTGCCCGTTGTAATAACTTACACATTCATGTTTTTTTTTTATTGTCCTTTTGCTTATTGCCAAGAACACTATTAGGCTGTGCACACACGTATTCAATTACAAATACGTATATAATTATTTTTATTCGCATATACATGCATATATTTACACATTTACTCAATTAAAAAAAATTGAACATGTGCGTGGGTTAGTTTGTTTTTGTGTTCCAGCGCTCCTGGCTATGCCGTTTTGTCTATAGACTTGAAAATTTGAACAAACACTCCTAGGAATGTTTTTTTTAAAGAAAAAGCTTTTTCGACAATTTTGAAGTCTTATTCCGAGGATCTATTAATAACATCTACATTATCCAGAATATAAATGTTTGTAGATGTTTTTTTTTACTCTATTCTAGATGTTCTCAGTGATGTCATAAAAGGAATTTATTCGGACCATATTCATTCTTCGACGGATTTCTTTCTGCATTACTCCAAATTTTGACGCTACAGTTGTTCAGTTATTGTCTGTGATGGATGACGAGTATACCTATAACTCTATATGTATGAGGATGATGCAAAGGTTTTTAGTACAAGATAGTCCCTGGCGATAAAAACGGATTTATCACGAGTATCAAATACGGAGAGAATTGTGGCCCGATACAACAACAGCGTTCAACGTCTCGACCAGAATAGGTTCTACTAGAAAAAAACAAAAACAACTTCTCTGCGTTGATGGAATTCGATGGGAATTATTTATGACAAATTGCTGGAATCTCAAAAGCTGTGGCTGTGTTACGATACAGAGAGCAATTGGCTCGTTTGAATGAGTCATCGAAACGGGAAGACCATTTTCTGGGCAAGGAAGTTAACCAGAATTTTTTTTTGTATGACAGCTTCCATTTTCATGATGTAAATAAGACACGTTGAAGGATCATAGAATTGGGATGGGAAGTACCTCCACGAAGGTCGTATTCTCCAAGCCGGTTACCTTCAGATTATCATTTGTCTCGATTTGTCAAATTATCATTTGTCTCCATCCAACGGTCTTTGTCGGTCAGCAGGTCCAACACGCTCAAAGCCACCCTAAAACACCTGAAGTATTAAAAGAATTAAAAATGGAATCATCCTTTGATAATAAAATGTACAATTTAGCTGAAAGGCAGCGCAAGGTCACAGAAGGCCAAGGAAAAGAATCATACCATGGATTTTTACGACTGAAGGATTTTGCCTAGAACACTGGAAACTTTTCTAACAATTTAATTCATCTATAACAAACGTATGAATGGATTTATCAAATACACATACACACACACAGACCGCACATATATATGTATAGTCTGATAATTATAAAGACATTAGATATATTCCGTCCAGCACCGGTGTTAATGTCTTTATAATTATCACAAACAGTCCATTCCACTGATATAGACACCCTCAGCATACGGGAATAAACATATATACATATGTAAATATCCGTGCTTACAGTCGTAGAATTGAAAAAGATGAGTAACATAAATGCGTTCTAGGATTCCTGTCTTACTTTAATGGTGCTGTTTACTCAGACGGCGGGAGAAGAGTCATGTAGAAGCCACTCCCTTGGTGGATGAGGGTTCTTTCTTTATTCATTTATGACTCTTTATAATTCTGTTCAGTTAACACCGGTGCCGGACGGAATGTTGCCCCCCCCCCCCACCATCTAATGTCTTTATATTCATCACATTCTGTCGTTCATCCTATTGATATACATACATATAGTCTGTAAGGCTTTACAGACTTGAACAGTGAAGATGGAATAGAATTTTCAATGACCATTTTTTGTAATTTTAGTCAATTATCATTAAAACACACACACACACACACACACACATATATGTCTAGAAAGCTTTACAGTTTTAAACACTAAACATTAAAGATAATTATCAATAGATTTTTTTGTATTATTTCAGTCAGCTATTTCCCAATATCTGTCTATGCAATCTATATAATTTTCCTCGGTGTTTTTCCCCCTGTTCTCCCTATCATCATCATCATTAACAACATCATCTGTCTTTTAACGTCCGTCGTTAGACATTGACCTTCCCCAGGATTCGCCACACTTCTCTATCATGGGCATCGTGGAGCCAGTACTTCCTGAACTTGCCTAGCTCGTCTCTCCATCTAATATTCTGCCGGCCTCGGTTGCACATGTGATCTCGGAGGATCCATGTCGTGAGTCATGATGTCCATCGGTTGTCTGCCATTCTTGCAACATGGCCAGCCCACCGCCATTTGAGATTTTTAATAGATTCTATGATGTCCATGATTCTTGTCTTTTCTCAGATGTATTGTGCTGTCTTGTGGTTTCTCCATGTGAGGCCCAGCATAATTCTCCCTATACTTAG
>OY735222.1:49045650-49078150 GCA_963457665.1 Thysanoteuthis rhombus | reverse complement strand
ATATATATGAAAATGTCTAACGACCATTCGAAACAATGTGCTCCTTTGTTTGATCAAGTCCAATCACGATTTAACAAATTTTTTAACAAACTTATTTCATGGAAATTCAAATTCATCAATGATTTTTTTTTCATGAGTAATTACTTGTTAATCAAGCAAAAACACCTATACATTTATTTATCGGCACCAATATATACATGCATATATACATAAGTTCTTTTTTCAAGTAAATTAGGGGTTCTGAAATTCTGATGGTGCCAAATCGGTGTTGTACGGATGATGCATAACGAACGTGGATTTCACGCTTCTCACCGTTTGTGCTCTTTGACGACAGTAATGCAGTCATGCAGTGTTGTAATGCCAAAAAAAAAGTTCCCCTTTTAGCTTGTTCCTGAAACAGAGACAAGCATTAAAAGGTCAGCATTTTCAATCCAATGCTGAAATTGAAGTTGCTGTGTACATCAAGTTGAATCAAGAGTGAGCCAGAAAATTTTTTTATGCACAGAAAAGTGGATACTACGTTTGTACAATGTGTAGCACTAAACGATAACTATGTTGAATTATATAATTGTAATTTTGAAGAAAAAAAGTGACTTCAAGTTGATACAAGTTTCATTATGGTATCGGGTCTAAAACGTATTAAACACGACTGCACTACCGACTAAGCTAACAGAGCCTTCGGCAAGCAGTGTGTTCCCATTTTACTGACAGTATGTATAATCATTAGATCAGATACGCGCGCTGTCGGCTCAGTCGGTAGAGCAGAGACGCATTAAGACAGCTTCGTGATGGACAAATTCAATGCACTAAAAGAATCTTCCGAGTCGCCCAAAGTGAGAATTGAGCTTATTACATTATTAATGTATCACTCGGATTAGACAACGTAAAAAGAATATATATATATATATATATATATATATATATATATATATATATATATATATATATATATATATATATATATATGCGTGTTTGTGTGTGTGTTGAGTCTGTCTTTGTGTGTGTTTGCATGCACGCATACTACTATATGTGTATCAAAAATCAAAGGAATGTAAAATCTTGACGTCGAAGATTCCAGCCAATTTTCCATATCTCCAGACATCCACCCTCAGATTTCCATCCCCCTTCATCTGGGATCCCGAGTCGGACAGAGAAATAAATCTGTCGCTGTCTGACGGAGTCAATTGCAAGATGGCTGTTTGTGTTCATTCGGGTCAGCTACCAAATCTAGGGCCAATTTGCTCCTCTAATTTAATGAGGTCGTCTCAATATAAAGGGATAAATCCGGAGCACATGGGCTCTTTTTCTTGATCAGACATCTTGACTGAAATCATAATGCTAAAAATATTTATATTCACACAGTTATGTACACTCTAGCTGGACCACATAAAACAGGACCGCCAAACTAGTGACAACGGTTACTCTCAGCTCATAATAAAGAAAGAAATCTGTTCAACACTAGACAGTGAGTCACTGTTGTTAGTCAAATGCTTATAAAATCTTCCTATCAATGTTCTTGGCATTTTCGTTTGTTCTTTTTTTTTCCGACTTCTATCAGCTCTCAGAATTATTACGATAATTCTCGCTCACGTATTTAACAATTCCTGAATCTCTCAAGATAGGTCCTGGTATTTTTATTTTTATTTCTTTTCCTTTACTCATATGCCTGCTGTTATGATCCTTCATTCTCTGTGATTATAGCTATTCCTTATTGGACAATTAGAAATAATTGCAATAACGTAACTGCAATTGAAACCACCAGATCAACTTGTTTTTATTTTGATCAAACTTCTGATCAATCCTCATATGACTTTCCTCCACTTCAGCGTTTTCTCTCTCTTTGTCTTGCTCTCTTATTTACTTTGTTAATGGTTTTATTTTCATGAGAACACTGATAGTGGAATAAGTAAGTAACGAGGTCTGGTTAACCCTGGTGGTTGAGTGACCACCTTAAGAAAAAACCAGTACTTAGGTTCGATTCATGGTTTCTAGTTTCTTGCTTGTCTTCACGAAAAGGGCTCTTGGGGTGGAACCTTTGAATTGAGAAGCTACAAATCAAGCCCTCGCAGTTCAGTAACATCTCGCTATTTTATTTTGTAGCCGAAGTCTTACTTTAAAGTTGACTTTATTTTCGCCAAGTAACAACGATGACAATAACAATGACAACAACAACAATGATCCTCATTAAAATTATAACCCTCCGAAGCTACTGAAGATATGGAATTTGGCATGCAACCTTATTCCAAACCCGTTAAAAGATCTATGAAGAATGATTAATGTTACCCGATCTCCTTTCTCTAACGGTCACATTTTTTTAGTATATATCTGGAATTATATCCAGAATTGCCTGAAATTATATCTAGAATCCGCTAGATATTCATTACATTTATCTACAAAAATACCTATATGCTATTTTATAAAATCCCTTTTCATGGTCTAATTTGAAAATCTGTCTTGGTTGAAAAAAAAACTGTTTTTCATATTTTCTGCTAATTCAGTGGTTGAAATAGTTGCGTTTTTCTTTCTGAGTATTTGGCACTTGTATAGCTGTAACCAAACATAGTAGAAACCTAAAATTTTGCATACATACCCATACACACACACAATGAATACAGAAAACAGTTAATTTTTTTTTGAAAATTCAGCCAAATAGCTGAAGTATTTGCTTTTTTAAAATATATGTATATGTGAAACCGTTTAAAGTATAAACTTTCTGCATGCACACTCACTTCAACGGCCAGGAGAAACTTAATTTAGAGTATACTTTGACCCAGAAGCAGCCAGTGTTGTTTAATCTTTTTTTTTTTTAACAAACTTTAGGATTAAAAAAAAACATTTTTTTATGACAGCCCCCACCCCAATCTCAAAGAGTGGTGCATTTCCAAGAAAAACATTTAGTAAACTGAAATGACACAAAGTAAAGGAGCAAAAACCATTGATTTACGTCGGAAATATTTTTAGCTTTCCAAAACTCAAAAAATGGTGATGATGGTATTCGAGGCTGATTCATCAGAGGTTGTGGTGGTGGGAAGTAAAGGGGACTGGGGTATAGTAGGGAAAGGAAGAGGGTGCTCGCTGTCTCTATGAGGGATTTTCACTTTTCGCCTTTTTTTGTAAATGCTTTAAAGTTGCCTGAATGGAACTCCCCGAAAAAGGGGTATACGTGTACCGATGAAAGCGTCTCAGTCATCTAGTACGATCTGTATGTGTTCGCGTGTTCAAGCGAATCGGTATTGGCTAAAGTCTTAGGCTTGTAGAGAATGATTCACTTTAGCAATATCATCAAATTACACAATGACTTGCTAAACGCAACAATAAATAACCTCACATTAATTATTCACACTCTATACGTATATACAAATCCAGCTTCAGACATACTTCACGATATATCGAGAAACATGGAGATGACTGACTCCCATCAAAGCCTGTCAGGCGTGGTCTTAAGTGTTCAAACAATGGTGATCGTATCCTGTACCCTACACGAACAGACACTGTCCCTATCTTCACGGTCACTTCCAAAAAGACGTTGACCATCTGCTTAGTGGCAAGAAACACTGCACACTAAACTCCGCTCGGCCAATTCACGAAGCTCTTTCAAGCTACCGGCCCCTAGCCAATAGCTATCGGTTTACGCCAATCAAGGACCTAGTCTGTCTTGTGTGTTCAAATACCGTCTTCTACAACGGGCCAGCGCGCTTTTCCTCCCTGGTAAGTGTACAATATAGATATATCGACCAGTAAAGGGTGACCCTGGCGCTAAACCACAACATCCATCAACCAAACAGTTTGGTGGCTTGACATTTTTGTATTCAGAAGCTCAAACGGCCCGAACTGGGAACACACGTGCTTCATTGGGTCGGGTGGGTGGAAAGCCTCATTATTTCATATCTGCGTTTGGTATAGGTAAGAGCGGGGCCTGCAACACAATGGAACATAGTGGACCCTGCCGCTGGCAGAGGGGTTGTTTGGTGGGGGGTGGCTAAAGGTATGGATGCGGGCGGAAAGAATTTCGTCTTGTAATTACTTGTTTGATGACATCAATCTTATCTGCTGAGTGCTTTTGCCAGACAGATGCTGCAAGATTTGGGTTCAGTTTCACAATAGAAGGCGGGAGAGGCTTTCGAAACCAGCGACGTGTGGCGACACAAACATAAGCCAAACAAGCTAATATGCATCTCTTTTGCTCTCTCTCCCTTTGCCATTGTGCGAGTATATATGTTTGTGTAGATATATCTAAGAATACTAATGTCGATGCAAATATATATCATGAATACAACAATTTATACTTTTATATATATATATATATATATATATATATATATATATAAAGTTTAGTGTATGTGCACGCGCGTTGATAAATTCCTGAAGTTTTCTCTTATTATAAATTATGGTAGTTATATATATATATATATATATATATATATATATATATATATATATAACTACCATAATTTATATATTATATATATATATATATATATATATATATATATATATATATATATAACTACCATAATTTATATATTATATATATATATATATATATATATATATATATATATATATAGAGAGAGAGAGAGAGAGAGAGAGAGAGAGACTATAGATGTATGAAAGTATGCATGCATAAGCTCCCCAGAAATTTTATCCTCTACAAATGGTCATTTTATCGTAAGTGTGTACATACATATACATTCATGAAAAAGTTAAAATAATATATGAATACATACGGATAGAGAAACCCATGTAAACATTGACTCATGGAAGCATCTTTTAATTTCAAAAGGGCTCTCATCTATCTGCCGATATATATATATATATATATATATATATATATATATATATATGTGTGTTTGTGTGTGTGTGTGTGTGTGTGTGTGACATCTGTTGTTATGCTTACTGATCCCTCATCGTTAAATATTTTTGGGTAACCTACTTAAGTATTCAGTATAAAATAATATCAATGTACAATACACATAAAACCTTATACAAGATGACAAACTACATACAATGATCATGCTGGGGAGCCATCTAAATATGACTGTTTCGTTTTTCTAAATCCCTGACACAGTTAGATGGTAAACAACTGATGATCCCAACAAGGGGCAATTTATACATTGTACCATAATAATAAAGTAAGTGCTAAACAGAGGAATATATATATATATATATATATATATATATATATATATATATATATATATATATATGTGTGTGTGTGTGTGTGTGTGTGTATATGGAAAAAAACTGGAATAGTAATTTCCATTTGGTAAATAAGTTGACTTACATTGCTTTTCCATCCTACAATGATACTTCGAATATCATTTACAATCCTGTACAAAATTCCCGCTAAACACTGCAAGCGTTTTCAGCAATTGCTAATATCTAATGGTTGAACATCATGAGACAGTAATTGCAATGGTTATAAGACGTTGCTTTGAATTGGAAATAGAAATTAGTTGGTGATTAAACCTGATAATTAATCAACATGATTGATTACAATAATGATAAATCAAACTTCCTAAACCGAAATTTTGTACGTATTTTATCTAACACATACTATTCTCATCTCTATTTGCGTACACACATATGTGCAAAGCTCTCTCTCTCTCATATATATATATATATATATATATATATATATATATATATATATATATATATATATATATATATATATATATATATATATATATATATATATATATATATATATATATATATATATATATATATATAGGTAGATTTATAAGAGACTTCATGCCTCGGGCAGCATTAGCTAAGATGCCATACTTTTTGTAGATTCAACTCCATTAGAGTCATTAAAGCAGTAAGCAAGGAAAATATAAATTACTCGGCACAACCAAGGTCTGAAAGAAGAGTAAGAGGATATGCAATTTTTAGAGTATTGTGCAACGCAAGGATTGCCGTTAACGGTAAGTATGGGGTCCCGTAACGAAATTTGATAATCAAAATTAGTCTATATTAGTTATATGGAATCCTGTATTAGAAGGTGAGGAAAAAATCAACGTAGATATCATCAAAGACTAAAGTTTTAACGATTTTTAAAAAATGATTTTTAAAAACTGACAACAGACATTAGCAAAAGGGTTTGATGTTTGAAAAGATTCCTAAATGTATCAGATCAATTTACGTATGTTTACGTGGAACATTCAGAAACTGTCTCCTCATATTTGCGAGCTCTGATGTTGCACCGATCTGGAGTGCTTTATATCAGGACTTCCGCTCGGAACAAGAGCCTCATTATCATCAGTCTTTTATCGTCTGTTGCTGAACACAGACCCTCCCCAGGATTCGCCACATCTCTCTATTGTGGACGTCGCAGAGCCAATATTTTCTAAACTTGTCTAGTTCGTTTCACCATCTTACATTCTGCCGGCCTCGGTTTCGCATTTGATCTCTGGGATCCATGTTGAGAGTCGTGATGTCCAGCGATTGTCTACCATTCTTGCAACATGACCAGCCCACTGCCCTCTGAGTTTCCTAATTGATTCTATGATATCTCAGACTCCTGTTCCCTAATATATTGTTCTGTCTTGTGTTCTCTTCATGTGAGCATGGTTCTCAGTTTGAGGGTCAGTCTATTGGTTCGGTTCCATGTTTCAAATCCATAGTTGACTATCCGGAGGATGCATTGGTTTTATATCCTTCTTTTTAGGACAAACAGGATTTTCATGTTCTTGAAGGTTTAGCTACCGAAGGCTTGCTACCTTAGAATGATTTTCCCCGGAGGATTCCATGGATATTCATTGTCCCTAGGTAGATGTGGTTGTCTACTTTCTCCAGCTTTGCGTTTTCGATTTTTATCGTTGTGAGTTAATTTCCGCCATGTTTACCGTACATGACCTTTCTTTCACTGGAGTTCAAGCGAGGTCATTTTACTTGCTTTCTCTGTTCAGTTTGTTTAGCCTCAGTCAGAAATCCAAAAGGTTATCTGCAAAAAGAACAAGAATAATCCTCATCAAATGTAGGGTAATAAACTCTTTATAGTTTGACTATACCGTTACATTGGACCAAACAGATATATGAAATTAACATTTTCCTTCCATGATTTGAAATCATAACCAAATAGTTGCTAGGTAGTTCGCTTACTGATTCAAACTGACAAGTTTTATGTACGTACGAATCTTTTCATTATATATACATTACAAAAGTTGCAGTAATCATCGTCAGTTGGTCAATAACTAGGAGTGGTGTTTGACCCTGCAACAACGAGTCTTGTTAAGTTTTCGTAGTGTTAGGGTGGAAACTTTTTTAGCCCACTCTCCCCTATTTTCAACTGAGAACATTAGATGAATCATTGCTTTTTCGTGGTACCAGCGGTGGTAATCCATCCTATGAATGGATACTTCATGGAAACAAAATTAACATAAAAAATCAACCATACCCGATTTAAGCCAGTGGAATGCGAACATTCCGAACGATGTACGTCTCCATGGTCAAAAATACACCTATACACTCATCACCTGAAGACGGCCGTAGGGTACAATGGCCGAAACGTTGAGTTCAAATAACCACAAGATGAGGACAAACATCCATAAAAAACTTCACAAAACAAAAATTTATCCTGAATTATACGCAGATTTCTTTATATGATTTTAATCTTATTAGTTTAATTCGTTTAATTTTGGGCTGATGACGTGTAAAATATCTATCCATGCATCTTTCTGTGTTTAGCTAAAATTTATTTTTTAAATACCATAAAGAGAATTTTTCACGTTTTTGTTGACATTTCACATAATTCGACTGGTTGACATTTATAAAATATTTATTCACTTGAAGCGAGATATATGTTGCTTTCTGAGCTGTTTATGTGTAATTTAACCACATGACTTATGACACACAATAATCCGACCTAACCAGGCATCTGCTGCAACTTTCCAGGGCGGGGATGGGATCAAAGGATATATTCGGAATATATCTTAGCAGTAGCCCTGTTACCAGCAAATAGTAATACTATCTTTTTATGTAGGTTTGGATTTACATTGAACAATAGAGAGGCAAAGTCTGACATCATGACGAACTTCCGGTTCCAGCTGGACAGAATTTATACTCAATCAATCCTACTCGTCTCTTTTGATTATTTTGATTGCAATTTTGCACATTTTGTCAGGAGAGGACCAACACCTTATACCGGACAAAAAATATTGATTAATTTTGATGATTTCGATCGATTTTGGCTTGTTTTTCCATTCAAAAGCAGACAACAAGACGTTGGCTTTAAGGGTTTCATTCAGATGTTCAACAACAACAATTAAGATGAAGATAGATAGTAGCAAATATTTGCTGATGATACCGCTTTTGCATTGATTTTCAATGAAATTGAAGGCTTACAAATTCATAATGACATCCTAATTGTGGAAAAATTTTCCTTGTTTCTATTTTTCAAACAATTTGCTATTGTTTAAAGTGTTTCACTTTTACTATTTTGAAAAACTTTATTTTCTAAATTTTACCAGAGATTCTACTGTTTGGCCATGTTTAAGTCTCGGCATCTTCATTTTATGGAGTATTTTATTCATAAAGTGAATTGTTTCCAGGAAACAAAACAAAAACGAAAAAAAAAAAAGAAGACAAACAAATAATGGATCGTGGGGGCGGGGAATCGATTAGCTAGAGATGGAGACGGTCTATCCGAGTGTTATGCCCCTCGACGGGACAATAAAAGCGGCTATAACAAGTTTTTGAGTAGATAAGAAGTGGATGAGTCTGTCATTGATAACTTAATGTGATAGGCAGGAAGGAAAAAAAAAGATGAAGCAGACGAGAATGGAACTAAGGAAGGTGAGAAAAGCAAAGAAAGAAGAAAAAAGGGTAAAAGAAGGAAGAAAATAGAAAGATGTAGAAAAAACAGAAGCCAAAAATAAACAAAGAAGTTAAGAAAAAAGAAAAAATACGTAGGAAATATTGAAGAGAAAGAAAGAGATACATTCAAGTTAATAAATAAACCAAGAAAAATGTTTACGATGAGGAGGAAGGAAAATGAGTGAGAGAGAGATAGAGAAAGATTGATAGAGGGAGAGAGAGGGAGGAGGGAGAGCTGGAGAGAGTGAGAGGAAGAGCTAGAGAGAGAGAGAGAAACTCAAAGAAAGATTCAAGATTATTACTGAATTTAACAACAACAATATCAAAAACGTCAACAATATCAAATATATCAACAAAAGGCAAAGAGATAAAATACTGTTTTTACCATAAACGTTGATTTTATGGGGTTAAATTTTATTAAGCAAATAAACAAACTGGCTTTTTGTTTTACACACCGTGTTTGCATATTTGTACATTGTTTTTCATGATTTTTTAATTTAATGTTTCGTTCCGTTTTATTTTATTGTAGCAATTTTGCTCTTTTCGCTCGGTGTTTCGTTTCACTTCGTCATTGCTGTTTTTTTTTTATCGTTTAGCAAGCATAACAATTATATTTCACACGCATGCTTCCACATATGTTTGGATTCGAAGATATTTTTGTGGTGTGTCGAGGCAATCATGAGACATTTAGCACGCATACATTTATTTTTGCCTAAAGGAAGTTTTAAGAGGATTTAATGTCGAACAGATCTTTTCTTTAGTTGACTTTAAGAATCAGTAGTTCAGAAAATAGAATGAACTTTTCTTGAATCCTTCTTTAAATTGGTTTGGTGTATTCATTTGAATTGCAAATGTGTAAGAAAGTTGGTCAAACTATTGAACTGGTGTTGGTCACCCATGTAATTTATTCAGCAACGTTTTGTGACCATAGAGGGTCATGGCTGCGGTGATCGAAGGACATATCTCTCATTGTGACATGATGAAAAAAAATAAAAAGCACAACAGGTTGCGAAATCATGTTACTAAGGATACACCTCAATCTGCAAATGTGGTCTGGTACTTGAATCGTAACTCTTATCTTCCAACAATTGTCACTATGAAAAAGTTTGACCGTCCACCAAAAAGTACACTCGTCGCCACTCAAGTGCTGACCCCTTGGACTGAAGGCATATAAAATTCAGGCCCGGAAATCAATTTCATGGATTTCGCCATCTGGTTTGTTCTGGAGAGTGATGTCTCAGAGATCTACAACAGCAGTGCTGAAGCACGACAGGATGCCTTCGTCAAATCCTTGACCAATTCGGACGAAGAAACGGTGCAGAGGTCTGTCGCCGGAAGATGTGTTCATAAACCAGACTTCAGCATCTTTGGTGCAAAGTTGTGGCCAGCAACTGTAAAATTAGGTTAGGAATGGCCTCTGGCGACCTGAAATGATCAGTGCAGTACAACACACTTTCTATTATGTTCGCGGTGAAAGTGTATTTTGGGTAAAAATTGCAAAATTCGGTGCTTGGTCATCGATTTTCCACCTCTCGCTTGACATATTTTGTGTGCATGGAATTTCTAAGTCGTTGTGATTGATCATCGTTGAGTCAGTGGACAACAATGAGAAGAACCGAAACCTTGCCTAGGTATACTGGGTTCAAATGCAGTCAGCGCAGAATTGACTGTGTCACTGGATGAGTAATCGTAAGAATGGAAGTATTGACACATGTATGTTAAAAACTAATTTTTTCTCAAATCCTAGAATTCATGTGCATCCTTTCAGTGTTGGTACGTCAAAGTGAATTTTCGGGCCATGTCTTATGGCCGTTTTTGCGTTTGGGTCAGTGTTAGATTAGGGTTTTCGCTTGAAAACATGTTTTATCGTCGGATTACTGTCAGATTTCTTTATAAAATATTGCCATAATAGTATAACTGCTGAGAGAGAGAGAGAGAGAGAGAGAGAGAGAGAGAGAGAGAGAGAGAGAGAGAGAGAGAGGAACAGAAAGTATGGGCCCAGTTTAGCATCATAGTTATAGTATCAATAGAAACTACTCCTAAAATCTTAACTCTCCCCTCAAAACTGACAAATTTCTAGATGGTTTAGAGCTCTTATAGACTGAAAGCACATGAGGTTAGAAAAAAAATTTTTTGAGAAGATTTTATTGTATCGGGGTTTTCATTTTATGTGTTCTTCCGCGCCTGGCCATTGGCTTTTCCACGGATTTTTTCTCAGTAATGCATAAATCTTCAAATTGGTTTAACAAATCAAGACGGGGAATGTTATTTTTTCACCATAATTGACTTATACAAAACTCAGAGGTCAAGGCTACCTATCCTATGTTCATCCTGGGATCAAGTTACTTTTATGAACACATTTTCCGCCTCCCATGATGCAGTTACACGATAACAAACAAATAAACGAACAACTGTTCACCGTCTTCACGGTAACAGATGTTGATTGAATAAATTCAATGTCTTTCCCTGTCATAAACGTATCACCAAAACAAAGATGAGATCAGATGGGCATTTATATGCATACATACATGCAGACGCACGCACACAAGCACTCACACACATACACATACGTCCGTGTATCAATAAGTCCATAGTCTAAGGATGGAAAATGATTCTTTTTACCCAACAAGTATCATTTTTCAATATAATTTCCTTTCTTGTCAATGCACTTAATTTATTTGTGGATAGTAATCACATGGGTCGAATATTATATACTCGGAATTTCAGATCAAAATCTAGCCGACTACTAGTCAAGCTAAGCAGTTATTTAGCCACGAAAAACAATACTCACGCTAACATCTAGTTTCTACCACCTCCTTTGAAGTGGTAACTTAGAGCATTTATACAGCAATCTCATAGAGTGAGACAAAACATTCAGTTCGCGTGCACTGTTCAAATTTCCCGATTATTTAGGTTGCACCTCGTATTTATATCACTTATTCTAGAGACACGAATACATTAACTTTGAAATAACTAATGATTTCCTTAATATGGAATTTTCCGATCAATAATATTATATGTTATATCAAAGTTCAAAACAATTACAATCAAGATTCGGTAACCCTAGATAAGCAGTTTGAATTAGGTATCTAGGTATTCATCTCATAGCAATAATAATTATTTTGACCATAAAAATTGCATATTTGAACATTTCAAAAAATTACATTTGGTATTCAATGATATGAGATTCACTTATAATAAATAAATAAATAGCACATTTTGTTAATAACTGACAGAGGCAGTAAAGAATATTGCCAAGGAGTAGGGAAACTAAATTCCCAGATAAGAATAAAGAGCCTTTTTTAAAGGTAAAACCTCATTGCCAAGGAGTAGGAAACTAAATTCCCAGATAAAAAAAAAAGAGCCTTTATCAAAGGTAAAACCTCATTGCCAAGGAGTAGGAAACTAAATTCCCAGATAAAAATAAAGAGCCTTTTTTAAAGGTAAAACCTCATTGCCAAGGAGTAAAAACTAAATTCCCAGATAAAAAGAGCTTTTTTTAAAGGTGAAACCTCATTGCCAAGAAGTAGGAAAGTAAATTCCCAGATAAAAATAAAGAGCCTTTTTTAAAGGTAAAACCTCATTGCCAAGGAGTAGGAAACTAAATTCCCAGATAAAAATAAAGAGCCTTTTTTAAAGGTAAAACCTCATTGCCAAGGAATAGGAAACTAAATTCCCAGATAAAAATAAAGAGCCTTTTTTAAAGGTAAAACATCATTGCCAAGGAGTAGGGAAACTAAATTCCCAGATAAAAATAAAGAGCCTTTTTTAAAGGTAAAACCTCATTACCAAGGAGTAGGAAACTAAATTCCCGGATAAAAATAAAGAGCCTTTTTTAAAGGTAAAACATCATTGCCAAGGAGTAGGAAACTAAATTCCCAGATAAAAATAAAGAGCCTTTTTTGAAGGTAAAACTTCATTACCAAGGAGTAGGAAACTAAATTCCCAGATAAAAATAAAGAGCCTTTTTTGAAAGTAAAACCTCATTGCCAAGGAGTAGGAAACTAAATTCCCAGATAAAAATGAAGAGCCTTTTTTAAAGGTAAAACCTCATTGCCAAGGAGTAGGAAACTAAATTCCCAGATAAGAATAAAGAGCCTTTTTTAAAGGTAAAACCTTATTGCCAAGGAGTAGGAAACTAAATTCCCAGATAAAAAAAAAAGAGCCTTTATCAAAGGTAAAACCTCATTGCCAAGGAGTAGGAAACTAAATTCACAGATAAAAATAAAGAGCCTTTTTTAAAGGTAAAACCTCATTACCAAGGAGTAGGAAACTAAATTCCCAGATAAAAATAAAGAGCCTTTTTTAAAGGTAAAACCTCATTACCAAGGAGTAGGAAACTAAATTCCCAGATAAAAATAAAGAGCCTTTTTTAAAGGTAAAACCTCATTACCAAGGAGTAGGAAACTAAATTCCCAGATAAAAATAAAGAGCCTTTTTTAAAGGTAAAACCTCATTGCCAAGGAGTAGGGAAACTATATTCCCATATAAAAATAAAGAGCCTTTTTTAAAGGTAAAACCTCATTGCCAAGTAGTAGGAAACTAAATTCCCAGATAAAAATAAAGAGCCTTTTTTAAAGGTAAAACATCATTGCCAAGGAGTAGGAAACTAAATTCCCAGATAAAAATAAAGAGCCTTTTTTAAAGGTAAAACCTCATTGCCAAGGAGAAGGGAAACTATATTCCCAGATAAAAATAAAGAGCCTTTTTTAAAGGTAAAACCTCATTGCCAAGGAGTAGGAAACTAAATTCCCAGATAAAAATAAAGAGCCTTTTTTAAAGGTAAAACCTCATTGCCAAGGAGTAGGAAACTAAATTCCCAGATAAAAATAAAGAGCCTTTTTTGAAGGTAAAACCTCATTGCCAAGGAGTAGGAAACTAAATTCCCAGATAAAAATAAAGAGCCTTTTTTAAAGGTAAAACCTCATTACCAAGGAGTAGGAAACTAAATTCCCAGATAAAAATAAAGAAACTTTTTTAAAGGTGAAACTTAATTGCCAAGGAGTAGGAAAGTAAATTCCCAGATAAAAATAAAGAGCCTTTTTTAAAGGTAAAACCTCATTGCCAAGGAGTAGGAAACTAAATTCCCAGATAAAAATGAAGAGCCTTTTTTAAAGGTAAAACCTCATTGCCAAGGAGTAGGAAACTAAATTCCCAGATAAGAATAAAGAGCCTTTTTTAAAGGTAAAACCTTATTGCCAAGGAGTAGGAAACTAAATTCCCAGATAAAAAAAAAAGAGCCTTTATCAAAGGTAAAACCTCATTGCCAAGGAGTAGGAAACTAAATTCACAGATAAAAATAAAGAGCCTTTTTTAAAGGTAAAACCTCATTACCAAGGAGTAGGAAACTAAATTCCCAGATAAAAATAAAGAGCCTTTTTTAAAGGTAAAACCTCATTACCAAGGAGTAGGAAACTAAATTCCCAGATAAAAATAAAGAGCCTTTTTTAAAGGTAAAACCTCATTACCAAGGAGTAGGAAACTAAATTCCCAGATAAAAATAAAGAGCCTTTTTTAAAGGTAAAACCTCATTGCCAAGGAGTAGGGAAACTATATTCCCATATAAAAATAAAGAGCCTTTTTTAAAGGTAAAACCTCATTGCCAAGTAGTAGGAAACTAAATTCCCAGATAAAAATAAAGAGCCTTTTTTAAAGGTAAAACATCATTGCCAAGGAGTAGGAAACTAAATTCCCAGATAAAAATAAAGAGCCTTTTTTAAAGGTAAAACCTCATTGCCAAGGAGAAGGGAAACTATATTCCCAGATAAAAATAAAGAGCCTTTTTTAAAGGTAAAACCTCATTGCCAAGGAGTAGGAAACTAAATTCCCAGATAAAAATAAAGAGCCTTTTTTAAAGGTAAAACCTCATTGCCAAGGAGTAGGAAACTAAATTCCCAGATAAAAATAAAGAGCCTTTTTTGAAGGTAAAACCTCATTGCCAAGGAGTAGGAAACTAAATTCCCAGATAAAAATAAAGAGCCTTTTTTAAAGGTAAAACCTCATTACCAAGGAGTAGGAAACTAAATTCCCAGATAAAAATAAAGAAACTTTTTTAAAGGTGAAACTTAATTGCCAAGGAGTAGGAAAGTAAATTCCTAGATAAAAATAAAGAGCCTTTTTTGAAGGTAAAACTTCATTGCAAAGGAGTAGGAAACTAAATTCCCAGATGAAAAAGAAGAGCCTTTTTTAAAGGTAAAACCTCATTGCCAAGGAGTAGGAAAGTAAATTCCCAGATAAAATAAAGAGCTTTTTTTAAAGGTAAAACCTCATTGCCAAGGAGTAGGAAACTAAATTCCCAGATAAAAATAAAGAGCCTTTTTTAAAGGTAAAACATCATTGCCAAGGAGTAGGAAACTAAATTCCCAGATAAAAATAAAGAGCCTTTTTTAAAGGTAAAACCTCATTGCCAAGGAGTAGGAAACTAAATTCCCAGATAAAAATAAAGAGCCTTTTCTAAAGGTAAAACATCATTGCCAAGGAGTAGGGAAACTAAATTCCCAAATAGAAATAAAGAACCTTCTTTAAAAGTAAAACCTCATTGCCAAGGAGTAGGAAACTAAATTCCCAGATGAAAATAAAGAGTCTTTTTTAAAGGTAAAACATCATTGCCAAGGAGTAGGGAAACTAAATTCCCAGATAAAAATAAAGAGCCTTTTCTAAAGGTAAAACATCATTGCCAAGGAGTAGGAAACTAAATTCCCAGATAAAAATAAAGAGCCTTTTCTAAAGGTAAAACATCATTGCCAAGGAGTAGGAAACTAAATTCCCAGATGAAAATAAAGAGTCTTTTTTAAAGGTAAAACCTCATTGCCAAGGAGTAGGGAAACTAAATTCCCATATAAAAATAAAGACCCTTTCTTAAAGGTAAAACCTCATTGCCAAGGAGTAGGAAACTAAATTCCCAGATAAAAATAAAGAGCCTTTTCTAAAGGTAAAACATCATTGCCAAGGAGTAGGGAAACTAAATTCCCAAATAAAAATAAAGAGCCTTCTTTAAAAGTAAAACCTCATTGCCAAGGAGTAGGAAACTAAATTCCCAGATGAAAATAAAGAGTCTTTTTTAAAGGTAAAACATCATTGCCAAGGAGTAGGAAACTAAATTCCCAGATAAAAATAAAGAGCCTTTTCTAAAGGTAAAACATCATTGCCAAGGAGTAGGAAACTAAATTCCCAGATAAAAATAAAGAGCCTTTTCTAAAGGTAAAACATCATTGCCAAGGAGTAGGAAACTAAATTCCCAGATGAAAATAAAGAGTCTTTTTTAAAGGTAAAACCTCATTGCCAAGGAGTAGGGAAACTAAATTCCCAGATAAAAATAAAGAGCCTTTTTTAAAGGTAAAACCTCATTGCCAAGGAGTAGGAAACTAAATTCCCAGATAAAAATAAAGAGCCTTTTCTAAAGGTAAAACATCATTGCCAAGGAGCAGGGAAACTAAATTCCCAAATAAAAATAAAGAGCCTTCTTTAAAAGTAAAACCTCATTGCCAAGGAGTAGGAAACTAAATTCCCAGATGAAAATAAAGTCTTTTTTAAAGGTAAAACATCATTGCCAAGGAGTAGGGAAACTAAATTCCCAGATAAAAATAAAGAGCCTTTTTTAAAGGTAAAACATCATTGCCAAGGAGTAGGAAACTAAATTCCCAGATAAAAATAAACAGCCTTTTTTAAAGGTAAAACATCATTGCCAAGGAGTAGGGAAACTAAATTCCCAGATAAAAATAAAGAGCCTTTTTTAAAGGTAAAACCTCATTACCAAGGAGTAGGAAACTAAAATCCCGGATAAAAATAAAGAGCCTTTTTTAAAGGTAAAACCTCATTGCCAAGGAGTAGGAAACTAAATTCCCAGATAAAAATAAAGAGCCTTTTTTAAAGGTAAAAACTCATTGCCAAGGAGTAGGAAAGTAAATTCCTAGATAAAAATAAAGAGCTTTTTTTGAAGGTAAAACCTCATTGCCAAGGAGTAGGAAAGTAAATTCCCAGATAAAAATAAAGAGCCTTTTTTAAAGGTAAAACATCATTGCCAAGGAGTAGGGAAACTAAATTCCCGGATAAAAATAAAGAGCCTTTTTTAAAAGTAAAACCTCATTGCCAAGGAGTAGGAAACTAAATTCCCAGATAAAAATAAAGAGCCTTTTTTAAAGGTAAAACCTCATTGCCAAGGAGTAGGAAACTAAATTCCCAGATAAAAATAAAGAGCCTTTTTTAAAGGTAAAACCTCATTACCAAGGAGTAGGAAACTAAATTCCCAGATAAAAATAAAGAGCCTTTTTTAAAGGTAAAACCTCATTGCCAAGGAGTAGGAAACTAAATTCCCAGATAAAAATAAACAGCCTTTTTTAAAGGTAAAACCTCATTGCCAAGGAGTAGGAAACTAAATTCCCAGATAAAAATAAAGAGCCTTTTTTAAAGGTAAAACCTCATTGCCAAGGAGTAGGAAAGTAAATTCCCAGATAAAAATAAAGAGCTTTTTTTGAAGGTAAAACCTCATTGCCAAGGAGTAGGAAAGTAAATTCCCAGATAAAAATAAAGAGCCTTTTTTAAAGGTAAAACATCATTGCCAAGGAGTAGGGAAACTAAATTTGCGGATAAAAATAAAGAGCCTTTTTTAAAAGTAAAACCTCATTGCCAAGGAGTAGGAAACTAAATTCCCAGATAAAAATAAAGAGCCTTTTTTAAAGGTAAAACCTCATTGCCAAGGAGTAGGAAACTAAATTCCCAGATAAAAATAAAGAGCCTTTTTTAAAGGTAAAACCTCATTACCAAGGAGTAGGAAACTAAATTCCTAGATAAAAATAAAGAGCCTTTTTTAAAGGTAAAACCTCATTGCCAAGGAGTAGGGAAACTAAATTCCCAGATAAAAATAAAGAGCCTTTTTTAAAGGTAAAACCTCATTGCCAAGGAGTAGGGAAACTAAATTCCCAGATAAAAATAAAGAGCTTTTTTTAAAGGTAAAACGTCATTACCAAGGAGTAGGAAACTAAATTCCCAGATAAAAATAAAGAGCCTTTTTTGAAGGTAAAACCTCATTACCAAGGTGTAGGAAACTAAATTCCCAGATAAAAATAAACAGCCTTTTTTAAAGGTAAAACCTCATTGCCAAGGAGTAGGAAACTAAATTCCTAGATAAAAATAAAGAGCCTTTTTCAAAGGTAAAACCTCATTGCCAAGGAGTAGGAAACTAAATTCCCAGATAAAAAAAAAAGAGCCTTTATCAAAGGTAAAACCTCATTGCCAAGGAGTAGGGAAACTAAATTCCCAGATAAAAATAAAGAGCCTATTTTAAAGGTAAAACGTCATTACCAAGGAGTAGGAAACTAAATTCCCAGATAAAAAAAAGAGCCTTTTTTAAAGGTAAAACGTCATTACCAAGGTGTAGGAAACTAAAATCCCAGATAAAAATAAAGAGCCTTTTTTAAAGGTAAAACCTCATTGCCAAGGAGTAGGAAACTAAATTCCCAGATAAAAATAAAGAGCCTTTTTTAAAGGTAAAACCTCATTGCCAAGGAGTAGGAAACTAAATTCCCAGATAAAAATAAAGAGCTTTTTTTAAAGGTAAAACCTCATTGCCAAGGAGTAGGGAAACTAAATTCCCAGATAAAAAAAAAGAGCCTTTTTTAAAGGTAAAACCTCATTACCAAGGAGTAGGAAACTAAATTCCCAGATAAAAATAAAGAGCCTTTTTTAAAGGTAAAACCTCATTACCAAGGTGTAGGAAACTAAAATCCCAGATAAAAATAAAGAGCCTTTTTTAAAGGTAAAAACCTCATTGCCAAGGAGTAGGAAACTAAATTCCCAGATAAAAATAAAGAGCCTTTTTCAAAGGTAAAACCTCATTGCCAAGGAGTAGGAAACTAAATTCCCAGATAAAAATAAAGAGCCTTTTTTAAAGGTAAAACCTCATTGCCAAGGAGTAGGAAACTAAATTCCCAGATAAAAATAAAGAGCCTTTTTTAAAGGTGAAAACTCATTGCCAAGGAGTAGGAAACTAAATGCCCGGATAAAAATAAAGAGCCTTTTTAAAGGTAAAACCTCATTACCAAGGAGTAGGAAACTAAATTCCCGGATAAAAATAAAGAGCCTTTTTTAAAGGTAAAACTTCATTACCAAGGAGTAGGAAACTAAATTCCCAGATAAAAATAAAGAGCCTTTTTGAAAGGTAAAACCTCATTACCAAGGAGCAGGAAACTAAATTCCCAGATAAAAATAAAGAGCCTTTTTTGAAGGTAAAACCTCATTGCCAAGGAGTAGGAAACTAAATTCCCAGATAAAAATAAAGAGCCTTTTTTAAAGGGAAAACCTCATTGCCAAGGAGTAGGAAACTAAATTCCCAGATAAAAATAAAGAGCCTTTTTTAAAGGTAAAACCTCATTGCCAAGGAGTAGGAAACTAAATTTCCAGATAAAAATAAAGGGCCTTTTTTAAAGGTAAAACATCATTGCCAAGGAGTAGGAAACTAAATTCCCAGATAAAAATAAAGAGCCTTTTTTAAAGGTGAAAACTCATTGCCAAGGAGTAGGAAACTAAATTCCCAGATAAAAATAAAGAGCCTTTTTTAAAGGTAAAACCTCATTGCCAAGGAGTAGGAAACTAAATTCCCAGATAAAAATAAAGAGCCTTTTTTAAAGGTGAAAACTCATTGCCAAGGAGTAGGAAACTAAATGCCCGGATAAAAATAAAGAGCCTTTTTAAAGGTAAAACCTCATTACCAAGGTGTAGGAAACTAAATTCCCGGATAAAAATAAAGAGCTTTTTTTAAAGGTAAAACCTCATTACCAAGGAGTAGGAAACTAAATTCCCAGATAAAAATAAAAAGCCTTTTTGAAAGGTAAAACATCATTACCAAGGAGCAGGAAACTAAATTCCCAGATAAGAATAAAGAGCCTTTTTTAAAGGTGAAAACTCATTGCCAAGGAGTAGGAAACTAAATGCCCGGATAAAAATAAAGAGCCTTTTTAAAGGTAAAACCTCATTACCAAGGAGTAGGAAACTAAATTCCCGGATAAAAATAAAGAGCCTTTTTTAAAGGTAAAACTTCATTACCAAGGAGTAGGAAACTAAATTCCCAGATAAAAATAAAGAGCCTTTTTGAAAGGTAAAACCTCATTACCAAGGAGCAGGAAACTAAATTCCCAGATAAAAATAAAGAGCCTTTTTTGAAGGTAAAACCTCATTGCCAAGGAGTAGGAAACTAAATTCCCAGATAAAAATAAAGAGCCTTTTTTAAAGGGAAAACCTCATTGCCAAGGAGTAAAAACTAAATTCCCAGATAAAAATAAAGAGCCTTTTTTAAAGGTAAAACCTCATTGCCAAGGAGTAGGAAACTAAATTTCCAGATAAAAATAAAGGGCCTTTTTTAAAGGTAAAACATGATTGCCAAGGAGTAGGAAACTAAATTCCCAGATAAAAATAAAGAGCCTTTTTTAAAGGTGAAAACTCATTGCCAAGGAGTAGGAAACTAAATTCCCAGATAAAAATAAAGAGCCTTTTTTAAAGGTAAAACCTCATTGCCAAGGAGTAGGAAACTAAATTCCCAGATAAAAATAAAGAGCCTTTTTTAAAGGTGAAAACTCATTGCCAAGGAGTAGGAAACTAAATGCCCGGATAAAAATAAAGAGCCTTTTTAAAGGTAAAACCTCATTACCAAGGTGTAGGAAACTAAATTCCCGGATAAAAATAAAGAGCTTTTTTTAAAGGTAAAACCTCATTACCAAGGAGTAGGAAACTAAATTCCCAGATAAAAATAAAAAGCCTTTTTGAAAGGTAAAACCTCATTACCAAGGAGCAGGAAACTAAATTCCCAGATAAGAATAAAGAGCCTTTTTTAAAGGTAAAACCTCATTACCAAGGAGTAGGAAACTAAATTCCCAGATAAAAATAAAGAGCCTTTTTTAAAGGTAAAACCTCATTACCAAGGAGTAGGGAAACTAAATTCCCAGATAAAAATAAAGAGCCTTTTTTAAAGGTAAAACCTCATTGCCAAGTAGTAGGAAACTAAATTCCCGGATAAAAATAAAGAGCCTTTTTCAAAGGTAAAACATCATTGCCAAGGAGTAGGGAAACTAGATTCCCAGAAAAAAATAAAGAGCTTTTTTTAACGGTAAAACCTCATCTAAAAGGTAGAAAGCCTTATTTTATGCTTTCCCAAGTGGGGTAACCTTATCTTAGATCTTAAAGAAACTTTAAATGATATTTTTGTTATAATCATCACCGCTATGATTTAACTTAAAAATCAACTTTCACACTATTTGTCGATGATGATGTGAAATAAGCTATTTATAATGTTTTAAATATTAGAATTATAGTAGTTGGGGGGAAATGTAGTTTGTCACCAGAAACTAAGGCAAAGATTGCGCCACTACACAAGGCTCAAGTGAGAGTACACGGCAATAGATTTTGAAATTAGATGTTCGAAGAGAGCTACTTACAAGGCAATACACAGACTTGCAACGTAATCAGTGGCTATTTACATAGGCCTAGATCTGGACAAAAAGACATGCGAATGGACTGGAACGTTCACAAAATGTTGATGAGCAATTGGAAAGTGCCTGCCTTCGGTATAAGAAATGGCGTAACCCAAAAAGCCACACATTATTCTATAGAATAGATATATAGTCAACAAGCAGAAGAATTGGAACTTAGGACAATGGTCTAAAGTGATATGGAATAACAAATCGAAATTAAACATCTTTGTGTTTGATTATCTCGTGTGCATTAGTAGAAGACTAGGCAAAGAATGCCACCTGTACTGCATTAGGCCAACTGTGAAACACGGAGGGCAAAGTGTCATGGTGTAGAGCTCTGTGTTTGAGAACGGTGTTGATTTATAATATCGATTTTAGAGAATAATTGATAGTAAGTCATATCTAGAAATGTTTGATGGGATTATGCTACCATACACTTGAAATTATAGTGAATTTTCAGCTTGATAACGACCAGAAACCAAGAATCAAAATAGAGCCAACATGAATTATAGTAACACTAACACACAATGTCGTTGCAAAAGTTTTCAGGGTTTTTAAAAAAAGAAATCTTTGAGTTATATGAATTGATAAAATGATTATTTGGCCCTCAAAGAGTTTTAATAGCTTTCTACGATCTCGGGAAATATTGTCAGCTAAAATGTGTATTCCATGATTAAACAACGAGTTTGGCTTTCATTCAATGAATTCTTCGAGGAAATTGTTGGCGTCTTCAACTTGTTGGAACCGCTGACCAAACAAAATGTGTTGCACTGAAACAAGTGATAGTCTGAAAATGACAAATCTGGAGAATACGCTGCACGCAGAAGACGATTAAATCTCATCTTCGAGATTTGCATTAGCAACTTGAGAACGACTGTTGTGATGCAACAAAATCACCTGACAGACTTTTGTGCAGAAGATTTTTTTCCTTTTTCAATGCGTTATTAGAACAAGTTTACAGATCCACTGCTAATATTTCCACAAATTCATGTCTTGCTTATGTAACATCTTCCTCCATAACTTTCTCCAATTAATCAATTTTCGAATTTTGAGGTTTTCCAGTTCCCTTTTTCAAAACTTTGCAAAGTATTCCTGACGCGTGCTTGTATCATTTTCACAAACTGTAGTCTTCCATTATCAACCTTCTTTTACGTTTCCAAGATTAAACATGAAGAGTAAAGCAGTGTTGAATGTTTATGGCGGCACCAGGTCCGATTGCACCACCCAGCAAAATGTTGAATGGGTATCCCTCACAAAAGTAAAAGGTTTAAACGGTCATTAGCTTGGAAGTTTTATTTTGATTTCGAATTTTATTTTAAAACAAAAAACTTAATCTTTTAACTGTATTCAAAACAAAATATAAAATACAAGTACTTTGAAACCCTCGATTTTGAAATGCTTTTCGACTTCGTTCATCAAAGTATTTTTTAACTGACAATTTCTCTTCTCTTGAAAGTTAGTTTCTACTGCCCATGACTGAGCCAGTTGTATAGCCGAAGTTTTTATTTCTTCAAGAGATTCTCGTAGTCGTTTTGTGTGCTCGTGTACGTTTCTTGCGTGGGTCACAGCATCATGCACGTCGATAGACTTAGTCTAGATATATTCGCTTTTGAACGAAAGCATTATTATGAATTTAAGGTTTGCGAAAATACATCTAAGTTCTCCTTCTTCAACCTTCTCGTCAATATTCCTCGATTTCGTAATAATTTCCGGTATACTTTTACGACTTTAATGCATCTAAACCTGAGATTTTTTTTGAAGCTTCGTCCCGTGAAAACCATTTGGTTGGATGTAATCGTTCGAGAATATGTGAGAAATCGTCTTTTCCCGTCTCTTAACACTTGCCTTGAAAAGTTTATACAAGTGTGAAAAAAGCTTGCATGGTATGAAAAAAAATCACTACCTTTGGCAATTCCTTCTATAGCATAATTCACAGCAAGATTCAAATTATGTGTTACACAAAGTATTCATTTTGCATTTTCTGTAGCTTCAGAGTTTTGTCTTGCAGACCGTTACAAACATTTGCAATTACGCTACTGCCATCAAATACCTGTCCCCTACGTATTTTAATGTCAATTTCTAGTTATGATAACTTCAAATCCGGATGCAGTGTGGTCACACACAGGATGAAATTGAAAAAAAAGAGTCATTTACATGTAGATCCACTATATTTTTTGAAAAATTGTCAAAAAAAAAAAAAGAAGAATTTAAAAAAAAGTTTCACCTTAAGACTATGCTTTACTGGTCTACTTTAGTGATTTCCAGAATAGCATCGAGCATAATAGAGAAAGACAGGGCTTTTTGATTTCAACCTGTTTTTATGTTTGATGATAAAAGATTTATTAGCTTATTCTGTATATTGTGACTCAGGTATTTCGAATTTACTTTTTTTTTATCAACGATTTCTTGAAACTCCAACGTGTTCAGCGTGGCCTTTAAATGATAGATTTTGCTGGGCCACGACTAAGAAGCTGCCGCCAGAAATTTGATTTTTTTCGAATTTGTGCATCCAGATTCTCATCAATTAAATTACCTATCTTCCTCAACCTGTTGACAATACATGCCTCTTGGTGCAAATTTGATGACTCATAGGTATCAGATGAATAAAGGTTATATTCATAGAAAATGTTGAAAGTGTCGATTACTTTATTTATATCATCCATGCAAAATAAATATGTAATTAACCTTTGAGCAAACAGCAAGATGAATTAAATGAGAATAAATAGAGTCGTCATTTTAAAATGATAGATACGATATTGAATATATTCGCCCAAACAGCATTGTTAAAGCATCACTCTAGCAGAATATACATGCAACTAAATGTATTTGTTCATTTGTATTCTTCTGCTATATTTTACTTAAGTTATGGAGATTAAGTGAATATGTTACTATTAATAGAAATCAAATAAATTGTCGATTCCGACATCATATTTGAAAGATTTTCCGAATTTGCTCCCTTCTTATTTTCTTTTTATACATTACATGTTTCCTCAGATATATTGCACACCGAGAGCTCTGGCGACCCTACAGATGCGAGGTCTGACGGTTGGTGGGGGCTGGAGGTCAGGCACCGCCTCTGTGAATATGCATTTGATATATCGCCATTATTTCTCCAAAATTTCTCCAAGCAATTGATGAAAAGTATTGGATCAGGAGTATTAAAGAGCTGAGTAAACTCTAGAGACACTTTTAAGCTTTCCCAATATGTGTGTGTGTGGAGCGATCAGATTGTTAGATTAAATGTTAAAAAAATAGCTGAAAGATCCGAAGTTGGAATAGAGATTTCAATATTGGATGCTTAAGCTAGGAATCTATTCATTTCAAACTACAAGATTGAAGGCCAGTTTGCAATTACACAGGTTAAATTTGCGATAAAAGATTTTCATTCAATTTAACATACGGATGTAACATACACCATGTCCGCTTTCATTTTGTCTGTCTCTGGATATGTGTCAGTAGATTGAGACTTTATTATCACAGAATAAAAAAATACCAGAAATACTGTATCATCAGGGTTTTCATAGAATATCCTCACCTCCAATCTTTTCATTATGGACCTTGAAAATGTCTTTTTCCATTCGATTTTAGCAATGAAGATAATATAATGTGATTCTTTTGTTGAAAGGAGGTTTTATATGAATGTATATAAATCTCTCACCCCCACCCATTTTTCTTTCTTTCTCTCTCTCAATGTGAGTGTGTGACTCTGTGCGTATGTATATAATGTACAATATAAATATGTATAAAAAGAATCATTGTCGAAGCAGTTCCAGCAACAGATGTATATTTTACAACTGTCTTTTTTGATCGGTCAAATATTGGTTCTGGTCTGTAGGATAAGTTCCCTAAGCCTGTCCCTGTGACTGGACTTAATTGGGGTCAGGCTAAAGGCCGGAGATTGATATAAAACTTTCGTCAACAGATGGTTATCTATTGACAAAAATAAATAAATAGAACAAACAAATAAATAAAAACGTGTGGTCCATCATTTCAAAGCAAAGTTGTCTATGGCCGCGTCCTAACCTCTTCTCGATCATTAATCTTCCCTTTATTTATTTCTACTTATCTTTACCTATTTTTGGTTGAGGCGGAGATGGAGTTGTTAAAATCTACCTGTCAGTACGTCAATTTCTTGGTCCCAAGGAGAGAAGTGCGTCGGTCAACTGAACGGTTATATACTTACTCGTCCAATTCCATACATATCCATCATTCAACAACGCTTAAATATGGTGAAATGAAACTCACGCTCACATACATACATACATACATACATACATACATACATACATACATACATACATACATACATACATATGTAAATAAATAAATAGATGCATACTTATTTATTAACGTATTTCACATTACTAAATGTACCTATCCACATTTATATATCATGGCACATAAAAAATAAATAAATGAATAATGAATGGAGAGATTTCTATCTTTTTTTTCTGTCCGTAACACTCGACTCTTCTACTTGAGAGAAAACAAGTTTAATTTTATCACAGAACTGAACTAGTAAACACACACAAACACACACACACACACACACACACATTTATCATCATCATCAGTCTTTTAACGTCCGTTGTTGGGTATAGACTTTCCTTGGGATCCGTCACATATCTCTATCATGGGTGTCGCAGGGCTAGTAATTTCTGAATTTGTCTAGTTCATCTCTCCATCTTGTTTTTTGTTGACTTCGGTTTCGCATGTGGTCTCTGGGGATCCATATATATATATATATATATATATATATATATATATATATATGAAAATGATAAGTATATCATACATTCAGAAATTCATTAATGAATTTTTACGTGTGGTCTGGTAGCCATTCGTATACATATCATGCAATGCATGGAGTATAGATTTGATACATACAATGAATTGCTTTTGACTCTAATCCTCGTCTCGCTTATTCTCGGTCTTTTAGTCTCTTTCAAGGCAACAGTATGTATTAAAGAAATGGTCATTACGGTCCGACAGAATGAATTATAAACTGCGTTATATTATCCAAAATGATTTATCGTCGTTAAACAGTTAATGTATCATTCAACTTAGATCGCGTAAATAGAATAGACAATTAAAGAAAAAGGGGGGGTGTTGCAGGAATCGAACCTACCACTGATAGGTAGCCTTTCAACAAAACCATGCACATAACATTCTGCTGAACAGCCCGCTGATACGCGCACTCTCTCACGCACGCACACATACACACAAACCCTTAATACACATACATTTCTATGCATACGTGTGTTTGCATTTGAGTGTGTGTGCGCATGCGTATACGCGTGCGTGTTTGCGAGAGATATGAGAACTTCACCATTTATTTTTCCAATTAACAATTTCACGCAACAATCTGTCGTTGACTCGTATGAATCCACTTGAATATGTTTGTATCAATTAGAACTTTTTGAATTGATCAACCACTCGATCAATCTGTCCATCTGGATTATCTGGCAAATATGTACCTAAACGTTTTCATGTATCAGTTGATCAAGCTAATCCCTGTCGTATCTTAGTCACTAGCATTTTGCCTATCTATTTATCGATCTATGTGATTGATTGGGTATTTCTATATCAAGGCATGTTACTATGTATAGAAATAGATGAAGAATAGGGCTTATGTATGTGAATGTAGACATGTACATATATATATATATATATATATATATATATATATATATATATATATATATATATACACATGTACACACACACATATATATATATATATATGTATATATACATATATACACATACATATTTATACACACATATTTATGCACACTCATATATATATACTATATATATATATACTATATATGTATATACTATATATATACATATATACTATATATATACATATATACACACTATATATAGAGAGAGACTGTATATATACACACACACACTGCATATACTATATATACATGTATACACACTATATATAGAGAGACACTATATATATATATATATATATATATATATATATATATATAAATATATATACACATAAATGCCTTATATAAACTCATATACATTCACGTACACCATTTTACACACACACACATGAGTATGTGAATATATTTATGCAACATGATCTGATATGGATGCGTAGCATATCTTCTCTTCGTTATTCCAGTCCTGAGTTCAATCCTCGCTGTGTGCTCCACACTTGCATAATGAAAACCAATAAGTACGTGTGTTTTATGTGGAAGACTTATATGAAGCTTAGCTTAGTCTGATGCATCATGAGTTAAGTGGAGCAGGTGTTTATTAATCATAGCTTTTTCCTGCAGGTATATCTATCCGTCTCTCTCTCTATATATGTATACATATATATATACATATATAAATATGAATAAATACACACACACACGCATACATATATATATATATATATATATATATATATATATATATATATATATATTTATATGTATATATATATATATATATATATATATATATATATTTATATACATATTTATGTATGTGTTTGTGTGTGTGTATATATATATATATATATATATATATATACTTTCGAGTGTCCGCAATCCAAGTTTTCTATGATCATTCATAATTCATCAATAGCCTTTTGCCAAAGCCGGCATTCCAGTCTTAATCGAAAACACAAATTGTCTGTCACTTGCTTATCCCTTTTTCTGACACAGGTGTCAAGTTACTGCGAGCACAAATCCACAGCCGTCAAAATACGGCCGTGTGGACCACATAAACAATGAACCGAATTCGCACCAGCCCCCAACTTAAACCAATGTCAGCCAACCCTACAGCATGGACACCACAGTGTCCGTTCCGGCGATGTGTCACGTAAGAAAGATGTAAAGACGAACCAGATGCAATAATACTGTTTTCCATGATCTACTCATAACTATGTTTGAAATACACTGGCCTATACACATACGCGTACACACATAAGTCGTTTTTCTCTTGAATCATTAAAAAAAATGCCACCTGTATTATTGTTTCAGCCGATAAATTTTTTCTTTAAAAAAACTGTTAAAAAATTTTGCTTATCGAAGTAGAGACACTCCCACACCCAATAACTACTAGCGATATATTTATATGTGTTCGGGCAGTCAAAAACATTTTGACAGAACAATTTGTTGTCCAGGTCCTGGATCTTGATGATTAAGCGAATAGCCGAAAACGCTCGACTGAAAACTTTTGGACATTTCTCACACACAATAACTACTGAACCATATACAAAATATGATACCAAATCTCAGACTTAGTTTCCAGTAGAAGTTATTATTTGCTAGCTGTTTGCATACTCAAAAAGTACGGAAGATCCCTCACAGCGTTGAGTCTTTTCGTTATAATGTTGATTAGAATAATCAAATTGGAGCAGATAACATGAATATTGGAGAGGAATAGAGCACATTATGATACAAACATGAAATTTTGCGCATCTGTTTTGCCTGAGTGGCCATTTGCAAATTCAAGATGGCAGCTTTTTAAAAAAAGATTGGCATCAAATTTACTTCCTGAAGTAGTTTCTTTCATAGAAAAGTGTTTAATTGGCTGGTTTGAATGATTTTGGTTTGGGTTTGAATGTTCTAAAACATGCCAGAATATTTTTGTACTAATTTAACACTAGTATAATGATTGTAGTGATATGATAATACAATAGTAATCGAAACGTAACAGAAAAGAATATCAATATAACTGTATTTAAACAGTTCAAATTTCTGAAACTCCAGTTGCGTCTTCAAAACTGCACATGTTCGAATATTCATCAAACTCAGTGGTTCTAAACCAGGAGGCAGTCCCCTTTACCCCAAAAGGCGTGAGTGATATCAAGGGGGGGGGGGTACGAGCCCACAGAAAAATGTACGATTTTCTTTAATTATTTTTGAAATTACGATAAATACGATATAATCATTTTTCCCACGTATTTGCTGTAACCATTTCAAACCAATAACCAAGTTGAAGTCGTTGGGGGAGGGGGAGTAGAGGCAAGGTCAAATTACTAAAAGGTACGTGGTGGTAAAAAAAAGTTGGAAACCACTGCTCTTTCTGCTACTGCTCACAAAAGTCAAAGCATTTGCATCGGTTGTAAGCTTTCTCTCCTGACATTTGCCTGCAATCGGGAGTCATGTTGAATAGCATATCTGTAATGTTTCCCAAGGACTACTAGTGTCTGGCCTGGACTCAGATGATCCCAGCCTAATAGGCAGCTCGCTTGGTGTGCTGTCTGAGGACTGCCTGAGTTGATAAGTTACATGGCCTGTGCTTGCGGGCAATGAGATCCAGTCTTGTCTTGTTGAAGAATATTCCTGGTGGAATGCAGTCTGCATCACATGGTCAACCCATCATGCAAAAGACTAGAGAAGCCAACTATTCGAAGTGAACAAACATCAAGCGTGTCCTTGGAGAAGGTTTGAGATACAGTGGCTTCCCTGAACCCAAGGCAAACACCTATTGTTGCTACTGACCGACAGTCGTATGCTCTAGCAGAGAAAAAATCCGTGTTGCTTAAAATATATGTTGAGGACGATTTTCTTCTATAGGTTTTGGTATGGATCGCTGCGCTATCACTGGGTACACTACTACAGGACAAAGGTTGAACCATTGTGAAGGCAGGAGTGGCATCATCTGTTATTACAGAATCTATCCTGTCATGGGACAAGACAAGCCAATCAGATCACAGATTGCAGCTTGTACGAATTGAAGGAAGCATGCCATGATTACTGCTATTCTGAGACTGGTCGATCAAAGCTTACATTTTAAGTCTGGTGGTAAGACTTGGAGCTAGAGATTCTGCAGCTCCTGGTCTAGAGTCTAGTGCTGAACTTGGAGCGCACCATTTTCATCCTGATCCGCTCATTCAGGGAAAGAGACTTTAACCCGTATTATAAAGAACTCCCAAAACATGCCTATTCTTTGTAAACAACCATGTGAACTAAGTGTAATGTTCCCAAATTCACCGTCCAGATATGATTTCCTTTGAACAATAACATTCAGCAGGGTTTCACAAGTTTGTTAATGATTCTAAAAGAGAATTCTCTAGCCTGGCGATTGACTAAGCCCATGATCAAGATAATTCTGAATAGGTGGATGGTAATTAGGTACGAGGTGCGTAAGAGACGTAAAAGGTGCAAACAATAGCAGCAGACATGAGCCGGCACTGAGTTCCAATTCGCTGAGAAGGTGAAAACTTTCTCTGGAGTGTTTAAGGAGATCGGAAACCCATCCTGACTTACCAGCGCTAAACTCGAAAAACATTGCAGACCCCGCTCTCGCCAAGACCTTTGGTACACATCATCAGTGGGCCAAAGAGCATATGAAGTCATTCATGAAGGAAGGGACCATAGAATGAATGAATGTTCATTTCTATCATCGAATGGAATAGAACTCAATTCTAAAGAAAGCTGGAGGCAGTTCTAAAGAGAAGGGAATAAAAGATGACAGTTTTTCTCACAACTCTTCTTCACATGCCAGAACAGGAATTGTAACTGGCAAAAATTCTTGCAACAAGACTGAGCTGTCATAAAAAGAGAAGATACCATTAGCAACACAAGGCAGTCCCTGGATGTTGTGTCTCCTTGTTGACATGAAGAAGCTGACGCAATAATACTTGTACATGCCAGGGATGCAACAACAAGTCTCTCATCATCAAAGCTAATAACATAAACGCCCTCGTCATAGCAATATCTGTACTGCCATCCTGGTCTCGAAAAGGAGTGGATTGCCTCGGACCGAAGAGACAATGTACGATAGATTTCAGTCCATGGAGCAGTTTCTGCAATTGGGCCAGAAAAAGACTCTGGAATACTATACTTTCATGCATTCACTGGATGTCATGTGTCTGCCTTCCGAAGTAAAGGAAGAAGACAACATGGCAGACTTTGAATATCGGTGATGAGGTTTCAGAAACCCCCACCATTCTCAGCCAGCACCCAACATTATTTAGTGATCTTGACCTGCAACAGCTTGAGAGTTTTGATGTCCCCATGTATGACAGATCGAACACAACTATTGGCATGGCATGGATCTATTTTCTCAGTTCCATCATACACAGACAGCCCCTCTGCTCTCTGAGAGCCTGCCAAGTGATCAGGTTAGGATCAACTAGTTCCAGGCAACTATCTCCAGGGCAGACACAAGCAATCCTGCTGACTGGGCAGCAACGAAGGAAGGAGATACGTGATGTCCATCGGTTGTCTGTCATTTGCCCATTGCCATTTAAGTTTTCTAACTGATTCTATGATGTCTAACACTTCCATTTTCTCCCTTATATACTGTGCTGTCTTGTGATCTCTCCATCTGAGGTTGAGCATGATTCTCTCATATGTGTGCTGCATGCTTCTCAGTTTGCAAGTCTGTCTCTTGGTTAGGTACCATGATTCAGCTCCATAGGTGACTATCGGTAGGATGCATTGGTTATTGGTTACCTCAATCAGGACGTTTTTACACCTAGAAAGAACGAAGGTAAATGATCCTGCAACACGTCATTGGCCAGCACGGCAAGATATGGCTTGATACTCTTTTTGGTTTGCATGATCAATGATATAAGTGCTGTTCCCGCGAAGTCAGCGGATTCAAATCAAGGCCTTGCAATGTCATTTATTTTTGGTTGGTGTGATGTATGCTTAAGATGGCTACACAATAAAAAGAAATAACCCTGAGAACGGCACCAACAGCTCTATACATCTTGAAAACGAAACCAAGAACATCAAATGGTAGATTATCGGGATTGGCGAAATGAGAAAACCCAGAGAAAAACTAATCGAATTAAAGAGCAAAAATATTTTTCACAGCCACGGAAAAGAAAGAGGAAAACGGAGTTAGCTTTCTTTCTCAAAGACAGCGTTGCAATGTTCAAAGCTATCTCAGATCTCGTAGCCAGTATCACAGCATAGCTGTCAAAGAGTTGCCAAGTAAACATCATTCAAGTGTAAGGAGGAAGCAATTTCTACGATAAATTGAACTCCATACTCGAGGATACCAAAAAATGCTTCAATGTTATATTTTCATGGGATACTTCAATGCTCAAGATAAAAATGAGCATCTTCTTCCAGAGGAAACCCAATAGAGAATAGACTTGGGGAGCCCTAATCACGAAATAGACTACATCCGAGCCGGCAAAAGCGACTCTGCCGAAGATATCCAGGTCTTGAATCAAGCCAATGTAGGAGGCCAACAATGATAAGATGTAAATAAGATGCAAATTAACAACGAGA
>OY735222.1:49023150-49040650 GCA_963457665.1 Thysanoteuthis rhombus | reverse complement strand
AAACAATAATTAAATGAATCGTCGTCCCATATTTTCAAAAGCATTATTTGCATTTATATTTTTTATTAACTGAATGTATAATATACACATAAAAAGGAGATAAACAGAAAGATGAGAATGTGAATACATACATATATGTAAAAGTGATACATGAGATATATATATATATACGTACAAATAAAAGCATATATATACATAAATATGTATACATATATACAAAATATATTCATATAAACAAAATATACATACATGATATACATATATACACTATATACATACATTATATATATATACACAATATATACATATATATATATCAAAAATACAATATATATATGTATATATATGAAGATAATACATATATATATACATATATACAATAGATATATATATGAATTAAATATATACACTACATATACATATTATGTATATACATAATATATATATATATACATGATATATAAGATAAATGTACATATATATATATATATATATATATATATATACATATATATATATATATATATATACATATATATATATATATGTATATATATATATATATATAAAAAATATATATGCATGGATGATATATGTATATATTGATGATATATGTATATATGAATAATAGATGTATATATATATATATAGATTAATATTATATATATGTATAGATAGATAATATATATAGATGAATAATATATATAGATAGATAGATAGTATATATATATATAGATTGATAATATATGTATATAGATAACATATATATGATATATATACATAATATATATATATATATATATACATAATATATATATATGTATATATATATATATATATATGCATACATGATATATATGAATAATGATATATATATGTAGACGATATATATATATAAATGATATATAAATAGATGATATATATATATATATATATATATATGTATAAATATATTATACGTATATAGATATTATATACATATAGATATTATATGAATATAGATACTATATTTATATATATATATATATATATATATATAGATAGATAATATATATATAAAAAATGTATATATATAAATTTTATGTATGTGCATACAAAGAATATATATATATAGATGAAAAATATGTATAGGAAATGTATTTATATATATTGATAATATATATATAAAAGATATATATATATATATGGATAATTTATGAAGAGAGATAATAGATATATGAAGATAATATATTTATATAGATAATATATCTATATATGAACAATATTTATTTATATATATATATATAATATATCTATGTATGAACAATATATATATATATATATAATATATATAGATGGATAATATATATAAATGTATATATATACATAATATATATATCAATAATAAATACATTGATAATATATATATCTATATATATATAGATGATATATATATAGATAATATATATATATTGATAATATATATATATACAGATAATATATGTATATATATTGATAATATATGTTTATATATATTGAGATAATATATATATATATATGGATTATATCAATATACATATAGATAATATCGATACATATATAGATAATATCAATATATATATAGATGATATCTATATATATATAAATAATATATATATATATATAGATAATATCCATACATATATAAAAGATATATATATATATATATATTGATGATATCTATACATGTATAGATAATATATATATATACATGGATAATATATATATATATATATATATATATATATATATATATGTATATATATATATATATATATATATATATATATATATATATATATATATAAATAGATACATAGATAGATAGATAAGTAGATAGATAATATCAATACATTTATAGGTATTATATATACAAATAATATATATATATAGATGATATATATATATACATATTATATAAATATATAATATGTAAATATATATTCAAGATTATATATATACATAATGCATACATATAAACATGAAATATACATAATATATATATATATGCATAATATATATATATACACATGATATATCTGTACACACAATATATACAGAAATATAGATATAAACTTAATATGTATATAAACATAAAATATATATATATATATATATATACATATATATATATATATGCATAATATGTATATATCAATGTACATAATATATATATATGCATAATAGATACATATATATATAAGATATATATACATACATAATATATATATATATACATATCATATATATGTATATATATATATACATATTTTGTGCGTATATATATCGATATATACATACATAGCATATATATGTCTATTCATATGTATATATACACACACTTAACATACATATATATATATACATACGAAACATAGATATATAAATTTATGAATATATATATATATACGTAACATGTAGATGTATATAAGAAAAATATGTAAAGATATATATAATTAAGGAACATATATGTATACATACGTAATATATACTTATATATATACATAATTATCCATACATAGAATATACATATATATATACACACAAATATACATACACTGAATATATATCTATATATACGTATATATGCGTACATAAAACATATATATACATAAATATACATACTTAAAACATATATATATACATAAATATACATATACAATATATATGTATATACATAAATATACATATATATATATATAAATTTATATATATATATACATATACATGAATATACAATATATAAGTATATATATATATCCATACATGATATATATATACACAAATATATGTACATATATATATATATATGTACATTTAACATATATAAATCTTATCTTATTTAACATATATATACACCTAATATATAATTACATATATATATGTATGAATATATTCATAATATATATATACAGAAACAAAATATGTATATCTATGAATATTCATATAGATATATATATAGGTCCGAATATATATATATATGTTCATATATATATGTATATGTATATATATGTATATGTATATGTATATGTATATATATATATATATATATATATATATGTATATATATGCTCATATATGTTCATATATATATATATATATGTTCATATATAAATATGTATGTTCACATATATGCATGTTCATCTATATATATATATATATATATATATATATATATATAGATATATATATGTTCACATTTTATATATATATATATATGTTCACATATAAAAATATGTTCATATGTATATATGTTTATATATATATTTATATATAAATATATTAATTTATATATATGTGTTCATATATAAAATAAATGTTCATATATATATATATGTGTTCATATATATATATATGTTCATATATTCATATATACAAATATATTTTCATATACATATATATATCTACATATATATGCTCATATATATATATATATATATACACATATATGTCCATGTATATATACATGCACATATATATTCATATATATATACATACACATATATATTCATACACGTATACATACACATATATGTTCATATATATTTACATACACATATATGTTCAAATATATATACGTACACGTATATGTTCATATATATATACAGACATATATATGTTCATATATATACATACAAATATGTGTTAATATACATATGCATACACATATATGTTCATATATACATACATCCACCTATCTGTTCATATATAAATACATGTATATGTCCATATATGTATACATACATATATATGTTAATATATACACATACATATATATGTTTATATATATAAGTATATATGTTCGTATATATATACATACATATATATGTTCATGTAAATATATACATATATATGTCCATATATATATATACATACATATATATGTTCATATGTATATACATATATATGCTCATGTGTTCATATATATATATACATCTATATATTTATATATGTATACATACATATGTTTATATATATATATATATATATATGTTCATATATATATACATATATATGCATATTTCCATATATATATATATATACGTATATATATGTATGTATATATATATGTATGTATATATATATACGTATACATACATATATATGTATATATGTATCTGCACATATGATCATATATATCTATGCATATATATTCATATATATATAAATGTATAAAAATATTCATATATATATTCATATATATATTCATATATATATATATATGTATATGAATATTTATATATATATTCATATATATATATATATATATATATGTCCATATACATATACATACATATACATATGTTCATATATATATACAAATGTATATATATATATGTATATACATACCTATATATATATATATTTATATATGTATGTATATATTTACGTTTATATATAAAATCATATATATATACATGTATATATATATTTATATATATATATATACATATATTCATATATATGAATGTATATATATATTCATATATATACATGTATATAAATATTAATATATACACATGTATATATATATTCATATATATATTAATATATATATATATATATTCATATATATATGTATATATATATTCATATATATATGTATACATATATTTGCATATATGTGTATATATATATTCAAATTTATATATGTGTATATATATTCATATATATATATGTATATACATATTCATTCATACACACACATATATATATATATTTGTATATACATATATGTAATCATATATATCTATAAAGTCTCATATATATCGAGTCATATATATATATGGTCATATATATATAGTCATATATATAGTCATATATATATATATATATATATATCGTCATATGTATAAATATATAGTCATATATATATATAGTTATATATAAATGATCATATATATATAGATATATTCATATATATATACATATCCATGTATACATAGGTATATATCGATATATATATTTATATATATATTCATATTCATATATATTTATTTATATATATATTCATATATATATATATTCACATAAATAAATATATTCATATACATATATATATTTATATATACATGTATTTATATATTTACATATATATATATTCATATACATATTTATTCATATTAATATATATATATATATATATATTCATATATATATATTCATATATATATATATTCATATATATATATATATAGTCATATATATATATGGTCATATATGTACATGTACATAGTCATATATATATATAGTCATATATATATATAGTCGTATATATACATATATATTGTCACATATATATATCGTCATATATATACATAAAGTCATATATATATATATATAATCATATACATATATATATACATAGTCATATATATATATGAATATATATATCGTCATATATATATACTCATATCTATATATATATATATATGTTCCTATATATATATATTCAAATATATATATATATATATATATATATATATATATATTAATAAATATATATATATATATATAATTATATATATATATTAATATACATATATATATTAACATATATATATATCCTAATATATATATATATTTATAAATATATATATATATATATATAAATATATATATATAGAGATATATATATATATTTATATATATATATATTGATATATGTATATACATTTATATATATATATATATCAATATATGTATAATAATTTATGTATATATATATTCATATATATATACATATTCATATACATATGTATATTCATGTATATATACATATAGGAATATATGTGATTATATACATATATATATTCATATATATATATTCATAAACATAAATATTTTCATATATATATTCATATATATATATATTCATATACATATATATATATATATATATATATATATATATATATATATATATATATATATATATATATATATATATATATATATATATCCATATATATATATATTTTCATATACGTATATTCATGTATATATATAGAGAGAAAGATAGATATACATATATATATATCAATATAGACATATATATTTTCATATATATAGATATATTCATATATATAAATATAAAATATGTATATATATATATAATATAAAATATATATATATATAGATATAAATATATATGTATATATAAATATAAAATACGTATATTTATATATAAATATATAATGTATAAATATAAGATATATATATATATATATCAATAAGAAATGTACATATATATGAATATAAAATATGTATATATATATATAGATATAAAATATGTATATATTTATAAATATAAAATATTTATATATATTTAAAAATTTAAAATAAGCATATATATATTCATAAATATATAATATGTATAATTATATGAATATAAAATACGTGTATATATGTAAATATAAAATATGTGTATATATATAAATTTAAAATATGTGTATATATAAAAACTTAAAATATGTGTATATATATATAAATATAAGATATGTGTATGTATATAAATATAAAATATGTATATGTATATAAAAATAAAATATATATATATATATTAACATAAAATATTTACTTATATTTATATACAAATAGAAAATATCTATATATGTATACATATATAAATAGAAAATATGTATGTATATACATATCTATATATATAAATAGAAAATATGTATATATATATACATATAAATAGAAAATATGTATATATATATATATATATATATATATATATATATAAACAGTAAATATGTATATATATACATACACAATAAGACATTCAAAATATGTACAATATATATGAATTTATATACATATATATATATGTATATATATGTATATATATATATATATATGTACATATATATATATATATACGTTTTTGTGTACATACATAATATGTACATATACATAATATATATATTCAACTTTATGTGTCCAGAATATGCATGCATATCTACATCAGATACATATACATGATATGTATATATATATTTACACACATCTATACGTATAAGAATATGCACACACATATAAATGAATATACACCCACATATATTTATATATATATATATATATATATATATATATATATATATATATATATATATATATATATATATATATACATATATATATATATATATATACAAATAGGTATGCACATATAAATACACACATGCATACATACATGAATATACACATATAATATTCATCTAGTATTAGCTGGAGTTTGTATAGGTTCTTTGTGAAAAGGATATTTATATATAGACTTCAATTTAATGTAAAAGGATATATAGAGAGAGATTTTCTCAATTTATTCAAGAGTTCGTGTTTAGCATTTATCTTGCGGTGATACTTCGAGACAACGGACACCAACCAATGGTTGGGCTCATAGTATCTCGTAGACTGTTGTACGGTTGACTACTACACTATGCAATGACTGGCACGACTCTCCATCCAACCGGAAGTTCCATTAGGGTACTTTTTTATGTGACTATGAAACATTTCTCCTCTAATATGACTCAGTTTTGATTGCATGTGATGGGAAAAAGGACCTGAATAGAATTATTCCACTTTCTGATACCAAGTCCCTTGGAATGGCTCATATGCCATTATTATCAGGTGAAAATTCATGGAGAGTACTTTATAGTGGCTTTCTGGCATTCTAGAGGTCTCTTCTCTGGATACGTCCTTCTAACAAACTTCCGCCTATCATCAAGGATTTGAAGCATAGACTAACCTGAGAAGTTGAACTTAGCTGAAGATCAGACAATACGCCTCTCATTTGTTACAGAGGGCATTTAATAATGATTTAATGACGAAATTAATATCTTATGGTAGAAAATGTTTTGAGTGATAATAATCATTGTAATTCATATTCATTCTTATACAAACTATTAATGCTGACATTTTCCAGTCCTCCAGCTGTCTAGGCCAGCCTTTTTCCTTCGAAGATTTTGTTGGTGTAGGCACCTTCAAAAGTCTGTAAGCACGGAGATCAAACTGGCTTGTATTTACAGTATTGGAACTGCACTGCACGCCACAGGCCTCCCTCAGATTTGCCAAATTCTTATATAATGCTGATTGTTGTTTTTTGCAGAGTGCAACCAACATCATATTTTGTCTTAAAGTTGAAACACGCTCTTGTCCTCACATTCTGACGCGCTGAGGAGACGAATGTTCACCATTTCCCAGTGGATTCACAATGTTGAGTACACTTTTTGATTTTCTGAATTCTTTTGAAATTTCATTGCAACTTAAGGAGGTATGTTTCAAATAAATATCCACTTGGCCCCCTTTCTTTGGGCTCAAATCTTTGCCAGATCCCATGATGACAATATTTGACAAACACGGAATAACATGTTCGATTTGAGACTTGTTCCTTTCATCGTCAACTGTCTTGACATTCGTCGTTGGATATAGACCTTCCCCAGAAATCACCAACACCTTTCTATCCTGGATGTCACGGGGCCAATACTTTCTGAATTAGTCTAGTTCGTCTCTCCACGCTGTATTCTGCTGGTCTCGGTTGTGCATATGATCACTCGAGGTCCATGTTGTGAGTCATCCATCGTCTGTCAGCCATTCTTGCAACATGACCAGCCCATTGCTTTTTGAGTTTTCTAATTCTATGATGCCTCCTGTTTTCTCCCTGATATATTGTGCTGTCTTGTGATCTCTCTATGTGAGGTTGAGCATGATTCATTTTTTTGAGTCAGTCTCACGATTAGGTTCTATGTTCCAGCTCCATAGGTGACTATTGCGAGGATGCATTGGTTGAATACTCTTTTTTTGGGGGGGGATCAATGGGATCTTCTTGTTTTTGAAGGTTGTGCTCTCCCTGTCGAAGGTTTGCCATCCTAAAGTGCTTGTACGTTTGATTTGATATCCTTTTGAGGACTTCATGGAGATTCATTTTCCTAGGAAAATGTAGTTGTTTACTTTTTCCAGTTCTGCGTCTCCGATTTTGATCATTGTGTTCTTATTTCCCGCGTGATTGTTGCATATGACCTTTGTTTTGCTGAAGTTCATGTGTAGGCCAGCTTTTTTTTTCTTCATTCAGTACATTTAGCATAAGTTGGAGGTCGTGCGCGTTCTCTTCAGAAATCTGAGGTTGCTCAGATATTTGCCATTTATTTTTACTTCTTTATTTTCCCAGTCTATGTTTCTGAAGTTCCCATAAACGTAGTTAAATAGTCATGCAGTAAGAAATAGGAAGTCTCAAAAGGACATGCTAGTTCCCCTGATGTCAGTTACCATCTATACAGAATCCTTATTGCATAAGAACATATATTACTTTTTACGTATTTGTTTTCTGAGTAGGGTTTAGAAATGAATGAGCAAATGTTGAAAAAAGTGTGCAATAATTTTGACTGGACCATAAATACTCTTGGGCAAAAACAATGTCAGGATATTTTTGATCGTTTTTATTAAAAAATGCATGACAACACTGAACCAAAAAATATAACTAATATTGGATTGCATTTCCTTTAGATTCTTTAGTTCATACTTGCAGAAAGCTCCATCCATCTGGAATTGTCAATACAATAGGGGCTGACTTTATGCTTTGTGGAGCAGCCTGCCATAATTATCAGATAAAACAATTTTCTGTTCCCATTTCCTATGGCTACGAGATACTGCACTGTAATTGTCGATTAGATATTTCATAACTAAATTTAGATATAAGTCTAAGGAACGGAAGTCAAGGAAGATAATCGATAGAATACGACGAAAGATTTTGACTTGAATTTTTATATAGATTTCTCAAGAACCACGAAAAAAATAAATTTAAACTCGACACTGCACAGCTGTGTTGACTATTATTTAGCCGAATGACAATTGCGTATGGACCAATTTGATAGGGTTTGACAATGGCCCCAAGCAGCAGGCATTAGTTGAAAACAAACCCTCGTGGCCATTGTAAGTTATTGCAACCTCTGTGTCAGAAGGTTATCTGCGAAGAGACATTGGTGATAAATTGATGTAATTTGATGATATATGCCTAGATGTTGTGTAGTCGTTGGCTGCTAAAATCATAATATTGATGGTGAAGGGAAAAATTCACATTTGTAGCGAACAATGCTTTTTTAAAAGGATTATTCCATTCGAAATTTCGGGGAAAAAAACACACACATTTTTCAATTATTCTTGAAAAGTTGGGTGTTGAAGATTTTTAGTACTTCCGTGATGACATCTAAGCTACTCTCATTAACTGCTTCGAAAACAGAAAATAATTTTTCTGTAGACTTTTTTATGGGGCTGCTGCACGAGGCACCCCTCGAAACATTTGCAGAAATTTACGAAAAGTAATTGACAGTTTACATGAAAGTAAATGCATTCTTTGAAGAGTCAATTCATTACCAGGGACAGAAAGTTGATTTTAGCGTAATCACAAACTGAAACGCCATCGTAAAACCAGAAAAAAAATATTTTTCTAAAAACTAATATGATCGTTAGGATTTAATGCAGTGGTTTCTAAACTTTGAAAACTCAAGGAATCCTACCATAAAAGGGAATATTGTCGTTGGCTCCGATTTTTAGCATTCGGTATTTTAGACTGTCATTATTGAACTACGATAATAAACCACTTTTGACATTCTGGAGACCATTTATTCAAATTCAAATATATGGTACGTTAAATTTTCTGCAATGATATTGACAATAAGTAATGATTTAGCACAATTCAACCGATGAAAATGATACCAATATATATTTGCATAATTTATCCATACCAAGCCTTGAAAGTCCTGATCCATACTAAAACATATCTGTCATCTTTTTTTTTATTATTAAAAAACACGTGATAACTTTTTTCTCTCATTAATTCAATTTTTAAAAAGAGACTAATATTATTATTAATTACTTCACACTCCTTTTTTGTACATAATATTTTGTTTTGAAACTTCATGTCCGATCGTCCTTTGAAAGTTGAGTCATAAAAAAAAGTTAGAATTAGAAAATTTGAATTATCAATTACCTAAATAGATAAATTACCGAATAAATTTGCTTTATGCTCCTTGGTGCCATACATGAATAATCCCATAATTTTTCACGGGTATATGCTAGTAAATAATGATTTAGTGCAAAATACCGATGAAAATATATCAACCCCCACCAAATTCCTGTGTCGTGACTGTCTTGTTTTCATCTTGTGCTATGGAAATATTCGCGCGTGACGTCGTATCGAATCGGTCCATAATAGTCAATTGTCGAGTTATCACGATGCGTGCACACAGAGATTTCTTATGATAACTTTTGGATGCTTGGAAGAAATTGTATAATTTCATCAACGTTAGCTCATGAAAATGTACCCCTTATCATGATACCACCTCCACAATGATTCAAAGTTCTTAACATGCAATCGGGATTGAACCGTTGACCAGATAACGTTCAACAGCACCATTGCAAGATTAAATCTTGACTCGTCACCCTAGTCTCAACCAGAGCGCCAGTATTCGATCAAAATACTGTCCGTCTTCAATGTCCTTATTTGACAACAAGGTTTCCCTAGCACCTATATTTGTGATGAAACCAGCATCTGCCCGTCTTTTGTGGTGCTTCTTCTGGATATTACTTTATTGTTAACAGTTCTTAACCCTTGTTTCCAAAGAAAAAATATTTCAGCAGTCCGTCATTTCCCATTTTGTTAACTTAAGGCCTATCAGATTCCTTAATTTTTGCAGATGAACTCGTCTGTTAGAAATGTTGATTCTCTTTATAGTAGATAGTGACATAGGATTTTTTTCTTTCTATAGAAGCTGAAGAATAGCATGTTTTATCCCATATGGTAAAGTGAAGACTCCTGATGCCTGAAAATGTCAGATACACACGATTACAAAACATTTACTTTTCCACAGCAAAGTTTATATTTTCAAAGTGAGCTCTTGTTAACGGCTTGCAACACGAACATGTAAAAAATCATTGATGAAATAGGAAACTCATTTTGATTCAAAATCTTTCTGGTCAAGGACGTCTACCAGAGATTTTACTGCATGACAAAGTCCATTAAAAATGCGACGTTGCAAATGAAGATATTCTTCCATCTACGTCAAGTCTATTCTCCAAATCTGTCACCCTCGCGCTATCACTCTTTTCAGTTCCATGTAATGTTACTTTTCTGCTCAGCAGCTACAACAAGGTGACAGTATCGAAAATTTCCTCGATGAATTCATCTAGTCAAAATTTGAATCGATCTGTGGTGATACACAATTTGCCTGAAAGATGGCGTTATATCATAGAAAACAGAGTGAAATACACAAATACTTTTTTTCCAATGTCAGCCCTAGCTAAACAGGACTTTCTGTGACAATTTAACACCGGTTAACTATTTCTCAAATTGGTGCGACGGGGATATTTTCAAGGTTAATGAAAAAAAAATCTATTGTACTTAATTATAATGAGATTTAGTATTTACAATATATATCGTGTTTACAGTTTATGTGAAAAAAGCATAGTATGCACAGTCGTATGAATTATGAAAAAGAAGTTTCTGTTGTTGTAGATTGTGCAATTTAATTAATATGAATTATATTTTCATTTTATGTCAGGTACTTGGATTAACATACAGATGTATTTGTTTCGTCTAGCGGTGTAAATTCGTTTTTCATTGGACGGCAAAAATTTTATATGTACATATATATTCCCAACGTTGTGGATGAAGCAGTTATTTGGGTCTTCGCCTTTCCACCGATCTGTTTAGCTCGGTTTTAAAGGCAACGAACGCTACGTTGAAGCGACTACCAAATCAGTTACAGGTTTGATTCCTTCAGTAGCACCATTTTCATTCAATTTATGCTGTGTACAATTAATATATATATACCTATATTGTATATACATATACACATACATGTATACCATCTGGCCTAGACAACGTAAATAGACTAAGCAATTAAAGAAAATGTGGCTGCTGCAGGAATTGAACAGTGACCGATATTTATATATATATGAGAGAGAGAGAGAGAGAGAGAGAGAGAGAGAGAGAGAGAGAGAATTGTATATATTAATATGTCTGATCTTCTCGAATGATTGGTCAACTTCACGGAATAACGCGAAACGTCAATCTCAATGACAACCTTAACAATCATCAACAATTTACTGACTAAGTCAAAAAGTCTCTGGCTATCACCAATAAAAATTGCTATCAGACACCTTAATACAGACTGTAAACTTTTCCTTCCGATCGTCCATTTGTCCTGGACAGAATTTAATTTTCGTCCTCGCCAAGCAATAATTATGCTGCTAACATCTTTTGACCATGAATGCACAGTCATAACCGTCCCATTGCCATAAAACAATTTTTGCTTGCCACTAATTTTCAATGAGAGGGTGAATGTTATTGAATGACGTGTAGTAATATGTCGTCTTGTATCCTGTTAGCAACCATTGTTCCAGCAATTCAACCTACGATAATGATATTGAATACTTTGTCTGCGATTATATATTGCCGATAAAGATGTTGGTTATTTGAGACTGCTAGCTTTCAATCAGAAAAGTTCTCACTCCATGCAGGATGCAGTCAGAGCTGTGTTTCTAAAGTAATGAACACTCACAAACAGTATGCAGTGGTTGATATGTATATGCATTCTAATTTCTTTCAGATCTTATCTTCAAGGTTGAGAACAGAAACTTGAATCTCCCAGACTATTACCCGGTGATCTCACCTTCGGAGCGCGACCGATGCAATTAACTGATGTCTGGTTCTTGAGGATCAGACAAGCAGTACCTCCCCATTACACTAAAAAGGATAGGGTCAACGGGCATTTCTTGGTGCATGCAAACCCCCCAAAAACAAAAAACAGCCGAGTGCCTTAACTCGGTCCTTTCACACTCAAACACATACACACACGCACGCTTATAGAATCTGCCCAAACGGGAGAGCAGTATAATGGAGATTAAGATGATACGGTTATAAGATTGTCTATAAAATAACCAAAATGATTTATCAATCTAAATAGCAAATTTATTCACAAATAATACCATAAATTAAAATACGAACCATTCAAGTCAATATATCTTGGACAACGATAGGTAAGATCATTTACGCTATTAATATACAATCTTGAGACCTCGATTAGGAAATATCTGATGTATCCTCTCGATTAGTGGACCTGACTTGCTTCATAAACTTTCCAAATACTTGATAAATGCTAATCAAATAGTAACAGATCTAAAGAATAGAGAGCATTAAACTTTTCTATTGGCGTTCGTGCAATGGGTTACCTTCCATTATCAAGGAGCAAAAATCTTCGATTGATTAATACAGGCCTTATTTCATATAACTTACTGTGTACATCTTCAATTCAAATTTATGGCAGTAAATATTAAATGTGATATTTCTTCCTTATGGATAAAAATGCTGTGGGCCTTGCCTGTCGTAGTTCAACATGCAGTGACAAAAATCTTTTGATGGTGCAACGTTAGCTTTGGAAGATATTTTGGAGTTTCATCATTGTTCCACGCATTGGGTAGTTAATTTCCAAATGTTAAACAGGATCCACTTTCCATCACAAATTATTATTTTCTTAAAAAATGTATCAACTTTGTTCTGCATTAACAGCATCGGGTAACTTTTGAACAGAAATTCTTCGACTTTCGACGAGTTCCTGTGGCACTCACTTATCTATTTTCTGTATTTTTCTTATTTACCCCAACTGTTATTGGTGAAATTGAAAGCTTAGTATATACTAACAATGGCACCGCAAGCTAGTTTTGTGGACCATTACATGCATGAAGAGTTGTCTCCTCACTGAGTACAACACATTCGTGATCATGGCCACAAGTGTGTTTTTATGTTGTTATTTTTCGATTTGTTCCGTCTCTAATGCAGACAATTTGCAAATGTTGAGTCTCATGCTTATTACGTAATTTCGTCACACCGCGGTATCTATGCATCATTTTCATTATTTGACTTCATAATTGCGTTATTAGTAAAGTCTAGAAGGAAAACAAAGAATCATAGTACAGAGGGGTTTATGTATCATTGCGTATACTTGTCTTCATAACTGTGATATTTGTAAGGAAAACTAAAAACGGATAATACTGTTTGCGTCTCACCAAACGCAACGTCAATGACCGTGTGAAGCTTTCTTGCGTGTCTCGGTTCAACAAGGCAAGTGATGTGAATGAAAAGGAAGAGCTCACAGATGGCACTTTTCAACGAAACACTCCAGATTTCATACCCTTTTCCTTATTCATTTATTTATTTATTTGTTTGAAACAAAAGCTCACTAAGCGTGGTGCACTTTTTGGTAGGTCACGGGATCTGCATTCACGCTGGCTTCATTCTTCCGCCGAACAATAAACCTCGACACGTTGCACAAAAGAAGAGGAAAAATGGAGGCGGGCGGCACACAAAGGAGAAGCTATTTTCGTTTGCCACCTGACTTTCTGAATGAACAGTTAGATATTTATAGCCACTTACAGATTTTTATCTCAAAAGTTATTTCTGCAAATGTACAAATGTGTACAGTTGAATTGCTTTTAGGATTCGAAACAAAAATAGAACTTCAAGCATAACAATTGGGACTGAAAAAAAAGAGTTTTGATAATTTAAAACATCACCCCCCCATATGTTTACTAATATATATATATATATATATATATATATATATATATATATATATATATATATGTGTGTGTGTGTGTGTGTGCGTGTGTGTATGTGGTCGTCGGGTAATGGTTAGTAAGCTGGTCTCGCAAATCATTACTACAGCGTAGTGAGTTCAACGCCCAATGAGCGTCCTAAACATGTGGCATTGTGCCCAGACTAATCTAAATTTTCTTTATTTCCTTGTGAGGTGATCTCGGGAGATGTGTGAAATGACCTGCAAGACACGGGCAATGCTGGGAAATTTGACAGATGAACAGATTGATCAATCCAAATCCAGATTTCCAAATTATCCAAACTTCTCGGGAATATATATATATATATATATATATATATATATATATATATATATATATATATATATATATATATATATATATATATATATATATATATATATATATATATAGTAAACAACTGATGACCTCAACAAGAAATATTCATACATACTACTATGATATCAAATTCTGTGTAAAACTTTGAAGGACACTGAAGAAAATTACACAAATAATACCAACACATATTTGAAAATTTTTTGAAAAAAGTTTTTTTTTCCATGTATTTGGTATTTGAAGCTTTACACACACACACACACACACACACACACACACACACACACACACACACACATATTTATAGATTTATACAACACTGGAAAGCTAATGATATTCCAGTCCTGGTTGGGCCAGCACACACTTCTTGGCAGACCCACACAGACCCGCACACACCCTCGGGCAGACCGGCGTTAGTAATTCGTGCACCAAAGCTAACGACCAGATTTAAATCATACCCATATTTTATTGTTGAGATCCATACCATAAGAAAACAGGTTTCATTGTCAGTTTGGGTTTAGATGCTTTAAGAAAATACTACCAAACTGGTATGAGCACCGAAAGAAGGGTAAATCCTGATTTACAGATTCCCAAAGGCAATGACTTTCTTTGTTAATAGAAACCATCGTAAATCCTTAAAATATTGCCTCAAAATGAATAATCTCAAAAGGGTTTGAACGTCTTTTAGATTGAAAACACAAAATCAAAAGAAGTTTTTAACTTTCTACACTGGAGATTGAACTCAATCAGTCGATTCCATTTTCACTGATCCTAACTTTCTAGAAATATAGAATGTTCTGAGAGAAGCTCATGGATTAAGGAGGTGAAAGTACTTTTGACCCTAAACTGAGCTCCAGGTTCAGCCCCATCGACCCTTGGGTCTTATGCTAATCCTGTGGCAAAGTTATCCTTATACACAAATTTAGCTCTTTGGGGGCAGTTATCTCCCTTAGATTTGAAAATGTAAAGATTAACCTGATCCTAAATTGAGCTTCAGGGGTCACCAGAGGTCAGGATCACCTATTCTATGTTCGTCCTTGGGTCAAGTTATCCGAGTACACACATTTGTATCCCATAGCGTGTAGCTGTTTAGGAGTGTATAAAACGCCAAGTTAGAAAGATTCGTCGTTGAAGCCCACGTAAAAATCTTGATTTCAAAATAATTATGCCCTTCTAATTTAAAAGATTGATGCAACACAGTTTTCTCACGCTATTCTCTTGCATTTGACTGTATACAATCTTATGCCAGGTTTTATCATTCATTTTATTTGACAAGAACAATTTCGAATGGATATTTTCAGCGAGATATAGACACCTGATTTTAAAAGCGTGCTGAATTGAAAAAAAGATCTGTTCTCGATTTTAAAAATATTTCTAAAAGCAAATTAGCCCATTTTTTCTCTAAACGAAAAAAATGTATTTCCATTAATCATGACGTAGAATTTAACTGTTATAAATTCAATGTTTCCTATATTTAACAAATAATGAAGCCATTATCGATGACAGTAGAAGAAAACTTACAGAAATTGAAATT
>OY735222.1:48990650-49015650 GCA_963457665.1 Thysanoteuthis rhombus | reverse complement strand
TACATATATCTATATACATATATATATACTCACACATATATATGTATAAATATATATATATATATATATATATGTATATATATATATATATACATGCATGTATGTTTATATATATATATATATGTATATATATATATATATATATATATATATATATATATATATATATATATATATATATATATATTTATTTATATATGTACGTTATGATTTTGACAGGGGTTTTAACAGGCTAAGTTGAAGTTTTTCTTATGGGTCTGGGCGCCTTTGAGGTTTCCATTATTGAATGTGTCTTAGATGTGGGTGTGAGCATATTACCGGTAGGAGTTTTTGTATCAAGGTGCCGTGTGGTGAGGGTTGTTCAGTTCAGTGTTTAATCCATTAGGATATAGGGTATTCAGTTTTCTGATCCACATGTCTTTGCGTTTCTCTAGAAAAATATATCTATGTATATATATATATATTTATGTGTATATGTATATATATACATATACATATATATATATTTATATATATATGTGTATATATATATATGTGTGTGTATATATATGTGTATATATATATGTAAGTGTGTATATATATATATATGCATGTGTGTATATATGTATATATATACGTCTGAATATATACATATATATATATGTGAATATATATATATATGTGTGAATATATATATATATGTATATAGATGTGCGAATATATATATATATATGTGTGAATATATATATTTATATATGTGTGAATATATATATATATTTATGTATGAATATATATATATATATACGTGTGAATATCTATATATCTATATGTGAGTTAATATATATATATATGTGTGTGAATATATATATATATACTTATATATATATGTATATATGTGTGAATATAAACATATATGTGTGTGAATATATATATATATATACATATATACGTGTTAATTTATATATATATATGTGTGAATATATATATATATATATGTGTGAATATATATATATATATAAGTGTGTTTGAATATGTATATATATATGTGTGTGTGTGAATATATATATATATATATGTATGTGTGAATATATTTATATATATATATGTGTGTGTGAATATATATATATATATGTATATATATATATATATATATATATATATATATATATATATATATATATATATATATATATATGTGTATGTGTATATATAATCAGTCTTTTGATGTCCATTGTTGGACATGGATCTTCCCCAGGATTTGCCACACTTCTGTATAGTTGGTGTTGCAGAGCCAGTACTTCCTGAATATATATATAACTACAAATTTTTAATTCAATGTGTGATTGGTATACTTCATTGAGGTGCTTGAAACAAAAAAACAAAAAGAAAAAACAAATTCATGAAAATCCCCCTGGAGGTTTACACTTGAAAAAGTAAGTAGATGTTCTTTGTTTGTCATGTTGCTAATAGCAACAATCAAAACGAATATATCATCATTAATAGTCATAACAATCAAAACAAAATTCGATTTTTAAAAATACCGGCACATAATCTAACTTCGATTTGATTTAAACTCATTCTATATGAAAATTTGACAGAAAATACCCTGATTCTCACTCTATTTCAATCACTCTCTTTCACTCTCTTTTACATTATTTTTTTAATGTCTTTACGTCATCTTCCTATTAACCTGCGCTGGTGAACGGCGGTCATATAGTATATTTGGGCCAAAAACTATATCCATGATGAAATGAATTTTTATTGTAAATCGAGCACGCATCTCATATCGAGAAATGTAAAATTAAATAACTTCATTCTTGACTTTGCAATGGGACGGGCCATCTTGGTACTCACAAACACACATTCACACGTTTTTCAAATTATAGTGACATATATAATAATTCATATATTAATGAATGTATGTTTGAGGATTTTAGAATAAACCCCTATCATAAAGCCATTAAATGAAATGTATAGAACCACTTATACCTGTGCATGCATATATATATATATATATATATATATATATATATATATATATATATATATATATATATGTATATATATATATATATATGGTTGTGTGTATATGAGAGAGCAGGGGTAGGGTACGCGTGTGTATACCTTGTAACCTGTAGTATCACAGTCAGGATTTGTCAAACAAAAACGTCAAAATCCCCATCCTCAGAATACATATACAGTGACAGTTCGTGTGAAAAAGTAATATAATCACTGTTATATCTTGGCACCAACAGCATTTGAGCCCAGTTTACATACACGAATTTCAGGCTTTCCTTATAGTCACCCACTGAGTTTGCTGTTACACCATCACTCATCCAATTCATTCAGTCATTTTCTGCACAAACGAACTTAATAATTCTGTCAGTAAGGAAAAATTGATTAAACACTGAATTGACGTAAAAATCGTTTTAGCAAATTTTTGGACTTCATTTGTATGTTATACTTTACAGATCTGGGGGAAAATCAATTACCAGAGGACAGCAATAAATGCAAGCCTGACTGACGGAATAGGGTGGTTATATTTATGATTTTACATGACAAGATTTCGACGTTTGTTGACTTCATTTAAACACTTTGGCTGCTACGCTCTCTGGCTTTCTTTGGGTATCTGTTGCATTCAGTAAGCTTCTTGAAATATAAACAGAACCCTTCATTTTATCCACACAGGTTTGTTGTTCAAATTTCCTTACTGTTTAAATGGAATTATTAGGTGATTACAAAAGAAGTGTCATTCAAAATATATAATCCTAAAAAAAATCACATAAATGTCTTGCACGCGCAAAGATTGACCCATTGCCAATGTGTAATTATTATGTGTTACGAATATGATACGATCTGTACGTATTAGGTATGATGTATCAGTCAATTTGTATAGGATCAAGGTAGGAAATGACGAGAATGCACTTTCAAAACTTGATATGAAGCATCAAGCAAACGAACTAGTCCTTGAATTAACCTTGCTTAACACAGCGTTACGATAGGTGCTCTAAATGGTTATTCACTAGGTTTAATTCGATCAGCCACGAGGCTATTATAGTGATAGGGGTTCCATAAAGCTTATCTAGAAAACCGGTCTGCAAGGTAAACTTGGCTAACCAAGCACCCTTGATAATCATTTATTAAATTTAGTTTAATCTGGCACAAGGTCAATGTAGTTACACAGCCAACAGGGATCGGATTCACTGCTCAAGCTAACTGTTCTGCAATATGATCAACCTTACCATTGATCTATAAGTTCTCTAACTAATAAAGTACTCTGACTACAATCTGTATTAACAGTGGCTTTTGCCTGCCAAATTTCATGGCCCTTGCACTGTTGTCAATAGTCTAATGCTGGACAATCTTGAAATGTCCTTGAGTCAGACTTGAATAAAACAGACGGAACACTGCGCATATGCGCTATTCCATCAATTGTGTCTTCTTGTTGGCACGTTTTCGTGCTTGGCGCGAATTACCATTGTGGCATTTTTATTCATATCTAATGCCCTGCAATATTTGTATGTATTGGCTGATGTAAGTTATATAGCGATTGAGTTGGCTTGTACAAAATGCCCTGTGGAGCCCTAACATATGCATATTCATAAATATAGGTTTATATATCTTCTTATGTAAGAATGTAGCTTTGAATATTTCTGTGTGTGTGTATGGAAGATGCATACATATTTATTGGCGCACATACTTATTGCACAAAATTGCGTGCCAATTACGTTTGTACCTATGCTTATATATATATATATATATATATATATATATATATATATATATATATATATATATAGTATTATGAGACAATACATATATGCTGATATTTATGAGACAATATTTAGTTGTGTCACTAATTTTGGCTCATGTCTTCAAAGGTATTCCCACAGGAGCCAACATAATTCTTTCTTCGTATATATATATATATACATATATATATATATATATATATATATATATATATATATATATATATATATATATGTGTGTGTGTGTGTGTATATATGAACAACCTGTTTTAGACAGACAAGCAGACAGACGTGTACTAAGCCAAGGAGTAATAGTTAACAGGTTAGTCTCGTAGACTATTGCAACTGTCACATGTTCGATCTTTGCTGGATATTCTACATTTGTAGGTTAGTGATGTATTAAACCAAGCTAAGAAAATTTAGATAACAAGACAGACGGATAAATATGTTGACAATATTTTTGAGGTTTCAAACTTCTTGTGCCGTTAGCCAAAAACTGTCGCTTGGAGCAATTGATAGTCTCAAGTCGAAAGGTCCGGAAAATAATCCCAGTGGGAAAACGTTTTGTCCTATGATCGGTTGCTGCGTCGGAAGTTCAGCAGGACAACGACCGCTGTAATGCAGCGAAATTACTGGTCAACATCCCTCGCCATGAATTATTTTCTTCTCGTCCAAAGCGTCATTTAAACGAGCCAATTGCCCCCTGTTACCTTGCACAGTAGCAGTTTTTCAAGGGTTCAACAGTTCCAAAATAAAATCCTTTCCGGATCCAATTTAACAAAGTAAATTTAATTTAGACTGGTATATTGAAAGCTGTCCTAGATTTAAACAAGCTTCTTTTAGTTATAATTTCTGGCAGTAAATCCATTTTTCATTACCAGCGGCCATCTTGTCCAAACGATTCCCCTAAAATAGTCCGAGAGACGACACTGAGAATTTCTGCATCAACCTCAAAAAATTATAGAAATATAAATAGACAGATGAATGTTAATTTTTTTGTTTCTAACCCCCCACCCATGCCGTTCGAGTTCCATCTTCTGTTCCGATATTGAGCTTTTTTTTCACTTAATTCACATATAAGAGCGTATTTTTTTTAAAAAGATTAAATACTTGATAAGTGGATGAAATGTCTTTTCGGTGTCTTTCCTTGACAGTGAATTAGCCTATAAACCATATATATTTCTTGAATATTATCGTCTTGAAAATGGACGGAAACAGGAAAATAAAATATGCACATATCGGACAGATATTGCCAAATCAGTGCGTATTTCAAATAGGCCATTTTAGAAGATGAGGTTAATACAGGACGAAAAAGAATGAAGGGAGAAAAAGGAGTAGGATGATTATGTTGCTCCAATCCTCCAAGTAGGGAGAGCATGCCAGCCTGGAAAATCGGATTAAGTTTTGTTGAATAGTTAGCAATAGTATTAACTAGTTCATTCTCGATATTTAGCAAATATCAACTTTGTTAGACACACACACACACACACACACACACACACACACACATACACAAACATAGAAACAGAAAGAGGATATGATGGTTGTGTCGCACCAATCTTTCAAGTAAGGCAATCCTATCTTGAGAATCAGCATCCTGAATCGGAGTAATTATCTAGTTCAGCTTAGTCTGGCTCAAGGCCAACGTATGAGAGCACCTAAGGAGGATAGAACTCTCTGTACTTACGAAATGGTCGACTAGATGAACTTGTCAACCATTACTCTGTGGTGGGCGTTATCACCAATCACTATGGTAGTTCAATACGCCTTACTGGCGAGCTAAAGGCCTTCAGGACAGAAACAGTTTAGAATCAGAGGAAAATTCAATACTCTGTATGTATATATATATATATATATATATATATATATATATATATATATATATATATATATATATATATATATACATCCTCGTCATGTTTGTTCTTCATACTCGGAGATGACCATGGTGCTACAGCTGCTGAGCACTGCAGACCTTGAAGCAATGAATTGTGTTTGATTTGGACATTAGTGAAGGAGAATTGCACCCTCCACAGCTTCACTCTCTCGTTCGTGTCTGTCGAGGGTCAAACAGTAAAACACAGTCAGACTGAAATGCACCAGATATCCAAGTGACCTACGCGTAACCCAACAATTTTCACGCTCCAGCGCACATTGATCCGTATTCAGAGCTGTCCGACTCCTAGACTGGTTGCCAACCAATCCATTCAAGAGAGGTCTGTCTGCCCTGCCATTAACCCTTAGATGGGGAAAGGTACAAGAGATAGATTCATACCCTTCTCATAGGTTTCAGAGTGAAGTGAAACCATTTATTTTAACCGGAATTAACCTCGGAATGCAGATTCAATTTTTGTTGCTGTTAACTGTTAGGCCACCTTCCCCTCCAGGATACATCGGGCAACTCTCACTGTAAGAATACATCCAAGAATGTAGCACAAAGCCCAATGATGAAGAATGGAGTTGAGATTAGTTTCAGTGTGACTAACACTTACCTGGTCCCTTTCGCAAATCAAGTACACAACATTGCTTCTTTCTCTAAAAGAAATAATCTTTTTTTAAATTCTTATTAGATAAAGCATTGTGCACTATTATTATTTTTTATTTGTATTTCTTTCATCTTAATTTCAGTTGTTTTTATTGCAATTACTCAGACCATCATTCAACGGCCATCAGCAAACTGCACAGGTCGAATAAAAATTCAAAATAAAATTGCTAGTAGTGTACATAAAAACAATTATACCAAATATGACACCGAGGAGGAAAAAAAGGAATGGGTTTATATGGTTGGATTTGATTTTCTACCAGCAATAGGACTCTTGTAGCTCAATCGATAACAATTAAAACAACCTCTTACAGTTACCACTGTCTTGGCGCCATAGTAAGAATGGGAAAATGTTTTCTTTTAGTCTATGTATTCAACCATCTAATCCCTTTACCGTCAACCATCGTGATATACGAGCGACGAGTTTTTTTTCAGGATATCTTCCGATGTGACAGCTTATAGCGGGGAATAGATTCATGCCTCTCCCAAGAGAGAAATGAATAGCTGCAGCCTTAGTCGAAATTTAAACTTGGTTCGGTGATTCCGTTTTCCGTACTGATAACCATCACGCCACATCACACCTCCGTGAGTGTGAATGTACTTGCCTCAATTCATGTGTTCTATCTTCTTATGTTAAGCTCTGCCTACAAAAGCAGTGTCTGCCAAAATACAATCAGTCAGCCATGCTTTATTCCATATTTTTGCCATATTTTATAGACTCACATTTTCTTGTGTTTTTAGCACCATTTTTAATACCATCCTTCATTAGGTTCTTATTTCCAGGTTTGGTTGCCATATCAAACTAGTGTAGCGAATCCAACATGTCTGCCGAGAATGAGACGCTATACATTTTTTTTAATAAGAGGCAAATAAAGGGAGAAAACGTGTTGAAAGCAAGAGCGTGAATTAGTTAAGGGTTGGGGATATATTATAAAAAGTAAGAAAAAGAGTAAAGAGCAAGAGTATAGAGACAGAAAAGGGGGAAATACAGGGTTATATGTTTGGGAAAATGAAAGAAGGAGAAACAGAGAATGAGAAAAGGTGGGAAATAGAGGGACAGGACGTAGATACTGAGGAGGAGAAAGAATGAGGATGACCTGGAAGAAAATGGAAAGAGAAGAAAATTAAAAAAAAGAAAAGAAATGTTGATGAAGAGAGAATAAATGAGCAAATCGGAAGATTAGATAAAGAAAAGGAAAAAAACAAAAACAAATAGTCACAGGAGAGAATCAAAGATCAAAATCGAAGTCAAAGAAAAGGAAGTGCCCAATAAATAAACAAATAGATCAATAATGCTGACATAAGAAAAACAAAACAATAGAAACCGTCACTGGACCAACATCATTTGACAGTATGCTGTGTTGGGGGTGATCAATTGAAATGTGGAAAAAAGGGTGATCTATGAATAAGTAACTTCTCTCACCTTTAAATAAGAATTAAAAACAAGTGCGAACAAAACCAGAGAAGCTAGGGACCAATTTAACATATACTTTAATTCAACACCTTCCCGCTTAAAAAACCCATTTTATGGGGATAATTCTGAATTTGAATTTTTTTGTAGACATCATCATCATCATCAGTCTTTCAACGTCCGTCGTTGGACATAGACCTTACCTAGGATTTGCCACACTTCTGTCATGGGCGTCGCGGAACCAGTACTTCCTGAACCTGTCTAGCTAGTTTCTCCATCTAATATTCTGCCAGCTTTGGTTGCGCATGTGATCTCGGGGAATCCATGTCGTGAGTCGTGATGTCCATCGGTTGACCGCCATTCTTGCAACATGGCCAGCCCACAGCCATTGGAGATTTTGAGTAAATCTTCAAATCTTCAGCCCTCTAGCCCGATTGGTACCGCTTATATGCGTGATAAATACATATGCAGCCAGCCGGAGCTGTTCGGAAACTGAAGAAACCGGTGTTGATAGTTTTGGTAAAAGTTTTAGTTGATGGTTTCTAACAACGAAAAAGGACGGAGAAGAAAGCAAAAGGAATCAAAGGAACAATTATGAAAATGTGATAGCCCTATTCTGTCAGTAACAATTGCATTAATTCCCGACCACTGACAATTCCTTCCTTCCCGCTTTTTGGTTTATTTTTTTTATCGTAAGATCATTAGGGATGAATTTACATCATAAGTATATTCTGTCAGTAAGGCTTGTCTTAATGCCTGACAAATAACAATGCCTTCCTTCTCGATTTTTGATGTACTTGTAAAGGAAAACGATATCAATGCATTCGCATTACACATATCATAGTCCTCTCCTGTCAGAAACGAGAAAGTCAACCCTATGATAAGAGAACGCATTAAGATAGCCCTGGAATACGAAAATAGACATAGCTGGGTGGGAAAGATGTTGCACAGGGAATTATGCAAACAGCTACAGTTTGACCATGCAAACCAATTGTATATACACAGACCGGAAGCAGTTGCTGAGAATTCTATGGGATTTCGGAATTCAAGTGGATCATCCAATCCAAAATATCGGATCTGATCTTCGTAAACAAAACAAGGACAGGAAAGTTTGTCGATTTTGCTGATGCAACAGACTACAGGTTAGAATCAAAAAAATATAAAAGAGCAAATAAAACAAAAATAAAGGCAGTAGGACAAAGCTGTGGACGCCATTCAATGCCAATATACGTGTAAATTCGTGCATTTGCTCTTCTTTTTTTCAATTCCAAAGAAAAAGGAATTATTTGATAGATTTCTTATTGAATTATTTTTAACGTGCAAAAACACGTTGGCCATAAATTCTCATTCAATCTTTTTTTTAACGTAGAGACCATTAACACGTGCAAATACCTGTGAAAGAAAGTGCACGTTCGTATACATGTTGGCATACTTGCATAAATGCAAATGTAATATGTATCAATATATATATCTGAATACTTCTAAACATATATATGTATGTTTTGATTATATATATATACACACACACACACATTATATATATATATATATATATATATATATATATATATATATATATATATATATTTATATATATGTATATATTGATTTCCACATATGAATGACATATTCATTAAAATTAAAGTGAAATATATACATTACAAATCATGAGCTGACTCGATTTATTATGTATGTGTGCTAGTGGTGAATTTATGTGATTTTTGCGTACAATTATACTAGAGTAACATGCTGTAGATAAACCATGAACTAAATCAAATGCAATGTATAAATATATATATATATATATATATATATATATATATATATATATATATATATATATATATATGTATGTATGTATGTATGTATGTAAGTAGGTTGTTCAGTCGACAGGTAGGTAGGTTATAAAAATAATAATCTGAATTCGTGAATAAGTGATGCAGGTATGAAATATGAATGCGACTGAATACACAAATACATACGTTATTGCATACATGTATAAAGCCATGTCCGTCTGTCAGTCTCTTTCTCTCTCTCTCTCTCTCTATATATATATATATATATATAGATTGATAGATATTCGTAGACGTTGTTACATTTATTTCATATCAGTGAATATATTGTCCATCATATATGTACAGAATGATGAAAATATCCATACATATGCATTTCTGTACACCCGTAAGTATTTTGTATCGGCATGTTTGATAATGTATGGGTTGGTAGGTTACGATGAATTATGTCCCATAAACACCCAACCCCTACAGTCACAAGATCAACCCTAACGGATGAAGTGATGCACACGAAAAAGAGAGAGAGAGAGAGAAAGATAGGAATTAAATTAGATGAAGATGTCGAAGTAAAAGAGATAGAGAGATGGATAAGGGAGGGGAAGAGAGGGGTAATAATATGTTATGAGAGAGATGGAGAGGCAAGTTATGCAGAATGGTTGGAGACAGACATGACAAAATGCTAAGAGAGCAAGAAATGTGTCAGGAGAGAGAGAGAGAGAGAGAGAGAGAGAGAGAGAGAGAGAGAGAGAGAGAGAGAGAGAGAGAGAGAGAGAAATAAAGTTGAATAGATTAGAAAGGTACATAGGTAGAAAAGGAGAGGCAGCGGAGAGAGGGAAAAGAACAAAAGACTGAAAGAATGAATCTGAGACTGAAATATACGAAGATAGAAAAGAAGAAAGACATACATAGATTGAGGGAGAAAAGTAAAGGATGAAGGAGAGAGAGAGAGAAAGAGCAAAATGAAAAAGTGATTAGAGAATGAGGATGAAACAGAAAGGAAAAGAGAGAGTGAGAGAGAGGGAGAGAAAGAGAAAGAAAACTGTAGGGAGGGAGGAAGCGGAAGAGATACATCCATTCTCTGAAATATAATGGACTTTCGATTTGAGAGAGAGAGAGAGAGAGAGAGTTTGAGAGGGAGAGAGTGCGGGGGGCCGCCAATATCAATAAATCTGTAAGATATACGGGGGCGAATTTTGCATTTAATAAACTCTGATACGAATGTTCAATGGTCTCTAACATTTGATAGGGCCTTGTGCTCATTCGAGATGCACATGATGAAAGGAAAAGCCGCCCAAGTCACTCCCCTCCTTTGCCCTTCCCAGACTCAAACGCACAAACACATACCAGCGGTAGACGCTTCCAGATTGGCAGGCGTATTTGCCTCTTGAAGAATGATTATGCGTGTAGCGTTGTCTGCATACAAATACGATCGCTTGCGCCAGCAGGGGTGTGTACACACTGTAATCTCTCCTTCTCTTTCTCTCTCATACATACATACATATATATATATATATATATATGCATTTGTACGCGTAAGTTGATACATAGACATGTAGTTGAACACCTGCTTATACTCACTCAAACGCACACTTTTATTTGCTGAGTCCTGTAAGAAAACTTTCTCCAGAAATATATTGCCATAGATGCGTGTTCTGTACATAGGTGTGTGCATGTATGCAACCCCCATATATATATATATACATGTGTGTGTGTGTGTGTGTGTGTGTTTGTGTCTTTATGAAATAAATACACACACACATATATATATATATACATATATGTGTGTGTGTTGATACATAGACATAAAGTTGAGTACCTGCTGACACATGTAAGCACATTTGTTAATCCCTATGCGTGTTCATACGTTGAATTCTCAAAAAGCATGTATTTTACACAACAAATATTTATTTTTCAACATGCATGTATAAATCTTAAGGATCAGATCAAAATTCAACTTATAACTGTGTCAGGCTACAGATTAAGTGTGTTGCCCTTCATACGGAGGTGTTATATCATCTGGAATATATTTTTGCCATTGTGGATAATAATAGGTTTTGTCATTTTTGGCCATCCATATTTTAGCTGTTCTATGTCGCTTGCAACTTTAAGCAGGCGTTAACCCCCAAGAATGAAGTGAAGGTATCTCAAAACCCAATTCACATTCGAATTGGTTTGATAGGTATCAGAAACCTGTTGTAAACAAATGTATTTTCACTATATACTAAGTAAAATGTGTTTATTTACAAAATCCAGGTACAAGATCATTAAATGAAACAATTTTCGTCGAGAACCATTTTTAGAACGCTTACTTTATTTTGCAAAGATTTTTTAATACAGAGTTCAATTTCTTCTATCGGCAGACATTAATCATAGCGTAATCGAAGTCATTTGGGATTTTCTTAGAACTAACCTTTTGCTATCTTCTTGCAATTGATACCAAAATGAAATCTCAAGAGAAGATAATTACACTATCAAGATGCGTTTTAAAATGTTTATCAAAAAGTCTGAGATCATTGCTCCAATTTGTACCGTTGATATATATATATATATATATATATATATATATATATATATATATATATATATATATATATATATATATATGCTTTCCAGCCATATGTTATGCGCCGTTTATTTCAGTGGTTTTTCTAGTTTCATCACCTGACCTCGGAAAATGTATTCATGAACCTTTTGTAAGGCTTCACCATCTATTCTTATGGCCTTTTGGGGGGACTTTCGACATGTATTCAAGATAGGACTTAGTTGTTGGATATCGCTCTAGTAATCAAGTGACAAAACTGGATATGGGCAGGGTACATAGCAAGAAGAAAAGACAACAGATGGAGGAAAAGACCTGTATGCCTGTGTGATAGCGCAGTACGAAAAGATCTGACATGGAGAAACTAGATAGACAAGTTGCCTGTAAGACATGGTGGAGATTACCGTAATCATGTTAGTCATAAAAGAAGATGGGAAAGGCCTTTGTCCAGCAATTGACATGACAGCTGCTGCTGCTGATGATGATGATATCTGTCCGTCTATATGATGGCTAAAACCAGTCCTCCCAGGAAGAAACGTGTCTTTCTACCGTTTGTGGTGGAAAAAGTTTTCCTTCACTTTAGATCCCTCAAAAAAGAAGAAGTATCCCTTTCACTTTGACCACTCCAAGGGCAGAAATCTGTCTTCACTCTTGACCCCTCAAAGTGAGGAAAGTCTCCCTTCACTCTGGACCCCTCAAAGTGAGGAAAGTCTTCCTTCACTCTGGACCCCTCAAAGCGAGGAAAGTTTCCCTTCACTTTTGATCCCTCAAAGGGAGAGAAGCCTCCCTCGATTTTTGAAACTTTGAAGGGTGGAAAAGGTTCCCTCGACTTTTGATCCCTCAGAGAGAAGAAAAACTTCGCTTCACCTTTGATCCCTTCAATAAATATCTTTGAATATATAGAATAAGAAATTATGTATCTGTAAATATGTATATGGGCAGAAAGTAAGGGTTCACTTTAACATTATACTTACAATATATAAAAAAAATCCTCTTTAAATCTTATGTGTTTTTCTCGATACTTTTTTATTTTAAAGCCCCTACTTTCATTGAGAATACCTGCCAAATTTGGTTGGGCTGCGTCCATGTTTACGTGGTATCCATACCAAGAAAAACGCCCACAATAAATAGATATACGATCCGACAGAAACATTAAAAAATTGCGCTATATTATTCTTGAAACTATTTGAAATGGTCTCCAGTTATAACACGGCGAATCTATCATTTGGCTACGACTACGTAAATAGAATAAACAATTAGAGAAAATTAGGCTACTGCAGGAATCGGACCAGCGACCGATAGGGTAGCCGCTTCTACGTTGCGTTGCTCTGATAATTGAGTTAAACATAAAGAAGATATATACCGTGGATGATAGACCGTAGATATCCTCTTTTGGGTAAATAACCATCTCAGCCCTCACCAACCTGTGCCACGTCCAGATACATAGAAGATAAGTAATCCTACGAGATCAATTTTGGATAAACTTGCAGATTGAACCCATCCCTTAAACTACTAAGGAGGGGTAAAAAGCAAAAATATCTTTCCTAGTCCCTGAGAGAGAGAGTAAGTGTGCCAAATTACAAGTCTCTTCAATGAACAGTATGGTCTGCACTAAGATACATATATAGTCACAACTACAGATACAAAGGAGACAGCAAAAATTCAGGCTTCAAAAGAAAAATAATACCCACAAAATTTCAAATCTTTACAATGAACAACGCAGTCTGTGCCAAGGGCTGATACATTTGTACAAGTGAATATAAGAATCCCCTAAAACTGACAGTATCGTTGGAACTTGTCTCTGGGCATGTGATCAATGGAATAAAAAAGACAAAAATAAAAACTAAAATAAAGTATGCTGAGACATCGAAAAGTATAAAAGTACGAATGGGAGTCTTATTAACATAATGAATTTATAAATAAAAATTCAGTAATTGAACGAACATAACGTCAAAATTTTGAGTCATATAAAAAAAAAATCCGTCGAAAATGTATGGTAAGAATTAATTTTGTTCAAAACAGCATTGATGTTTTCCGCTTGAAAACATAGAATTGAGTTCTGGAAAACAAGATTTTATTAATGAAAGCGCCAAAAAAAAAAATAAATAAATAAATAAATAGATAAAACAACACAGAAGGTTTTTTCGAAAAAATCCTTCATTCTCCCGGTTCAGTTTTCAGAAGATCATATCGAAGCATTTGGGTGAGCTGGTATTATCTTGTCCTACTCCTTTCGAGAGCTGGAATGATCCAGATTCTTCATGTAGCCTGATGGAGGAGTTGCTTTGACTACATCTGTTGCAGTACTCTGGTGTATACAGGGTCAAGACACTGTAGAGTGATGGCCTTCATGACCATGTTATTTGTTTCTGTCATATACTAGGAGCTTTGTTTATTGCTTTAAGGCCCGACATTTTTCGAAAGTGGTTTCGATGATTGCTGTCGTATACCTTTTGTCTTCTCTTTATTTCTATTAGTTTTGTTCAGTTCGGTCTCCTCTGCTGGTGTCTGAGGTTTCTGTGCTTTTTGATGAGTTTCCTAGTTACGTCTGAGATTTTACTAATGGTTTATGTGTTTCTTGGTTTTATCATACAGGCAGTTTCAATTACAGAGATTATTATTTTGCTGTGGAGTTCGTTGATGTTGGTGTCATTCTCATCGGTAAGTATTTTAAATCGGTTCTTCAATTCTAGCTTGGAGGGTTGGGTGAGTTCATTTGGAACGTTTAGCAGTTGCTGTTTGGTGAGGAATATTTTTCTGCGTTTTTTATTGGTGCTTACTTGCATCTTAACATTATACGATGGCATCTTATGTTTACTCGGTTCAGAACTTGAACATCATTGATAGTGTCGCTTTTGTCCTCTGGGATGTAGTCTACTTCGCTTTTGGTTTCATGGTTAGGGCTTTTGCAAGTACATTTTTGATGAATCTATTCATGATTTTGTAATCTTTTGCAGTTGCAAGATCTACACCTTTGTTGTTCCGTATTTTGTGTACGAACTTGCCAATGCAGCGTTTGTTTCCTTATCCTACCTGTGCGTGAAATTTCCTGTGATGAATTTTTTAATATCTTGTAGTAAAGAATTTGTATGTATATATATATATATATATATATATATATATATATATATATATATATATATATATGAGCGTTGGTGCGTGTGTTTGTCAGTGTACCCTATTTTTAATGATTTGATATATAACTGCAAACTTAGACTTAAAAATAATGATGTACACACATACACCCTCTCACACAGAATAACTTTTGTATATATGTATTCATGTACATTAATATTCGTGCATAGATTTTATTCTAATTTCTCAATGAGTAATAGAACGTATACCCTTGCGTGTGTACACGTGTATGCATGAGGGGTTAGTGATTACTATGCAACTGATAAAATGTTAGTGTGTATAAATTTGGTAAATATGCACATGTATGCATGTACGATTCTATGGAAGGACCTCTGATTCCATAAGCCGTAATTCAACCTGATTAATCAGAGAGAGAGACAGACAGACAGCAAGAAAAAATAAAGTCTCCCCGATGGTATGGCTGATCCGTCTCAGATGAGTAAATCAGCCAGAACCATCATTTTTTCCCTTTTCACTTCCTTTTTTTTCTCTTTACTAAATTACGTTTATTTTTTCAACCTTTATCAGTTACATGTTTCGAGTTGATATCATTAACGATAGCTATTCATTTTTATTACATCCAGTCTAAAATCACTTGTCCCTTCGTCGCAGTTCGCGCCAATCAGTTTTTAATAGCCCAACATTTGCGCGTTGACGAAGGTGCACGAATGAATGTGAGTGAAACTATATAAACTGTTTAAAAACAGCGTAAAAATGTTGGTGAGCAGGAGAGAAATAAGATGGAAATATTCTTGTTAGGCTCTGTTTTTTAATGTCTTTTTTCCAAAAAAAGAAAAGAAATCGATTCCAATGTAATTCAATTGTATATATTTCAAATGCAATTCTTAGGTGGCTACAAAATTAAATGGTTTTGTAACTTGACACTTTTCTTCTATCTCTCAATAAAAAAAAAATACACTCACACAAAACGAAGCCAATTGAATGTAAATGAGGAGTTAATTCACGGTATTTGATGTCAAGTTTTAGTTTTCTTCTTTACACTTAGCGCCAAAAGACTACCTCTTCAAAGATATCGGTTTAGATCTGGAAGTATTTTTATGTTTATACAAAATTGTATTTCTTATAAAGGCAAGTTATTAATCTTGGGTTAATCTGGCACATGGCCATAATAGTAAGAGATCTGCGAGAATAGAACTCATTTTACTAGCTAGTGGCCTGCCAGACTAGCTTGCTAACCATCACAAAAAGCCAAGAATGTTCAAATGATTGAAACCAAACTGCAACCACTAACCGTTCAAAAGGGACTCACCTGATCATTCAAGTAAACATGCACATGTCTGAAAATTGAAACCCCATGTTACCTAAGCTTAAATGAGAAATTTTAAATGCTTACCTTTGCCTATAGAACAAAAAAACAATTACTAAACACAAAAAACAAGAAGTGGAGGTACCACTCAAAAACATGATTTAACATCCTATTCATAAGTATACTATAATTAACAACCATAGCTATCTCATTTCCCTCGTTATTACTATGAACGTAATCATTATTTTATACCTCCAGCCACTTCAAAGAATAACCCAATCACTATAATCATCTTGGATGCGTAGAGACTGACCAAACCCAGAATAATTAAACTAACAACTAGGGTCATGTAAAAGTGAACCCTGACCGTTGGAAAGAGATCTAAGTGAGAATAAAATATCGCGAAGAGCTGATCGTTTTTACAAGATACTGATAAAGAAAATGTCTACACTGTATCCTACTAATTTATAATTCATATCAACCATCAAACAAAGTATCTCCACTAAATAAAACAGAAAAACATAACTAGCAATGACTAAGCACCAACCAAAGAAAAAGAAAAAAAATTATATATATATATATATATATATATATATATATATATATATATATATATATATATATATATATATATATATATATATATAAATAAAATAAGAGGAAGATTCTACACCCTAGAAAAATAGACCTCCGGAAAAAATATCCTAAATAGGGATCTAAAATAAATTGAATCATTCGCATGGAGAAGCCCAACAGGATAGAAACATAAATGTGTTTGTGTAGCAAATCCTTTACGTCAATATATATATATATATATATATATATGTATGAACATTTCTGGAATTTTTTCATGGCATAAATTCATAGAATCATAAATCAGCCATCAGGGTTGTTCCACTTGCTTACACTTCTTCTCAGCTACATTGTGTATTTCATCATGGAAGAAAAATTCCAGTTTTGATTCGATGAAATCTTTCGATTTGTTCAGATTGTTGGAACCACTGACTAGATGAGATTTGCGTGAAGCTGAACAAGTGACAGATCTGGAGAATACACTACGCAATAAAGAACTTCCCATTCCAGTTCCACGATCGTTCGCTGCGTTGTATTTGCGAAATGTCAACAGGCTTTGTTATTTATCAAAACCTGGTTGTCTTTCCCGTCCAGAAAAAAAAGTTATTTGCTTTTTCTATGCGTCATTCGAACGATTCAATTGCTCATTAAGGCATTGTGAATGTTGAACGCCGGTCTTAGATCTAACTAAGATTGTCTCCCTTTTTGGATTCTTGTAATTGCTGGATGCCGGTGCTAGATAAAACTAAGACGGTACTCCTTTTTGGATTCTTGTTATGAGGTAAATATCTTGTCCAACTCGAAGAGCTTGTAATAGATGAATACGACTATATCCCAGCGACTGCTAACCGAGATGGGGTCGTGGTTCAGAAGTTGATATGAATTTTACACCAAGAATAGTAGATTACTTTCAACCAGGATAAGAGAATTGTTTCAAAGTGGGCTTTTGTCACTGGTAGTAATGACAATATGTTCATGGATAATCTAAATCATTTATTACTATTGGATTAGATTTTCTCTTCCAAGATGCCACATCACTTCCCAAATAACTTAGAACAGATTACTACATTATACAAAATACGATACTGCAGGGGTTAAACTCTTTCTTATTGACTGTTTGGACAGAAATCGGTAAACGAAGACATCATAGAAAGACGCTTGAGAAGTGGGGTACTCAGTGGCTTATTGCAAATGCAAATATCTGTGTAAGACGTACAGATCATTGATATTCTATTTTCAACAATATTGCACCAAACCATCAAGATGCGTTGGTAAATGTTTCCATAATGTCTATAAATCAGATCAAAGCAAAGATCTTTTCCTGCTTTCTAGTTAGCTCATCGTCGATGAAATATCTCCTCCATATCTGGTTCCAGGGGAACCGGTCCCTCAGGCTGTATCTCCCCATCGCATTGAGAACCTAGCCTTAGGGTATTCCAAATGCCTGTCGCATCCCAAAATGGCCACTGGAAAACTTTTGACCCTAACAATATGTATGCATGTGGATCTTACATCAAACTTGACCTTGTGTAACATTCCGCCCTCACGGGGAGGCGAATTAATACTACCTTCCAACTCTTCTTTCTACCTACCTTTCCACCTCTCTACATTCATTGCTTCCTACCTACCTACCTACCTTCGTCATCCTACCCCCTTTACCTGTATATCTACCTAATTATCTATTTGCGCGCATACATCTTGCTGCTTTGCCCGCTCTCTCCGATGCCGAAACTTTATGTTCGTTCTGTTCGGTAACTATGGCAACCAGTACGATAGATCGTGTTAGAGAGATGTTTACATAATAGATATATACCACGTGACTCCATTAATAAAGACAGACATGCTCTCTTAGTCACGAGAACAGACACTGTTGCAGTATCACCAGATCTCATAATCAATGGTGCAGATATTGTCGCCTGGTATCTCGACTGAAGTGCATCACGTGATCACTGGACTGGATGCGGTCACATGACAACAAGAGACGAATATGATCACATGATTACTGGCACTAACATGTTCACTTGAGCACAGAGCTTGAGTCAGCCATGTGATCAGCGGAGTACAAAATGCATACACACTTTATTAGACATTTTGAACACTTGAAATCACGGATCCTTTAAGCAGAGAACATGCTACAGTACGAGATATTTAGAGCAAGACTTAATGTTCATTATAATATTGTGCTAGATTAAAGAAAATAAATATAAAAGGTATTAAAGTGTGAATACGTTTTCAAAACAACCAGTATATCTTTATATACGTACTATGAAATACTATTGACTCATTTCAAAGTTAACCTTGTTTCACTATTAACAAGATCGTTCAAATAATTTTAATAATCTTATTAATAGTGAAACAAGATTAACTTTGTTATGAGGCAATGAGACACACATACAATATATATATATATATATATATATATATATAAATATATATATATATATATATATATATATATATATCCTAAAATGATTTTGCATACTTAATGAATATTAATGTATACACACATGAGGCATCTTGAGATCTTCAGAAAACGGATCATTCAAACCATGTTTAGAGCAGCACACAGAATAGTTGTTAAAAAACATCAATTTGAATCTTAGAAAATAAATATAGTAATTATTTAACTGCATGTACATGGTTAAGATATATTTAATAGACTTAGTTTTGTCTGATACTAGGCTGCATGTATTGAGCATTCAGTGAGGATTGAACTCACAATGCCGTATTGATGATATGCTAGATTAATTCACTAAATATGACTCAACATCGAGATACCTAAGATCATCAAGGATGTCCAAGAAAATTTATTTTTTTTTAACCAGCTTTGTCATATATCATGGCGAAGAAAGATTTCGATGGAGAGGAGGTATCCACGTCAGTTGCAAGTGGGATAATGACCACAACGGTTGGTGGAGAAGGCATTGAAGTCGGGGGAAGCTCCAACTTTACGGTGTTACTTTTTCAACTACTCTTGCTCTGTGGTTTCCTTCTGCGGGGAATGTTGCCTGGTTGAGCTGGTGTCACCATGTCTCCCTATCAACTGTCTGTATTACCCACTGACGGTATGTCCACATGAGATGAAGGTGCATTTAAAGGAGTTCTCGCATCTCCTCTCATGAATACCTTTTCGAATTTTTAGAGCAGATTAACAGGACTTTCAGTTTAATTCAGCAACTCAAAGCAAATTCCCCACGATTTTGATATTATTCTACCATTACTGTTCAGATATCCTCGAAAATAACTGTGTTTTTTTTTTCTCATAATAGTTTCTGTAAACAGGTCGAACTGGTTAGGTGACATAATCCAGACCTTGCCTCAAACTCAAATCCATTATCATTATAGACCCGTACTGGTTTTCGCAGTCCTTTTGTATATTTTTCTGCCTATCATAAAACCCACAGATAAGCACAATCTAAAAAGGAGTTGACGTCATCCAACGGCTGCCGCCAACAATACAGACGCAATGGTAATCGATAGGAAGGACTTGCTCAAGACTGACCACGGACCACAATCATTGTGACCACCGGTGATTGATTAAAAGTGCTTAGAAGAGCCTTTTAACATGAGCTGAACGTATCAATGATTAATGTGGCTTGCTGGTTAACAAACTAGTCTTGCAAACTAATTCGCTTACATAATGATTTTGATCCACACAGAAGCTCCCCCATATGGTATTTTTGTCAGAAGAAGCTACGTTCAGTAAATAACTATCAATTATTGACATTGATTGTTATTAATTTTTCGACTAGTATTTCTTTCATCTAAATTTCACTTATTCTTTTTATCGCAATTATCTTTTCTACGGTCGACAATAAGCAACGCTGATCAGAAATGAAAAGTAAGCCTCCGCCAAGTCACGAATTCGCATCTCTTCTTCTCGCTGCAATTAATGCTGTAACTACCCCAGCGTTGATGACACGAAGAACTTCCAATTAGAGTTGTTAAAATCAAATCATATCTATTCTTTACTTTCCCCGAAAGCCTTGTACGTCACCTTCTTCATTCCCATTCATATACATGCGTTAGTAATATTACAAGTGATATCATTTTGTGGAGGAGTTATGGTCGGTTACTATCAATTTTTTTAACTAGTATTTTCCTTCATTTAAATTTCAGTTGCTCTCTATCAAAACGATCTGATCGTCAATTTATCTTCAGAGAGGAATGCAAATCGGAAGAAAAGGATAAGCTTCCGGGGAGACTCAGACTTACATCTCTTTTCTTCGGGGAGCCTGTCTTGACGCGACAGCTTTCTTGTCGATCGGGCCACGGAAAACTCTGCTGTCATTTAAATCTAACCATGTAGCTATTCCATACTGCAACCGTGCAGTCACTACAGCATAATCGCCAAGGCAGCTGTCTCTGACAGGCTTTCCGAGGAAATGATATACAAGTTCGAGTCTCGTTAGAGGCTTATTCTTTACTTCCGATACGCGAGGCTCACTGACGACCGTAGAATGACGGCCACAGCTTTAAAGAAATAGAGAAAGTAAAATGGAAAAATATTTGTCAAACAATTACTAATAATTGACAATGTTTCATCCAAGAATTTATAAAGAAAAACAACAGAAGATTGGAGAAGGGATGGTTATTTTAATGAAGTCTTTTAAAATGACGAGTATATGAAATTTTCTTCCGGACTCTTTAACATCCCTGTGATGAATTGGAAACTTCTGCTGACAGGAAATATCTCCGATACTGTATAAAAGAAGAAAAGGCTATTGATGAGAATTAGAAAGAGGAAGATGGCGCTGATGCTGCTGCTGATAAGCGCTGTGCTGCTGATGATTATGATAATGACGTCATATTTAGCTTCAAAGTTTGCCCAGTTTGAAATGCTCTATTTATCAAACGCTCTATTCTGTCGTCCGCTAAGTTGAGCAAATATTACGCGAGGGAAACAGGCATACAGACAGACAGGCAAATAAAGAAGCAGACTCATAGGCACACAGGGAAATTCTATCCTTATAATAGCAAGTCATTGATCATTTGAGCGTGCATTTCTTTGAATGTAGCGAAAAGGTGGGTATGCACAGTGATTCCCATTCAAGAGCCACTGGCATAGTTTGGCATGACAGTGATAGTGAGTTCATTTCTCTCTACATACTGCATAAAACTGGCCTAGGGCCAAACTAGGTTCAGTTCAATAAATATCTATATACTACGTTTTTATTTTGAATCATTGATCATCTACTACATCATCTATGCCTAGTTGAATGATTCCATCAGCGCAGTCACAACACGATTCTCGTTGTGAACTGGAGCGACTTCGTTACAAATATCGGAATCCTCAAGACTGCAAAAATTACAGGTATGTTTCACAATATTCACCTACAGTGGCCAGGTCTGGCGTCGAAGATGGATAATAATCGTTTGCGAAAGATTTCCACGTATCATCGAAACAGGTCCCAGAAGAGGCAAAAGAGCAGTTTAAAGGAGTACAGCTTTCTTTCCCGTTTCTGACATGAAACGTTTTAGCTCAACTGATTTTTGAGAAAAAATACTCAGATGCAATATCAGGGTTTATGTAACAATTCTCATCACAATTCTCATCACAATTCTCATCACAATTCTCATCACACTACTCAAATATTCCTCTGTAACTAATATTGAGAGTATACCAGTCTCGTATTCATCTCATCAACCAACAGGGGGCCTACACGAGGACTGGAACGCCTTCTCAAATCTCCAGTTGCGAAGCAAACACCGTCACCACTGCCAACATCATGCGCATATATTCGCTAAATTGTTTTTTTTCACTTACCGGCGATATCATTCTTTCTCTGTAGGTTTCATAAATAAATTAGTTGATCGATTAGGAAAAATTCACAGATGTATTTGAATTTGCATGAGAGAATGTTTTGTTTTTTCTTAGCAAAGAAACTGCTGAATTCGTTTAGGTTTAAGAGTTCATTGTTTTAAATAGAGGGTAAGAGATATTTTTATCTACAAAACTGTTTGCCTTAAGTAGGAGAGTATATTTGATTTGTCACAGATATAGAAATAAAGGATGAAAATGCAACATTGTTAATACAAATGAAGAAATGGATATATAATCTGACAGAATAAAAACTGCCAATTTTGAAAATTAACATCCGAAATCTTGGCATTTTACAGCAAATTCTAGTTCAAGTAAGATGTACACAATTATTTTATGCACAACTGCAGATTCTTTAGTACATGTTTTCGAACTCTGCAGACCTTTCCTGACTCCGACAATGCCAAATACTATTAATGTCAGCTGCCCGCAGGTTTTGAACTCGTAGCTTGGAAATTTCGACCTTCAAACATGAGAAAATGCGGTATGAAATTGATATTCTAACCAGAAGAAAAGTTGGTCACGTTTAAATTCTAAAAATCCCATTTTTTGCCTTAGTTTTACTTTTGTGCCGAACGTAACCAGCCACAAATTCCCCCAGATTTGTATATAACTTGTAAATTTATAGTTGAACCACCAACAACATAATTGGCGTTACAGCATTCGTCGCCCAAGGAACATGATAGACATAATTTATTATCATGAATGTTTATCTGATGGAGCATTGTCAACTATAATCAACAAGACAGCCAGGAGTAGAATCTAACTCAGCTCCAGTTTCTATTCCGGCTGAAGTTAATGACTGCAACTTTCGTATTTTATATATCAAAGACAAATAAAAATACATATAAAAATTGTTTTTATATTTTTGCAAATATGTATTCATTAGAATGGAGTAAGCCCGTATTATCATTGTTCTTGTTACAGTAAGAAAACGAAGCCCCAACCATGTTTGTTTTTACTGGAATATGATAATATTTTATTAGTATTTCTTTCTTCGTAATTTAAGTTGTGTGGACCCGTTGATGACTGATGAATGACAGTCTGAGTTGTTGCGATAAAATGGGAATTCGGGTGAAAGATATATTAGTAAAAATTCATGATAGTAGACATGATTTACGATTATGTATTCATTCATACATTATCTGTAATATTAAGATAACACTTTGATTGGCACAATCTTTTTGTTCTTTGTTAGCTTGACATTATTTCTCTCGGTTTAGCAAATCTGCACAAGTAAGAAAGTATCATTATATTACAGAAAAACACTATTGTACAAAAACAATGTTCGAATATGAAACGAGTAACATGATATTCACTAAATATATTCAAGCTCACTACCATCATCATACGAGAATAAATATTGAAGTATTAAAAATAAAAATGAGTTGTGAGGATGCTTTCTTTGTTAATCTTTCAAAAATACGTATATGCAGTTATATACATAAACACATATGCATAGATACATATACAAATATATATTCACGAACTCATACAAATGCATCTACTTGGATATACATGATTCGCATATGATCTCGGGATATATATGTTATGATTCGTGATGTCCATAAGTTGTTGTCCAATCCTGCGAAACGACTTGCCCATTGCCATTAAAGTTTTGTAAACATTCTATGAGGTCTCAAACTCCCATTTTCTTCCTGATAGAATGTGCTGTCTTGTGATATCACCAAGTTAGGTTTCATATATATATATATATATATATATATATATATATATATATATGTATATATGATTAGATATAAATATGCACAAATTTATATACATTCGTATGTAAACACACACACACACACATATATATATACACACACACACACATTTACACAAATATATACATATATATATAAACACACATATACACGAATATGAACCTATATATGCACACACATATATACATCTAAATATGCACACATGTACATACATATATATATATATACATACACACTCACACACAAATACATATACACATTTATATACATATACACACATATATACAAATATACATACCTACGATAAATACAAATGAAAACATACACACATATATACACATGCACGAATACATACACGCATATGTACACGTGCACAGATACATACAGTCTTATGTACACATGCACAAATACATACACGCATATATAACATGCACAAATACATACACATATATGTACACATG
>OY735222.1:48973150-48985650 GCA_963457665.1 Thysanoteuthis rhombus | reverse complement strand
ACATATATATTCCTATACACACTCCCACATATATATTCCTTTACACACACACACACACACACACACATATATTCCTATACACACACACACATATATTCCTATACATACACACACATATATATTCTTATACACACACACACATATATTCCTATAAACACACACACACACACACATGTATTCTTATACACACACAGACACATATATTCCTATACACACACACATTCTTATACTCCTATACACACACACAGACATTCCTATATACACACATATATACACACAAACATTCCTATATACACACATATATACACACACTCAATCCCATGTACACACATATATACACACACACATTCCTATATACACACATATATATACACACACACATTCCTATATACACAGGCACACATACACAAACATTCCTATATACACACATATACACACACATACACACATTGCTATATACACACATATATACACAGACACACACATTCCTATATACACACATATATACACAGACACACATTCTTATATACACACATATATACACACACACACATTCCTATATACTCACATATATACACACACACACACATTCCCATACACACATATATACGCAAACACATATTCCTATACACACATATATACGTATATATGTGTAATGTTTCAGAGGCCATGTAAAATATATAAAATCGGGGACCACAGTCACACACAGACTATGGGAAGGCCTACGATGGAGTTGGTACGATTGACCCAAAATACGTCCACCGAACTGTTTATAAGTTTGTTAGTGGAAATTATGTTTTAGGAACAGTGAAGTGAAATTGAACATGTTTGGATGAAGGGCATCCATCAATGTTGCCATCATTTCTGGAGGAATTCATCTGGCAAATGACGTATGGCATGAGGCACGCTGATGTCTTCTACCACATATTGGCGTACTTTTCGGAATTATCGTACACCAAGTCATAAACGGAAGCGATATTTGAAAAAGGACCGTCAGGTTTTAGACAAATATGAATTCAGAACAAGGTGAAGATAATTAAAGTAATCTTTATTTTCGTACGGAAGGTGGAAATAATGGGCTTAGTTATATAGTGAATTGTAAAACCTTAAAAAATGTGAAGTCTTAAAATTTGTCTTTTTTTCAAAACTGAAAAAAGTTACTGTGGGATCAAAATGTCTTACGGAGTGGAAGGGCAAAACATCACGATTATTTTTTGTTTTTTCAGGCATGTCTAAAGTATTTCCTGTAAATTTATTTTCTATTTTCATTTAATGTAAGTAAGAAGTCTTCCATCTTGTATTTAAAAAAAAAAAGTTTTTGATTTATTGTTTCTGTGGTGAATTTCATCGATTATTTCTTCCTTTTTTTTCTTTTGTTGATTACTGCGTTAAAGGGTTGCAACTCAGAAGGGAAAAAATGCTCGATTAGATATTACATAACTGTTTTTGATGTCAGAAATTTTTCTTAAATCCTTACATATGTAAAACAATTAGATAATGCACATGTTTTTATTATGTTGTTATTTTAAACTAAATACGCAGTATACTCCTGTTATTACGACACTCCCCAAAATTGACGTTATAGTGTGTGGATTGGAAAGTATTGGATCCAAATTAGAATATGGCAAATAATTTATTTTTTAATTTGCTCGTGAAGAAAAATACCCTCCGACAATGGACATGCAAGAATATGAAACGAACGTAGCGGTAGAACGTATGTATCATCAAATAGAGCAGTTAGAATGAATATCTTTCGTAAGAGTGTACGGTAGATTTAGGAGCAAACTTATTTTCATTTGTGCTTTGATTTTAAATTAGAAAAATATCTATGTAATTCCTTCAAAACTGTATTTTTCTTTTTCATGTAATGAAAAATAAAAATGTAGAGTGGATGTAAATTACTTGGTACGTATTCTCACTCCCCCTAACGTTAAAACCTGGCTATGTCATATATATGTGTATATGTGTGTGTATGTGTGTGTGTGTGTGTGTGTTCGCATAAAACATTCCATCTAGTTCCAATATCTACGTCACCTTTTCCAAGGGAAAAAAATGGAACAATTTTGTTACGAAACTCAGTTATAACACAAAGTATGTTACATGTGTAAATTGACTTGTGTTATGTGAGAGCACATCCATGAAAGTTCCAAAATGGTGATATGGACAAGGTTTCTTGCTTTGCCATTCATCTCTTGCATCAGTCCCCATAACTCATCTTCCCTTTTCCACCCATCATTTCTGACCTTTCTTATTCATTTTGCTTTGGCTTCTTAATTTACAGGCTTCGTTTTTTTGGTTCGATCACCTACTTATTTTTTTTGTTTCTTTTTCTAAACGCTTCCATCTTCTCTTCCTCCATTTCTCGCTTAAAGACTTACTCTTTTTTTCCTTTCTTCTGAAGTGTCCTTTTTCCATTCTTTCTTCGTTGTAACGCTTTCTCTTTTTTGTTTCTTTGTCTGAAATCGTACACTTCCTCACCAATTTTGTTCTGCCCCCCACCCATTTTATATTTCTTTTCTTTATTCTTTCCTGATTTTGTTTGTTTCTGTTATGGAAATATTATTCCTTTTTCTGAATGTCTTCCTTCCAAATCTTTTCATTCTTCGTCCCCTTAAATCTCTAGGAAATCCTTTTTTTCTCCTCACCTTTTATCTATTTTCCATTTCGTTCTTTCTTTTTCCCTTTGATCTTCATTTCATCAATAAATTCCTTTTACTTTCTTTCCTCCTTTCGTCCTTCTCGATTCTATTCTTTTATTTCATCATCTACCCTTATCTTTTTATTTCTGTCTATTTCTCTTTCTTTTTGTTGCTTCATCCAAACTATTTTTGTTTGTATCAATCAATCCATTCTCAATTTGTGTACCCTCCTCCTTCCATTTCTGTACCCATCCATTATCGTTCTACTTTCCTTCCTTTTTATAGACAAACCTTCCCACCTTCTTCACATCTTTTTATCGTTTTCTTTTCACTCATTTTGTATACCCTTCACTCTTCCCACCTTTTGTATTCCCTTCTTTTGTAAAAAAAAAAAAAAAAAAAAATCGAACCTTCCCTCTTTTTATCTATCTCCCTTTTTTTTTTGCTATTCTATCTACCACTTTTTTTCTAATTTTGTATTTTATCTTCCATATCATCGGCAGTAACGTAGTCTGTTACTGGACACTATTCGATGTCAAGAAAGTTAAGATAAACATGGCTGACTTTCAACTCCATCTCATCTTATTTACCCAAATATTCCGCTCCCAAAATTCTTATTTGCAATTCACTGGCTGCAAAACATTTTTCTCTCAGGCTTCCTATCGTAATTCATGCATGTTGTGCAAAGGTCTGTTACTGTGTATTCTTTCTCATTTGCTTCTTTGTATGCGTAAGACTTCAGACAGAATTTTTACAGACACTTTGGTCAGTCTTTTATGATAACTTGGCCTCCTTTAGTTACGCATAATCCTAGAAATGGCAGGGATGGGGCGATAATGGTGGCTGACAGTGCGGCATATTTCCCGCCAATGCCAGCTGTCTGCGTTCGTTCCCAGGGAGAAATCCAGGATTTCGAATGCATATCTGTAAGACCAGCACGGCGACCCCTCACTTGTAAAATACAATCTACCTACTCCAATCCCCATTAGTTTGCCTTGTGTCAGGCTTGGCCGAGCTTCGTGAATATATGTAATCCTATGGGTGATTGGAAAACAAAATGCGTCAATTTCAGCATTAAAATATTAGACTGTAGTGTTTCCATACAGGAGTACAATTTCTAAAAAGACATCGACTGTTCGGCCAGGATTCGAACACGAATCGCCGTACCTGTTTTCGCATTCACTGCAAGGAGCTCTAATCTGTGACTGTTCGTGCATATTCATGTATAAAGAACTCAACAGGCCTGTTTGGTTACTGAAATAGTTGATTATGCCCCATCGGTGACTGTGGTGTGTGATCGAAGTCAGGTTAAAACCAAGACGAGTAAAAAAAGAGTAAATGAAACTATTTGGGAAGGTGAATGAAGTTAGAGGTGTGAATAAAAAGCGAATGAATATTACGGAGGCCAATGAAACTATTCTGGGGGTAAATGAAGCTAGAGGTGTAAGTAGATATTGAATGAAACTATTTTGGAGATGAATGAAGCTAGATGTGTAAATAAAGAGCGAATGAAATTATTTTTGAGGCGAATAAAGCCAGAATGGTAAATAAAGTATGAATAAAACTATTTTCGGATGACTGAAACCAGATGGTGGATAGAAAGTGAATAAAAATATTTGGAAACTGAACTAAACTGAGTGTGGTTGTAATTATTTTGATTAGGATGAAATAAGAGGAAGGGTGAATTGGGAACAAAACATGAATTAGCTATTTTACACAGATCAATATTTTTTATACTAAAAAGGTTATTTTTTGTGCAAACATAAACAATGAGAAATCTTTTTTTTAGAATCAAATTCTAAGTTGTGAATCTTTTTATGAAAATGTAAACTAAACTGGTTTACGTCCATTACGCTCTGATTTGTCAATCAGGAAAAATATGGTATTTTCGAACCTGGAAATTCAAATAAGAGGCTCGAAGAATGTTTTGTGAAACGGATTTTCTTTGTTGGTTTGTTTTTTGTCATGCTATAGAAATGCAAGTTTGAAAAAAAATCTGAGATAAGAATCGGATATTTGAAAAAATGTATTTCTTGATTTTTCTTACAAAAATTAAATGAATGAAAGTATTACTTTATTTCTATAAATCAAATGAATTCAAATATTACTTATTTCATTAAGAATCTTTCAATAAATTATCCATTGTTCCATTCAGGAGGAGAGGTCAGGGGTTAGCTGGTGTCTGGAAAGGGTAGTGAGAGAGAGAGAGGGGGGAATGAGGGATTAGGTAGTTTATTAATAGGGTAGGAATAGAGCGGAGGATAGAGAGTTTGCTGAGGGGGAAGGAAGATAAAGAGGGGAGAAAAACTGGCTTGTTCAATGAGAGAGTAGGGAAGGAGAGGGTCAGGAATGAAGTTAGGTAGTTTACTGGTATATTGGAAAATTTTCGCTAATCCATATTTGTATAACACTTGTCACTTTTAGCGTTCTTCACATATTTTTACGACATTCAAAAACTGGAATTAGATAAACACTTAGGAAATGAGTTTATTTGTATGGGTGTTTTTCTTCCGTTCACGACACGAGATAAATGGCATATAAAACAATTCAAGGTGGAATGAGACCTACATGATTAAAAACAGAAGGACATTTAATCGCAGGGAATGAAATTAGGAGATAAAGACCCGAGGGTGAATAACACTGAAACACTAGTGCTATAAAAAACATTGGAGAAGAATACCAATATAATCAGAAGTTGCCTTGCGCACACGTATAAGTTTTAATATAAGTTCATTTACGCACACACACACACACCCATACTCTCGAAATCGCATAATGTTCACTTCATTGTATATAGGCACATTCTCCAATTTTATTAGATACATTGCTGTACGAACATGTTACTATGCGTTTCATGACGTCATTGGTTGATGTTGGGCAGTCTTGATGGACTCTTGCCATATTTGGTCAACGCATTGTGCCAAATATGCAGATTTTGTAGATAGGACTAGGGGTGTCGAAAGGTCAGTCCGCTGACAGTAAGTGCAACTGACAGGGAGCGGGCGGGAAGAGGTGCTGGGAATTGGAAAAACGGGTCTCTGAAATGCTAGATGTTATTTACTAAGCCCAGTCAACTCTAGTACAAGGCCAGTAATCGAAGATTGTATTGCGCCATTATTCTGCAATATATTCCTTCATGATGATGGATCAACAAGACCGTCGCAGTTGTTAGCCGAACTTTGATCTGATAGATGATCTATGTTAATGACGGAGAAGCGATGGGTCAAGTGGATTGACAAGGAAAGAGATTATGTTAAAAATATTTACATTGATGTAGGTACATCAATGTAAATATGTTTTAACCTAATCTTGCCTCGGTGGATTGGTCAATATGCACTTTGAAGAATAGCTTCTGGTTTATTACTAAATTTTTACTAGTATTTCTATCATCTTTAATTTTTTTTTTAATTATAGCAACTCGTATATAGTCATCCTACGATCATAAAGTAAGCAGTGCAGATTGAAAAATAAAGAAAAGACATCTAGCAAGTATAGGATATGGATTCCTTATCCTCAGGGGACTACTTTTCTGTCTCCACGCCCCACCGTTTAGGCAACAAAAACTTACAAGCAGAAGCCATTCAAATTTAGCCATACATTTTCTTTTACTTTTTATGATGTGAAACATTGCTATCTTCTTCATTCATATTTTGTAAGATAGACATAAACATCATCATCATCAGTCTTTTAACGTCCGACGTTGGACATAGACCTTCCCCAGGATTCACCACACTTCTCTATCGTGGGCGTCGTGGAGCCTGTACTTTCTGAATTTGTCAAGCTCGTTTCTACATCTAACACTCTACCAGCCTCAGTTGTGCATCTGATCTCTGGGGATCCATGTTGGTTGTCGATCATTCTTGCAACATGGCCCACCAATTTCCATTTGAGTTTTCAAATAGATTTTATGATGTCTCGGACTCCCATTTTCTTCTTTATGTACTGTGCTGTCATGAGATCTCTCCATGTGAGGTTGAGCATAATTCTCTCATGTGCTCGTTGCATGCTTCTCAGTTTGCAGGTCTGTCTCTTGGTTAGGTTCCATGTTCCAGCTCCATATGTGACTATTGGTAGGATGCATTGGTTGTATACTCACTTTTTTAGGATTATTGGGATCGACTTAATTTTCAAGGTTGAACTTGCTCTGCCGTAGGCTTGCCATCAGGGTGATTCTTCGCTTGATCTCTTCCTCTTTCGTGGATTCCATGGAAATTTGTTGTCCTAGGTAGATGTAGTGGTCTACTTTCCCCAGTTTTGCATCTTCGATTTTGACAGTTATGTCCTTATTCTCAATGTGATCGTTGCACATGATTTTTATTTTACTAAAGTTCATGTGTAGGCCAACTCTTTTTGCTTTCTTCGTATAGTTCATCTAGCAGTAGTTGGAGGTTATGTAGGTTCTCTGCGGAAAGGAAGATGCCATATGCAAATCTTAGGTTGCTCAGATATTCGCCGTCTACTTTGAATTCTCTATTCTCCCAGTTCAGGTTTCGGAAGATCATCTCGAGGAAGGTTATGAAGAGTTTTGGAGAGCTGGTATCACCTTATCTTACTTCTTTTCGGATATACATAATACTGTTCTAAAAAAATATCTCAGATGGAGCATTGACAATTGTCATTGTGACTACTGCTGGTTAGCTTTCATGATCTAATTGGCAAGGTACTGTCACGGAGAGACCGACTTCTAAGCATAAATTATGTATGTTCATATCATCATCATCATCAGTCTTTTAGCATCCGTCGTTGGACATAGACCTTCCCCAGGATTTGCCACAATTCTCTATCATGGACGTCACGGAGCCAGTACTTCCTGAACTTGTCTAGCTCATCTCTCCATCGAACATTTTGCCGGCCTCGGTTTCGCATGTGGTCTCGGGGAATCCATGTTGTGAGTCGTGATGTCCATCGATTGTCTGTCATTCTTGCAACATGGCCAGCCCACCGCCATTTGAGATTTTTATGGATTCTGTGATGTCTCTAACTCTTGTCTTTTCCCGGATGTACTGTGCTGTTTTGTGGTCTCTCCATGTGAGGCCCAGCATTATTCTTTCATGTGCATGTTGCATGGTTCTCAGTTTACGGGGGATATTATGCCGTGGGTTTAATCTTCATTTCTGAACGGCGCTGCTTATCTAACGAACGTAGAATGACGATCAGAAAGTTGCGATAATTAGCAACAGAAATTAAACAAGATAAATACTGGTCAAAATCCACAGATATAATTAGCTATGTTTAGACGTTTTATGTCATGCCAAGGGACATAACTGACATAGAAGAATATAATTTCCTACGTGTAAGTGACGCATTAAAATAAAGTGTCATCCAAGTACTTATGACAAAACAAAGACATTTGACCACTATCACAGCTAATATCAATAGCTTCTCGTTTGTTCTCTAATCATTTTTGGAATGTCCGTACGATGGCCAAATTTCTTATTGGGATAATCAGAACAGATCAAATCAGATTTTAGTTGATACCTCTCATCCATAACATACGGATTATTCAGTTGAATATTATATGGTGTTAGTTGGTTGCAAAGATATGATTGGCAATAGTTACCTAAATTAGTTTTCATTTAACGAAGCGAAGTAATATACATTGGACACTGTTTCTAGTAACTGTTGATTGGTTACTATTTGTTTGTTACACGAGAGACGAGTGTTACATTACATATGAAGATTACTATTTTAAAAAGATTGTCTTGTAGATTACATTTATTGGACTGAGCATATGACCCCAGTCTTTCTTGTATGAATATGTTCAAGTTATAGGCCTATGTTGAGGATATCATGGTGGTGTATTTTTTACCAGTGCCAGAGGAAGTGATCAAGCCCAAACATCAGGATTTTTGGGTGTTAGCTTTCCAAGCACGCAGACCTTACTCCCTTACTCATTTGGAAGAACATAAACTCCATACTCCTACTTTGTTGGTCTTTGTGTGCGGCCATAATCCGCAAGTTAGTCTCAAAAACCATTGCAACCGTAGTGAATTCGATCCTCACTGAGCAACTCAAAATTACGGCCATCTACCAGACTAGGTTGAGTTGATACTCATAAAAGGATAGCCTACTTCATTATAATTATTATAATCTACTTGCTTAGTGAATGAGGTTGTTGTGTATTTCCTTTCATGCTAAAAGGGTCGGTCTTCAATTCCAAGTAAAGGGTAGGATTTCAAGGCAAGCACTTACAAATTGGGATTTTTAATCTCATCGCCTATCACACATGAATCGAGAAACATTAGTGTGGCATGGAACACCGAGAAAAAAAACTTTGTGAACAATGATTTCTTTTATTTTCATCTTGAGTAAAGTTCATTGTAATCGGATGTCGATTAGCCACCACAAGCAGGTGACAACGAAGAATAGATGGTACCCTGAATATTCATAAGTAGTTCTAATTTCGATGGTTTCCAGATGTCACTGTATTTTTCTGGTAGCTTCACTCCCTACCCACTATCCCCCTCGGACCTCAGAACCAGAACACTCCCCTTTTCTCACCACAGAAAGTTGGTTTTTGCTTATGGGAATGGTGAATCGATATCGGCCCAGTTCAGAAAGATGACCGATTTTCAGCATCTTTATTAAACGGATAATGGCTGACCGAATGTACAGATGGATAAGAAGAGAGAGGGAGTACAAATGACGAGGAAGAGAGACAAAGGAAATTGTGAGAAAATGTAATGACCAAAGAAAGAGAAAGAGAGTAAAGAATGAACGATTGAGAAAAGGGAGAGAAATGTTAACAATTAGAAGCAAAGTGAGGAAAAGAGCGAGTGAGAAAATGACAGAGTAATGCGTGCGCAGAAGAATGAGCTGGAGGTTATGAAAGACAAGCAAGAAAGGAAAACTGAAGGAGCAAGGTAAGGGTAAAGTAGAGAGAGAATGAGAGGATGAAATAGGAAGGTTGCTAAAGGCAGCTAATGAAAAGCAGAGAAGGAGAGAGAGAGAGAGATGTATAAAAAGAGATGTGTGTATGTATGTATATATGAGAGAAAGAGAGGGAGACAGAGGGAGAGTTGAAATATAGGTTGGGATGTAAAAGGTGAAAGAACTCTACATGAAAGACAGAAAGAACGAGAGGGAGCGAGGGAAGGTGACAGAGAGAGAGACGGGGAGAGGGAATGTTGGACACGGTATATCAAAAGCTGTGTAAGGTGGGAGGTACTAGTCCGCCGGGGACAGAGTTTAAATGCCGAAACCTGATATCCCGTTGAATTTGGCCCGAATTGGATACGGTTGCCGATTGAGAAGGCGACTACGACGAAAGGAATGAAGAGCAGGAAGGAGATTAAATTGAAGGATAAAAGAATGGCATATGAAAATGAAGTTGGAGAGTTGAGGCGGAGAAGAAATTGGGAAACATGGAAGAAAGAAATCCGAATCTAAAATGGAGTAAGGAACAATGTATATCGTCGGTGTAGGACTGGAAGTGAGAGAGAGAGAAATTGTCAGTTGCTGGAGGAGGAATCATTTGACATGATGAAAGGAACGATGAAGAGAGAAAACTGAAATGCAGAGAGCAAACGCAAGATTCAGCCCGTGGCAGACAAGGGATATAACTGAAAATTAGAATTGTTATACACCCCCAGAGCGAGACGAAAGCTCGAGGAGTAACGAGCAAGAGAACCAATTCACGATGTGATTCCATTCGTTTACAGCAAACAACACAGTGTAGCCAGCAACTTTGCTCTCGTGGTGTATATACTGGAAGGGATCTTTTCCCCTCCCGATGCCTTAATTGTTCAAAACCAGGGAAGCATCTAGTTTTATATTTCATACTTTCATGTAAGTACATTAAACATTTCGGACTTGGAAATATGTGCCTTATTTCCCAGCGTCGAAGACGCTATTTTTTTTCCTCAAAATAAATCTCGAAAATTCACCCCGCGTCCAGGGCGTCTCCCATTTTACCCACGTAAAGCCCCGACCTTGTGTCACTTTTTGCTCTGATGGGAGAGTAAATAAATAGCACCCCTCGTCTTACAAGCCAAAGGTTAATTTCTTCAGAGACTATGCCTAATCCCAGATCGAAATCCGACCTGTGTATGACTTCTGAATGGAATGTATCAATTATGCTTGGTATAAAATAGTTAATAAGCAAGGATATCAAAAACTAAAAAATATTCGTAATCACAAAAATTAATTAATATTGGTTTACTATGGTAGACAAACCAACTGACTGGCAATATTTGGGATGTATATCAATATTACCGATGTTATCATTCATCTCAAACAGTATTTTCTTTAAGGGAACATTATCAAATGATAAAAGAAGTAAAAATTCTCCAATTATTTTTATAGCAAGACTATCGAAAACAAACACTCAACTGTTGTGTTTAATGGTTGAGTTCAGATGTTCTGTGATGAAACGTGTTGTAATCAGTCGGCCTCATCGAGCAAGTAGTTAAGGGGATTTACATATTGTTAATCCACTCACAAAACATCTTGGTAAGTGCTGAGGCCTTATAGGTTAAATACATTTTTTGTGTCAAAATTTTGCTAATCAAAATTAGTGTAGGGCACCCGCGGGGTCAGAGTGTCCTCGGTGCCAGCGAATAGGGTAATTCTCAGAAATTTGTTGACGTCTGAATATATGTATCTTTGATCACACACATATATATATATATATATATATATATATATATATATATATATATATATATATATATATATATATAAATTACTTTAATTAGAAAAAAAATGATGTGGTGGTCGAAAAATCAGTGGCAGTACGTGGACCGGTGGACGGATTATAATACGTGCTTACTGAAAAAAAAAGTTTTAGTGGCTTGCTTTCAATTATGGACTGTTCCAAAAATATGATATTTTCGAAGTATACAAATAATTGTGTAGTTTCTTTGATTGAAGGGCGTTTTTTCGACTCGACCAGTGAGCTCAAGATATATCAATAAAGTAATGCCTTTTCTCTGGTAGTAATCTTTCGTGGTACATATGAGCCTAAACACTGGTGCGTAGGGCTTGAATCATTAGGAAGCCAGAGCGATGTAGCAGAATAAATTGTCAATCTTGAGTCTCAGAAGTTCTAAAAAGGATGAGGTGACTTTTGAACCTAAAGGACACACTAGACGTCCACGCATGAGCACTCATCGACGACCACTATATATCTACAAAGATGAAGACACCTCTTTGTCGAATTGGGAACAAGAGTGGGAGATGAAATGCAGCAGATTGAATTATTAGGCAAAATCTAAAAAGATCTGGACTTGTCAACGCCCGTAAAATTAAGACCCTCCCCTTCACTAAAATACACGTAATAGCCACTTAGACCTGTAATAAATACTGGTCGTGGATAATAAAGGATCGAAGAAAAGTAATGTTTAATGATGAGTGCAACATTCAATCTGCTTCCAACGATGGAAACGAGAATATCTGGAGGATAAGGGCCAAAGAATTTGCAATAAAACGGACTTCAAAACTCCCTCTGTCGATTATGGTGTAGAGCTGCATAAAGCGGGAGTGTCTCAAACGTCATTGAAAGTCGAATGCAACGACGTACCTTTTGTCGTTCAAACGCTAACGACTCAAGAAGTCGGATATTTGAGCCTGACAATGCCCCTCTGCCACGTTGCATGTTCTGTTTCCAATTGGTTTTCCCAGTAAGCAATTCGGTGGCATTCTACACTGGCCAACCATCTCTCCTGATTCAAATATAGTAGAAAACGTTTCGGGGAAAACTCAAGATTACTCTAAGTAGAAAATTGAAAGGAAAGGCGAAGACTACAGATGTTTGAACAGCAGAGATTAATTCTAACTGGGAGTTGGGAAAGTACACAAGAACATCTCGATTCTTTATACGAATTTAAAAGGATTCAAGCAATATTACTAGCAAAAGGAGAG
>OY735222.1:48840650-48960650 GCA_963457665.1 Thysanoteuthis rhombus | reverse complement strand
ACAAAAAACACATTGTAATCCAAAACATTCACGTCCCTAATCCCTAAAACGACAATTTATTATGAGACCTGCAAATAAAAGACTGCAAATTTGTCATCAAATGTTTAAGACTAGTGATTTCCAACTATTTCAAGAGCATTTGTTGTTAAAAGGATTACAAGTATCTTCTCTTTTCGACGTTTTTATCGACACATTTTGCTTTTTGCCAAACTTCTGTGGTAGTCGCTAATTACATTAAAATAGAATTACCACAAAATCGATTCTGGGAATCGAATGTCGCTGTTGTTTACGAAAATATTTTAAGGTTGATAAAACCAATTACACGCAACTACAAAAAGCTTACACTATAACTAGATTTAAAATAATCTCGATAAACAACTCTGGTAAGGAAAATCCAGACCTCTGTTTGTGCAATTATACTCCATCTTGTATCCTATATCTCCACTACCCTTAAGCCAAAAACATTCACCATAACGTTTAGTTTTTTTACCTTAGCCTCATTCTCACTCCTTGAACTAACTAAATCCCACTGGGAACTACTGATTTATACATTGAGGTACGAGATGAAGCTGCAAGAACGAAACTCTGAATAACATAGAGAAGGAAAAGGGGGATGAAATAATAAAGAATGAATGTGGACAGAAATGAACGGACAAACACATCCTTGTGACGCTTGCAAATCGCTTGTTCACAGGTCTCCATCCAGTGGCTTTGTAGACAACAAGACAGCACAATGTATCCGGTAGAAGATAGGGGCCAGGGACCTCATAGAATCCATTGAAAATCTAGAATGGTTATGGGCTGGCCACGTTGCAAAAATGGCAGTCCACCGATAGACATCGCGACTCACATGGATCCCCAGAGATCAGATGCACAACCGAGGCCAACAGAGTGTTTGATGGAGAGACGAGCCTGACAAATTCAGAAAGTGCTGGCTCCTCGACGCCCACGATTGAGAAGCGTGGTGAATCCTGGGGAAGGTTTATGTCCAACGACGGACGTTAAAAGACTGGTGATGATGATGATGAAACTAAAGTTAGCAAATGAGTGCCCCGGCATGGAACAATGGTTAACGGGCTAATCATTTGCTTTTATCTTCACGGGTGCCCTCCTACTGTGGCCTTAGGGAATATCTTTGGGCGTCACGAGCAACGATTAGTAAATTTGACTTAAAGCCTTATTACTACTACTTTGATCGTTTTTCTTATGTTCTAGCCCTTTTCTAGATTAAGCTTAGCTAAGTAAATATTTAGAAAACTGGATTACCTCTGCTTCCTGGGAAGCAAAAAATAAACAAGACCGAATACCAGGGATCTGTTACCCTGTCAACACATCCCCATTTCATAAACATGAATATATTGGCTCATTGCAACTGAAACTGCTCATTCGGTGTTCCAGGCATTAGAAAATTTATCTTATTGTACAATGAATCAACTTTATTTTCTAACATAAAAACCGTTTTCTTCTTAATCGATACACTCTACTTCACTAAGCTCATTAGAAAGCCACAAGTATGCCGGCGTTGTAATGATTTAGAGACAGGCCTGCTAACCATTGCCCCATGGTGATGGAGCATATTCCGGTTTAGACCACAAATTTTAGGCACTCAATGAGTCTTGAACTCGATGCAATAGTAATAATCTACACAGCAATCCGTGCCAATTTGACATAAGACCCCCAGATGTAAGGTATCAAGTGAGTCTAAAATTCACTACAGTAGTTGTGATCCACGAGACTAGTGTGTCTATCATTGTTGAACGGCAAGTCGTTCTAATCTTGGCACAGCTTGATACAATACCACAAATATGCAGAGCTCAGTGAGAATTGAACTCATCATGCCTAAGGAACTCATTTAGTATGATACAAGGCTAAAAAAAGTTGTTATCTATTTCGGATCTAATCATTATATTAGTAATGATCTACGATATTAGAAAATCAATCATGGCTTCATGATACAGTGCTACGAGTCTTGGGAATCAAGTGAGTCTCTAACAAACTTTCGTTGCAATAATCTTTACTCCGCGGCGAAACTCCCTGTGCAAATCATCGTCATTTGGAAAAAAAAATGCCCATCTAGTTATACATCTGTTTTTCAGTCGCTCATGTATACACACACACGCTTTTGCATTCCTAGGCATTGTAAATAAACAGTGAGAGAAAGCAACTTTATCTGTCGTCCTACATTTATTAGATATTCGCAGGACATGATCGACACGTTTGCCCTCGTTCTCGGGGTCGATAACTTCTTAACAATTAAGATCAATTAAAAGCGACTATATTTAAATAACTCCTCACCTTCTTGTCTAGGCCAGGAGTTTCAGGAGTATCAAATGTCGATTGGTCTTACAAGGAGAATGGTCAACAAGAGCGGAGGATGCGTCTAGTAGTTCCTCATGAATATTCATTAGTCGAGGCTCTAGATATCTTGCGGCCCGAATCTCACTCTTATGAGCGTTCACGTGATTGACGGTGACGTTCGCGAGACTTGGCACGCGCCAGGGCAAAATGATCAGGTCAGCCAATAATTCCTGCATAAATTAAATCTAGCTGACTGAGTTACCTACCTTGAATTTTATCCGTTCTGTCATCTCTACAACATTTTATTCATTTATTGGTTTACTGGTACAACTTGTTGATTGGTCATTGGAGAGCACTTGAATTACTTTTCCCCGGTCAGGAAATATTTTGCGTTTAGTTTTCGTAATATTTATAAAATAGGACGAAGAGTCGTTTCCACTTCAATTCTATTCAAGCTTATTTCTGTTTTCACGTGGGAGTGGATTCTATCGTTGGCCACCGTGACGTGCCAATTATAGAGTTAGGGTGTGAGTTTATGGTAACGAGCCCAAGAAAATAAGCAAGTGTGAAACCAGAGATTTCTAGAGAAATGCTACGTGTGACTGGGACTATGAGACAAACCTTTTAATCTTCACCCAAAAAGACAAAATCAAGGTAAAAACAGAACTTACTTATTTGGAAAGCAAAATGGCCGACAGTAATAGAAAGGTTTGTGCTCAACACTTCGCTAGCAAGAAAAAAACAGCAACATATAGCGACCGAAATATGCATAATAAAATCCAATACTGAAGTAAAAATAAAGACATCAACTTCATTAAACAGCTTATTTAGCACTTTGTTCCACTATATTCTGCCATCTTTCAACCAACTTCATAAGTCCATCTTCCCAGACCGTGTTATCTTTCTGAGCAAAGAATAGCTCTCAGTGCCTGTTGAAGACTTACAGAAATTTGTATAATTTACCAAATATCTGTCCGTTCGATATCGCAAAACTTGAGAACGGAGTTATGGCCACCAAATTTTCTGTGGGACCCCAGAGTAGGCTTTTAGCAAATAATTTTTTGAAAATCAATCCCCACTCAGTTTTTAGTGTGGGGGGTAAATTTACAATGTAAATTTATGCTACATTGGTTCCTGAGTTTGTGTCCTGCAATGTTCTTGCTTACCTAAAAATAGACTACAGTTTTATTTTACCAAATGTCTCAAGAACTCAAGAATGGCCTGGATTATGGCCACCAAATGTTCTTTGGTTAGTGATGAGACCCTGGAGCAGGCTTCCAGTAAGTTAGTCGTTGAAAATTCCGATACCAAAAGAAGTTTTTAGTGGAGGGTTCAATTTACAATGTAAATTAAAGTGCTAGATTCGCCCCTAATTTGTGTCTGACTGCTTTTAAGCTTACTGAAAGAATTACTATCTTCCTACAATAATTCATCATTTCGTTTTTGAAGATACTAACATTTTAAAGTTTTTAGCGGTTTTGCAATGTAAGTATTATGGTAAATTGATCCCTTATTTTGTGTCCTGCAGAGTCTATGCTTACCTGAAAAATTACTGTTACTTTATTTCAAAAAAATGAATGTCTGTACGTCTATGTTAGCATGACTCAATTTTTGTGGTTAAAAATAAGACCCTGAGCATGTTTTTGCACATTAAAAAAATAACGAAGGGTCCGCTTTCGCGCTATTTCTGATAACAATGATCTGATTTCAATGGAGCTAGCTGGAGACCCACCCATACAGCGGGTATTTTCAGTTAGTTAAGAGAATAAGACCGGAATAAATGGTAATTCGAAGTGATAATATCAATGGTGAATGACGGGAAATTTCCCAAACAAGCTGCTGCAATTTCTGTCTGGTCACCAAAGAAACATACGTTTCAGCGTTATACCGATGGAATATTAATATGTAATATTCTCTTAACTAATTGCAGATGCTATAGGTCGATTGTTACCTTCAATTGGTCTAATTGGAAGCAGAAATTGTTTGAATCAATTATGTTTTATTTTTGATACTTTTAGTGTGTTGACTCTCCTCCGCGTTGTGTAACGTTCATTAATATCAAAGAGCGTAACTACAACGGAATTTATCGGAGTCAATGAATATAGCAAAAATATGGTAGTTAAAAATATAGAAAATATCTTTTTATAAACTTGTGACAAAAAATCAATAACTTAGGATCAGGGTAAATTTGCATGGTGTCATATCTGTGAAATAATTGTTGGCCACTCCACTCCCTTCATTGAAACTTGCGAATTGTCTTGAATCACTATCCGATACACTGTCAGACTAAGACGTTCCAGAACTAAGAAAAGTATCTCGTCAGTCGCTCAGTACAATAATAGCTTTCATCGCCAATAACAAGTTGTTTTGAATCACTATCCGATACACTGTCAGACTAAGACGTTCCAGAACTAAGAAAAGTATCTCGTCAGTCGCTCAGTACAATAATAGCTTTCATCGCCATTAACAAGTTGTCTTGAATCACTATCCGATACACTGTCAGACTAAGACGTTCCAGAACTAAGAAAAGTATCTCGTCAGTCGCTCAGTACAATAATAGCTTTCATCGCCAATAACAAGTTGTTTTGAATCACTATCCGATACACTGTCAGACTAAGACGTTCCAGAACTAAGAAAAGTATCTCGTCAGTCGCTCAGTACAATAATAGCTTTCATCGCCATTAACAAGTTGTCTTGAATCACTATCCGATACACTGTCAGACTAAGACGTTCCAGAACTAAGAAAAGTATCTCGTCAGTCGCTCAGTACAATAATAGCTTTCATCGCCATTAACAAGTTGTCTTGAATCACTATCCGATACACTGTCAGACTAAGACGTTCCAGAACTAAGAAAAGTATCTCGTCAGTCGCTCAGTACAATAATAGCTTTCATCGCCATTAACAAGTTGTCTTGAATCACTATCCGATACACTGTCAGACTAAGACGTTCCAGAACTAAGAAAAGTATCTCGTCAGTCGCTCAGTACAATAATAGCTTTCATCGCCATTAACAAGTTGTCTTGAATCACTATCCGATACACTGTCAGACTAAGACGTTCCAGAACTAAGAAAAGTATCTCGTCAGTCGCTCAGTACAATAATAGCTTTCATCGCCATTAACAAGTTGTCTTGAATCACTATCCGATACACTGTCAGACTAAGACGTTCCAGAACTAAGAAAAGTATCTCGTCAGTCGCTCAGTACAATAATAGCTTTCATCGCTATTAACAAGTTGTCTTGAATCACTATCCGATACACTGTCAGACTAAGACGTTCCAGAACTAAGAAAAGTATCTCGTCAGTCGCTCAGTACAATAATAGCTTTCATCGCCATTAACAAGTTGTCTTGAATCACTATCCGATACACTGTCAGACTAAGACGTTCCAGAACTAAGAAAAGTATCTCGTCAGTCGCTCAGTACAATAATAGCTTTCATCGCCATTAACAAGTTGTCTTGAATCACTATCCGATACACTGTCAGACTAAGACGTTCCAGAACTAAGAAAAGTATCTCGTCAGTCGCTCAGTACAATAATAGCTTTCATCGCCATTAACAAGTTGTCTTGAATCACTATCCGATACACTGTCAGACTAAGACGTTCCAGAACTAAGAAAAGTATCTCGTCAGTCGCTCAGTACAATAATAGCTTTCATCGCCATTAACAATTTGTCTTGAATCACTATCCAATACACTGTCAGACTAAGACGTTCCAGAACTAAGAAAAGTATCTCGTCAGTCGCTCAGTACAATAATAGCTTTCATCGCCATTAACAAGTTGTCTTGAATCACTATCCGATACACTGTCAGACTAAGACGTTCCAGAACTAAGAAAAGTATCTCGTCAGTCGCTCAGTACAATAATAGCTTTCATCGCCATTAACAAGTTGTCTTGAATCACTATCCGATACATTGTCAGACTAAGACGTTCCAGAACTAAGAAAAGTATCTCGTCAGTCGCTCAGTACAATAATAGCTTTCATCGCCATTAACAAGTTGTCTTGAATCACTATCCGATACATTGTCAGACTAAGACGTTCCAGAACTAAGAAAAGTATCTCGTCAGTCGCTCAGTACAATAATAGCTTTCATCGCCATTAACAAGTTGTCTTGAATCACTATCCGATACACTGTCAGACTAAGACGTTCCAGAACTAAGAAAAGTATCTCGTCAGTCGCTCAGTACAATAATAGCTTTCATCGCCATTAACAAGTTGTCTTGAATCACTATCCGATACACTGTCAGACTAAGACGTTCCAGAACTAAGAAAAGTATCTCGTCAGTCGCTCAGTACAATAATAGCTTTCATCGCCATTAACAAGTTGTCTTGAATCACTATCCGATACACTGTCAGACTAAGACGTTCCAGAACTAAGAAAAGTATCTCGTCAGTCGCTCAGTACAATAATAGCTTTCATCGCCATTAACAAGTTGTCTTGAATCACTATCCGATACACTGTCAGACTAAGACGTTCCAGAACTAAGAAAAGTATCTCGTCAGTCGCTCAGTACAATAATAGCTTTCATCGCCATTAACAAGTTGTCTTGAATCACTATCCGATACACTGTCAGACTAAGACGTTCCAGAACTAAGAAAAGTATCTCGTCAGTCGCTCAGTACAATAATAGCTTTCATCGCCATTAACAAGTTGTCTTGAATCACTATCCGATACACTGTCAGACTAAGACGTTCCAGAACTAAGAAAAGTATCTCGTCAGTCGCTCAGTACAATAATAGCTTTCATCGCCATTAACAAGTTGTCTTGAATCACTATCCGATACATTGTCAGACTAAGACGTTCCAGAACTAAGAAAAGTATCTCGTCAGTCGCTCAGTACAATAATAGCTTTCATCGCCATTAACAAGTTGTCTTGAATCACTATCCGATACATTGTCAGACTAAGACGTTCCAGAACTAAGAAAAGTATCTCGTCAGTCGCTCAGTACAATAATAGCTTTCATCGCCATTAACAAGTTGTCTTGAATCACTATCCGATACACTGTCAGACTAAGACGTTCCAGAACTAAGAAAAGTATCTCGTCAGTCGCTCAGTACAATAATAGCTTTCATCGCCATTAACAATTTGTCTTGAATCACTATCCGATACACTGTCAGACTAAGACGTTCCAGAACTAAGAAAAGTATCTCGTCAGTCGCTCAGTACAATAATAGCTTTCATCGCCATTAACAAGTTGTCTTGAATCACTATCCGATACACTGTCAGACTAAGACGTTCCAGAACTAAGAAAAGTATCTCGTCAGTCGCTCAGTACAATAATAGCTTTCATCGCCATTAACAAGTTGTCTTGAATCACTATCCGATACATTGTCAGACTAAGACGTTCCAGAACTAAGAAAAGTATCTCGTCAGTCGCTCAGTACAATAATAGCTTTCATCGCCATTAACAAGTTGTCTTGAATCACTATCCGATACATTGTCAGACTAAGACGTTCCAGAACTAAGAAAAGTATCTCGTCAGTCGCTCAGTACAATAATAGCTTTCATCGCCATTAACAAGTTGTCTTGAATCACTCTCCGATTTACTGTCAGCATGAGAAACACTCGGAGAAAGAAAGATTTCTTGTTAGCCGTCGTCGCATGTTTTAAAATTGTTTTTTCTACACATGCTTGTTAATCCGCGGCTACATTTCAAAAACACGTACTGACTCACGATCTGAACCCGTTCCTTTGACAATAAGTATTTATAAAAGTCGTTTCCCAAGGTAGATGTAATGGTCTACTCTCTCCAGTTCTACGTTTTCGAATTTGATCGTTGGGTGTTTATTTTCAATATGTTTGTTGTACGTGACCTTTGTTTTGCTGAAGTTCATGTGAAGGCCAACTTTCTTATTTTCTGCCTTCAGTTTGTTCAGGTCGTGAAGATTCTCTACAAGAAGGTTGATGTCGTTTACAAATCTGAGGTTGCTAAAGTATTCTCCATCTATTCTGATCTCTTTATTTTCCCAGTCTATACAACATGCACATGAAAGAATCATGCTCAATCTTACATGAAGAAATACCAAGGTAGCACAACATATTAGGGGAAAACGTGAGTCTGAGACATCGTAGAATCCATTAGAACAACTCACATGACAATGGATTGGTCTTATTGCAAGAATGTCAGATAACCGCTGTACATCATGACTTGGAACGTGTATCCCCAGAGATCACATGCGAAACCGTGGTAGACACAATATAAGATGGTAAGACGAAGAAGGCAAGTTCAGAAAATGTTGTCTTAGCCACACCCATGATAGAGAGCTTTTCTAACGATAAAAGGCTGATGGTGATGATTAATAAAGGTCAGCAGTCCGGCTAAAGATTAACAATTTCATGACGAACTTAGTCAAGTGCCTACTGCCAGAATTTTTAAAAGTTATGTAAATATTCATAAAACAAACAAACCCTTTCATGGTTAAAGAAAATAGTTCTTGTATTAAAATCAGCATATTTTGAAGAACTAAAATCATGATGGGATACATCTGTCCCATTAGATATTTATCCCAGGACAGATAATACAGAATAAGCAGATCAGCTTTTCCTGTTCTGTCATGTAATGCAAACTATCTTCTGTGTGGATTCCAGACTAGGATGATGTCATGTCTATGGTTGTAAAAGCCGGGTAAACATCATTTAGTTTATTTCTCGTGTCATATATGACCCAGTAGACTTTTAAAGAGTGATAGAAACCTCGGAATATTTGTGTTCTAAGAGTCTTGAAAGGGTTAAACCAAAGTTTAACATTAGGCGCACCTGGTATTTTGACAGTATCGTTAAAATAACGCCCTGGGTGACAATAATCGGATAATTCCACCAACCAGCTTATAACTTTGTGTCTGATAATGAATAGAGTCGAGTTTAAGTTAGTCTTAAGGTTGGGTGGGTCACAATTCAATGCTTTTGCAAGTCATATTAGGGTTGGCTCTATATCAGCCCATCGATTTGACAAACGTCCAGTTTGTTACAAGATCTGTCTTGGAATCATTTTCTTCTGCAAGAATTTGGCACCTGATAGTTTTTTTTTTCTATTTGCTTAACCAAATGAAAGTGAATAGATTATTGATTAAGTTTTTCCTTTGCATTTTTCTAAGAAAGTTCAATGTTCACATAGAAAACATCGAATGATATACACTAGACTCTCGTTATTACGAAACACTTGGGGGATCTGAGAGCGCCGTTATAACGAATTTTCCGTTATAACGCGTGGGTTTTATGCAAAGCGTATTGATAATGAGAAATCAGAGAGTTTAGACAAAAAGTACTTTTATTATCCTTTCAGGGTTCCATACCCGATATGATATACGACTTAAAGATCTGCAAACAAAAAGAATAAACCAAAAAGTAATTATAACAGCCATATACATTAATGTGCTTCTACTTGTATCTATATCAATCTCCTTAATAATTTCAAGCTTATAATTAATCTATTAGACGTTAGACGTTTTCTAAAAAAATCTATTCAAATTTTTGCTACTTTAGGCGGCATCATTTTAGGGGTTTACTAACTTTAGTTTTTAAAACAATGCGCTGAAATCTTCAGAATAGCAAAATATTCTCCCACAATATAAAATTGAAAAAAAAAACGTGCCGTTAGAATGCGTGTCATTAAATAGTGCTGTTACAACGAGAGTTTACCGTATTTCCGAAAAGAAGGAAACCATAGTGAAGAGAGAAAGAATGATTGGATGAAATGAAAATCATATATTCAAAAGAATGAAGGTAGAGTGAAGAAAGAGAGAAAGAGGGCGGAGAGAAAAGAGACAACAAACAGCTGTAAGGTAATGGCTACCATGTTGAAGAATAAATTAGAAAGAGAAATCGAAGGATATTAAAAAGTGTAATATATTCAGCAACATGGCGTGATCAAAGGCAATCTCGTCATGCCTGACGTGATGGAAAAGAGGACACGACAGGTCCCAGAATCACGTGACTATCTTGCCGAGTTCTGATGTTGAGTTTGTAAAGAGACTTACGTATAAAAGTGACCAGTAAAGATTCGCACCAGCATTGGCGTTCAGATCCTTATTCGATTAAAAATAAAGGAGTCTTGTTGATTCCTCTATTCTCTCTCCGTTCTACGCCCGAATAGAGCAGCGGTAGTGAACCTTTTTGGCAGGGTATATCGAAATTTAATTTTTTGAATTATCCTGCTGTCGGAGAGTCACTTACATGTATTTCTGTTTTAGGTAAATGCTATTAGATAAGCGAAAAAATTTGTCTAATATATTTATAAAATCAGGAGTTAAATGAAATATAACATGAAATTTCAAAATATACTTAATATAAAACTAGGATGATAAAATAAAATAAAAAGTCGTTTTTTTTATTTCAAAGCCTGTCACGTGTTACCTAACATTCTGCTGTGTGTCACAGCTGACACGCGTGTCATGGTTTTTCAGTCACTAGAGCGGAGCGAAGGGTTATTATTTACCATTGAAGAGCTAGTTGTGATTTGCTTTTTCTACTACTACTATTACTACTACAACAGAAGGTCACTGGCCAACAAGTCAAGTCAGAAGTTTTCCCACGTAGCATGTGTCTGATACAGGAATGAAGTATTTCATACGTTGTATTGGAAATCGGTACAGAGGGTTCCGTCGACAAGCCCGAATGAACCCGAATAAGACAGAAGCAGAATAAAAAGTAGCAGAATTAATGAATGAAAACAAAAAAGATGGATAAAGTAAAAGAGAAATGTAGGAGGATATGATGCACTTAGGAGAGAGAAAAGGGCCATATACCACGCATGTCTTTATTAGTTCAATCCTTACTAGAAGCCACAGTTTGGTGACCTTGAGCCAGACTAAAATAAATCTTGAAATCTTCAGTCTCAATGTCTTTTCTTTTTAGGCTTAAAGTAGAAAGAAATTCTTTGGAACAGGATGTCGTAATGAATAGACTGATGCAACAGTTTCAATCATTTTTCATAATTTTTTTTTATTCATATCTATTTGAAGAATCAGTATTCAGTCATAAAAACTATTATTCGAAGCTTTCGATGACATTACCCTGCCTTTCAGATGAAATTTGTATTCCATAACAAAAACATAAGTCAAGAAAAGAGAAAAAAAGAAAAAAAGGCGACAACAATGATTTGATGAATTCTTCGCAGAATTTCTTGATATTCTCAACTTATTGAAATAGCTGACTAAGCAAGCAGTGTTGTTTGGAGCGAAAGAAGTAATTGTCATGAGGTGGTCGGTCTGGAAATAACGCTGTAGATGAAAGGACGTCTCATCCCGGCTCCAAAATACTTTGCTGCGTCAGATTTACGAACGCATATTGGCGATCCATCATCACCATCATCATCATCATCATCATCATCATCATCAGTCTTTTAGCGTCCGTCGCTGTACACAGACATTTCCCCCGAATTCGCCAGACGTTTCTATCATGGGTGTCGTGGAACCAAACTTTCTGAACTTGTCTAGTTCGTCACACTATCTTATTTTTGATCCGTGGGAAACCACATGATGTCCAGCAGTTATCTGACGTCCCAGCAATATTAGAGTTTTCAAGAGGTTTTTATATCTCTGACCCCTGTTTGTTTTCTGATATAATGTCCTCTCTTGTGATCTATTCATGTGATGCCGCACACGATTCTCTCCTGTGCACGTTGCATAGTTCTTAGTTTTAAGGTCAATCTTTCGGTTACGTTCCATGTTTCAGCTCCATATTGACTATCGGAGGGATGCATTTGTTGCATACACTTCTCTTAGGGATTAATGGGAATTTCTTGTTCTTGAAGGTTTGGCTTGCACTATCGAAACCTTGCCAACAGCAAAATGGCCAGTTAATTTGCCAAGAGAAGATGTTTTTCGTTCCAATACATCATTTAAACGAGCAAATTTCTGACTGCAGAGTTGAGCAGTAACCGTTTCTCTAATTTCTAGCAATTTCTATGAAAGAATTCCCTTTGAATCCCTCGAAATTTCCTTCCTTTGAGATAATTTTGTATATCTTGAGATATTGGAGATAGTCGTAGGTATAGCCACGATTTTCTTTGCTTTAGATTATCATAATGAATCCATTTTTCATCATCTGTGATCATCTTGAGAAAAAAGTAACTTTTTGCTAGGAGGAAGAAGTCAAATACAAGTATTTTAGTACTGACCAAGGTTCACTTCCGTACATTAATGCAGGGAGCATTTTTCCAGCTTCATAGTATTTTTTCAAGAGCTTGTAAACTATGTGCAACAGATGACTCTTTGGCAATAAAAGACTTGAGAAAACTTCAAAGACGAAGATTCCCCTAATACTGCAAAAATTGCACTGCGAATCTCTGCATCAACATAAAAATGTAACTTTCATTGTGCAGATCTGGCTCAGCGGCGCCCATGATAGAAAAATTTTGCAGATACTGGGGAAGGTCTATGTCCAATGACAGACGTTAAAAGACTGATGATGAGAAACGTAAGTTAGCAGAAAGTAGTGGAAACTTTTTGGTCATTAGTGTAGAAACAAGCGTGAAGTGTTGCATTCAATACGAGTACACTGAGTGGCGTTTGAAAGTCATTTTTCTCCTGAGTTATTAGTATTATTTTCTGATTGATTGGTCAAAAAGTATAGAAAATGTTAATTATTCCCTTCGAACTTTGCTTTTGCAACCGAGACTGATAATTTGAAACCTACTTATTTTCTATTGGACAATATGAATATCACTATCCTTCTCACCAAAGCAAAGTTTAAAGGGAATAATAATCATTTGCTGAACTTTTTTACACATAAGCAATTAGAAAATAACACTCGCTGCTCAAAAACCGCATTGGCATTGCATAGTGTTATAGGAGGCATTAAATGGAAGTAAATCCCACGGAAGATAAACTATGAATGATGGGAACAACGCAGTAAATAGCATTGATTTTAATACGTCCCAACTAGGATCAGCGATGGCTAGATATGATAGTTTTGCTGTCAGGAAAATCCAATTAGGCTTTATCAAAATGACAGATAGCTATTCACGAAGCTTAGTTTAGCTTAGCTTAATCTGGCACGAGACCAAGCGGGAGAAGTTAAAGGTCGGACGATTGTGTTGCTTCAATCCCCTAACAAGTGTAAATGGACATGCCTTGAAAATAAGCATTTGGAATCCGTATTTTTCCTAGAGCCAGCGAAAGTACTCAACTATTTCGGCCACGAGAGATTCCTAAGCAGGATGACAGCCACTCCAAAAAAGGGGCAGTATATATATATATATATATATATATATATATATATATATATATATATATATATATATCACCAGATATCTTGGCAAGATAGTTGGTGATGTCACGATTGTCAACTCCTGAAATAGTTGGAAGGTGAACATTTGGGAAGACCACTCACGCATAACTACTTTTTTCTGCCCTAGGAATAGCAAAAATATGTTACCCTTATAGTCAATTTTGAAAGTAAGGTATCGGGATAAAAGCGTATATATATATATATATATATATATATAAAATCCAGCGATGAAGATTAATCTCATAGACCGACATTATCAAGTGAATATTTCAGAACAAAACTACAGTAATACTTGCTAATCAAAACTAAATGCTGATTTTAGAATACATAAGACTTTCGGTACTGGAAAGATGCAAACAACAAGTGTGCAGAAGAAATCAGAGACCTAACAACAGATAAGGACTGAATAGTCGAACACACCCAAGAATTATACAAAAATCTCTATTCCTCCAAACAAGGATTACAAAACAATGAACAAATATACAAGTCACGGGTAACCAGTTCGAAAATTTCCCAAAGGTAACTCCGTTCGAGGTGAAGGAAGCTATCGAACAGACAAAAAAGTTAAGGCCATTGGACCAGTTAACATCACCGTTGATCTACTTAAAAGAGCTGGCAAAATCATCACTCGGAAACTAACCCATCTATTCACTTTATGCCTGAAACGAGGTAAAGACCCAGAAGACTGGAACACTGCAGTCATAATGCTGTTTTGCAAAAAAGGGAACTGAAAGATCTAAAGAACTACAGACCAGGAAGCCTACTCAATTGCATCTAAAAACTTTTAATCAAAGTTATCACCAAACTCAAAAACTACATTAAAACGGAAAGAATCACTAACTGCTGACAAGTCATCGGACGTGGGGGGCAAAACTTACCGATGGGAGAAGTGAACGGCGCCTTTTCCGTTAAGTACCAGTCAACAGGAGGGTTACTGTGGCAGATCAAATTCAAATGAAGAATACGTCACAACTTACAGCATATGAATCCTTGTGTATGAGGCAGCATAGTCATAAGCCACTCAAACTACTGATGTTAAGCAATGCCCATATACCCGTAATTGTCTTCAATTGACACACGCACACACACACACACACAAACATACACACACACATATATATATAATGAAATCAGAACAGCTGAATAGAAGCAGATAACTTTTGACAGGCAGACAAAAATATACATATCTATTGCACAGGTAATAGAGAATTTGACAAATGCATCGTTATATAGAAGATATATATATATATATATATATATATATATATATATATATGTGAGGAAGATATTTAGTGTAAATTGTATTTCTTTCTCTTTTTCTAACAATGTATCAATCCATCAATCCTGTCTCTCTTCCAAGCTATCCATCTATCAATCCTGTCCATGTACCATTTCTCTCTCAGTATATATATATATATATATATATATATATATATATATATATATATATATATATATATATATATATATATATTAAGTGTGTGCGTGTGTGTGCGTGTGCGTATGCGTATACAAAAAGGGTGGAGGGAGAGAAATGAGAGAGTGAGGGAGAGATTCAGGCATAGATAAATTGACTGGCTTATTTGATATTATCTACAGTGTAAATGCATTCCGCTCAAGATATCGTATAGCAATGCACTTTCATCCCCTTCGCATACAACGGAGCCACAGTGACTGCTAAAGATTCACTCACTGACAGAATAATGTACATTTGCAGCTCTCGCCACGGAGCAAGCCCAGTCCAACCGTAGTGATTTGTGCTTCAGTCCCTCAGCGAGCGGAGGTTGGTTAGTCAGACAACGAACATGTACGGGGCTGTGATGAGATAACACAGACCGGGCCGAAAATCCTGTGGCCCCCATATCCTCCCTTGAGTTGGATTGGTTTTCGTCGACCGACCGGAGTTGCTTTACCGTAGTCCATCTCCTCCGGGGTTTATGTGCACGGTTGGGAAGGGCATTCACAATGTTCTACGGCAATACATATACATATACATTTTTTTTAGTGGAAGATCGTCTTATTAGAACGAAGTCTCGTGCGAGCGTGAACTCGGTCGAGATGATGAGGTTGATTAATCAGGAAAACGAGACTTAATTCTTTCAGGCTGTCGTCGTAGGAGGATGGAGAATGGAGGTTGTTACTCGGTGGTGGGCACATTGCTGGACCGTAGATTCGTTATATTTCTCTTTCATTTATACTGAGAGCAATGTTATGGCGTATGTAATCCGTTTTCTGGGGGCAATGTTGAAAAAGATACGCTATTGTGCAGATTAGAGTTTCTTAGCAATTATATATCCACATCTCTGTATCTGTTTTTATGCGTAGAAACCTCTTTTTTCATCCTGATTAGCTCACCTTCACTTAAATTTTTACAAGTTTATAAATACACCTCTATCAGCACAAAAGTTACGATTAGTGGCGTAACAGTTATTAATACGAAAATGGAATCGGCGTGGCGTGTTCGAAATCCAACTGAGACAGTTCATGTTCACAAAGTACTTGGGAAGGGTATTAATCTTTATCTTTGCGTTGTGTCCAATCACCAGATTTCTTGACAAAAATATTTTGTTTCTGGCATGCCACACTAGTTGACAGAAAAGGGAATGAGTGAGATAGCATTTGGACAAGCTGCTCTCCTATAACTGCCGTCTTGGTCGTAATGAATATAAAACATGTTACATCAATTGTCGACCTTTACAAGGAGTGGCCTTCATACACATTTGTAAATATCTGTCATGGATTCATATACGTACATGGATTCATATATGTATGCACATCAATGAGTCTGCAGCCTAATGATGGAGAAATATTTAGTTTTGAACATAACCCACTTCCTTATCAATTCACTTAACTCAGTGGTAGTATAAATTATTTACATAGATCAAACATTATACAGCGAACATTTCAGATCAAAATTCAACCTTACTATGTTTCAGACTGTGGTCTTATTGGTTCACTTTTGTATATGTAGGTATCTACTATGTTAAGCTTAGTATGGTAGAAGTGAATCACACGTGAGGATCTAACACAATGCTAGACTAAATTAGCAAACCATGACTCCACGGTGAGGCACCTGGGTATTTATTAGGCCTAATTTTGATGTAATATTTGTTTTTCTTTTAAATTTTTCACCTTCCAATAGTCAAATAACCACCACCATTTTGTTGGATTACCTCAGCAAACACACACACACACACACACACACACACATATACATACATACATATATATATATATATATATATATATATATATATATATATATATATATATGTATGTGTGTGTGTGTGTTCACACACACACACGTACAGTCTATAAAGCTTTGCAGCTGTAAAAACAAACTAATCGAAATTCACTTAATTGTTTCTACATTTGCACAAAAATGATAATTGAATTAATTTTGAGCAGATCCACGGTTATTTACCATGGCACGGTTTCAGGAAATTGAAAGCAATACCGTTGTTCCACCATGGTACCCCAGCAGTATGGTTCAAATACCACCTCCTCCTGTTATGATGTCACCTTATAATTTGGTTGTTACCTTAGATCAATGTCAAAGGCCTCACCACCTTTGGTACCAGGAGGCTATCCAGATAAGAAGAAGGATGCCATAAGCGTACACATCGCTAGAATTGACTCATTATATTCATACCCAGATACGAAGAATTTTCCTCTAAATACATTGTTTCATTTCGTCCAACCGTGAAACAACACAAACATTACAGCAAATAAAGCAACAAACAAACTTTTTAACACCGCTTAGCTTTAATCATTGGCTGCGAAACACACTAAATGAAAAGAGTTTTAAACAACCATAATTGTTTCCATCTTGATATTCTTTCATTTTTCTTTCTTCCTTTTTCCGGACGCATAAGGAAATTATACAACTGGGAAACGAACTAAAATAATAGAATTTTACTTTGAATACCATCAATCAATAACATTAACCCAAAGAGCATATCCCTCTTATTTGAACATGATTCAATGATTCGTTGTTTGGTTGCACGTTTCCTAGAGTTGGTCACCGTTAATGATAACCCATGGAGACAGTCTGGAAAGTTGAGAATCATTTACGTGTGCAGAGGTGTGTTGACGATGATCCTCCAATATCAACTCAACGGTGTTCTGTTAAGCTTGGCTTATCTTGTTGGTCAGTTCAAAGGATTTGAAGTCATTTGAATGAGCAAGCTCAACCTTCAAAAATAATAAGATCCCATTAATCCTGAAAAGGAGAGCGTATAACCAATGCATCCTCCCAATAGTTACTTGTGGAGCTGAAACATTGAAGCTAACCAAGGGGCAGAGCCGCAAATTGAGAGCCATGCAACGTGCACATGAAAGAATTATGCTGGGCTTCACATGGGGAGACCATAAGACAGCACAGTACATCAAGGAAAAAACAAGAGTCAGAGACATCATAGAATCCATTAAAAATCTCAAATGGCAGCGCGCTGGCCATGTTGTAAGAATAGCGGACAACCAATGGATATCGCGACTCACAACATGGATTCCCAGAGATCACATGCTCAACCGAGGCCAGCAGAATATAAGATGGAGAGACGAGCAAGACAGATTCAGAAAGTACTAGCTCTGCAATGCCCATGATAGAGCAATGTGGCGAAATGTGGCGAATGTCCAACGAAGGACGTTAAAAGACTGATGATAATGATGATGATAATGAATGATAGGATTTATGTTAACAAACCAAAGGCTCTGCGAGGGCTAGAGAGTAACATCCCTGGAGACACAAATGGACTAAGACCAGATATCCTTCTAAATATTACGTAGAATGTTATTAAAAGAGCAAGAATTTGTGAAGATGAAGATGGTTGGCATTTGGAACAAACATTTTCTAGCACAAAGAGTTGATTAAATTTCCCCTTGTTTATGAATCCTATCTATTGAAAAAATTAAAAGAATCTTCGAAATCAAAATATATAAATGTTTTTAACCCCGTAGTGACTGAAGTATTTTTCGACACACTTAATGTAATGTAAATAGATTGCTAATATAAAAACAAAAAATGCATAAAATAAATAGATTATCAGCTGTTAGGAACTAATTCAAGCATTACTGACTCTTATATCAATAATGTAAATACATTGCTAATAATCAGATCATAAAAATGCATTGAAAAGCAGACAGGGGGATTGACAATGGTCACGAATGAATGCAAGCATCACTGAAAGAATTGGGCTCTTATATGTCTGATGTTAACACATTACTAATGATTTTATTATAAATGGTTTTTACTATAAAAATCCGGGAAAAGAGTGTTATTGGTCAGAAATGAATGCAAACATTACTGACAGCAAAAGGATTATGGTATGTGGAAAAATTTTTTCCTTCATTTTTCTTCTACATCCGATTTCTTCTCTATTCCGATTTCTTCCTTTCTATTTCTTCTCACTTCTCTTTTTTTTTTCGCTGTTCTTTCTTTCAGTTCTCCCCTTCTGCTCATCGTTCTATCGAATATGATTCCCTTTTTCTCTTCTTTTCCTTAGTATCTAAATATTTCTCTTTTTCTTTTACATTTAAAAAAAAACTTATCTCTCCGTCAATATTTCACTCTCTTTCTCCTCCCTCCGTCCCTCTCTCTGTCTCTGTCTCTCTTTTACTTAATTTTTTTTTCTATTCATTTCCCCTACAGAATCAACTCTTGGACCTCCCAGATCATACGAAACGTTGTCTTCGGTGCGTATTATGTTAGTAAGATACTCTTGAACTGCATTGATCCATCAAAGCCTTTAACAGCATCCATCGGCGGTGGCAGCGGTGGTGGTGGTGATGTTGGTGGATGGGGTGTGAGAGCCTAAAAGCAAAAGAACTAATCGATTTATTCCCTTGTTGGTATCCTCATGAACTTCCGGTTTTTCTTCCTGACTTCACAAACCTTTAACAATGACTCAACGAATCCTGTGCTGCTATTTGACTCCGGTCTCTAAAATGGCGGAAAAACACCATCGCTCTTCTAGTTAGTTGAACTGAAGTGACACGTGTGTTTGTTGTGTTTGTTTTTCTCAGGAAACCATCATGTGGATTCACTTTGTCACTACATGTTGAACAGCTACGGTACACAACCGGTTGTCAAATCAGCACGATGTTATGGCAACGCTTATCCGTGTTTAGTATCCTGTTTAAGCGACCTGAAATCCCTTCTGTTGCTATCGTTTCATCTCAATTCTTATTATTTAATAATGAGTATTATCATTTTATCGAAGATACTATAATTATATCCTACATTACAATGATTTAATCACTGTCACTACCATTATTTCATGATTCATTACAGTTCAAAAACCAGACGTCACTCTATTGTAGTTACTACAATTCTCTCGTTATTGCTATTATTTAATGATGATTGCTATAATTCTATCGTGGTTGCAATCTTTTTTTTTTAAATCTTGGTTACTACTATTTTCTTATTATAGCTATCATTGAGTCATAATGTCTACCATTCTATAGTAGTTACTACCATCCTATTTTACACTGATATGTATTTTAATTAATATGTTTTAAGATAAATAGCTTATATCCAAGTATCTGATCATCAAATTTGTAATATATCGAAATTCAAAGAAATTTTGAAAACAAATTTATAACTAATAATTAGTAAGTACAGTTTGGATTTCAAATATTCAAATTCTATCCCATTCGACCAGAAACTGTAATGAAAGCAATCAACATAGGTTTCTTCAGTTTTTGAGTGAGTCTCGGTGTCTTTCTGGCTATACATGTGTGTATGTATCACGCGTACAGTCTGCATCAAATGGAGCTAGAGGAATTAAGATTTCAACATTTACTCTTTATTACGTCTAAATTTAAAAAAAAAAAATTATTTTCTAACCAATCACCTAAAAAGTTTTTTAGTTGGGGTTCAATTTACACTATAAGTTCTTGATGAATTGATCTGTTTGTCTGGTAATGTTCTCGCTTGTTTTTTCGAAATTTCAAGGCGAGAGAAGTAACCTGTTCATTGATCATTCCTTTTAGCATTTTTTAATTAATCACCTAAACGCGGCATATTGCCAAAACACATTGGTCACGAGACGGTTTCTATTGAGTAACGAAGCAAATATATTTGAATTCAGATTCGGATTTTTGTAGTACATAAATCTATGCTACTTCTCTTCCATGTTTGAATTTGCATAGTAGACAAGATTTCACGATCAGCTTCTGGCTACCATGTTGATTTCATTCGTTACGACTGTAGGTAAACTCTTTTTTTGAAATCATCTAGTAGTAATTGTTATATGTAGACATCATGTTGTTGAAAATATCTACGATTGGTGTTTCTTTTCTTTTTTTTTTAAATTTTATTATTAGAATCCAAAACCTCACATACCTCATAGTCTTTATCGCATCGAATAACTGCTCTTGCCCAGAGCGCTAACGGGTAAAACATTCGAGTCAATGTTATATAATCATGTTTGTCTATTTAATATTGCCATTTAATTGGGGTTAGGATTAGAAGATAAACATTATCCGATTTCGTTGCCATAGTATTTAATTGGTTTGCTTACAAAGTACTGTGCTATCATCTGCAACTATTTATATTGATTTTCGTAACTATGGTTACATTACATCAGAGTTTGTTATGTATAAGGTTCACGTCTGTAATTCAAAAAAGAGCAATTTCCTTGGTGTATTTAGGTTGGTAGGAAAGAATTGGTACTTGGAGAAATGAAAACTTGAGATTTTCGATGCGATGAGATTTGAGATTTTTATGCCCACACGGTAAGTGTCTCGCACCATTACGAATGTATAAGGTTCTTGCATTTGACATATGCCAGATCTGATCTCCTCCGATAATGAATATCACGGTACACCGTGTATGAGTGGAACTTTACGACTATAGAAGGACTTTCCAGATATATCAAGAAGTTATTCTAATTCCGAAACATGATGTGGTTGCTATGTCAGATGCCGTTAAAAATCTATGATTTATCACAAATTTGGAGGAAAATTACATGAATGCATCATGTCTATCTTTGAATAGGAAAGAGCTACCATCACGTGAACACCTATATTTATACAATTTCTCTCAGATCAACTCGTTCGTGATTCATTATGCGGAACACCTTAGTGCTTATGAGTACCAGACAAAATTTATAAAACGAATAGATTTTACCGTCTTTTTTGCGGTAATATAGGTACTTGTGCACACACGCGAACTCACACATTTTGAAAACGTTTTATGTCATTCTAGTCAATTATTTCTAGATATTTACCTGAATGATTTTCAAGGTGTTTTTATTTTTACACAGAATTAGATATTATAGAACTATATGTGAATTCTTCTTGTTGGGATCATCAGTTATTTACCATATTACAGGTCGTATCATAATAATGTCGTTTCATATTTTGTATAGGGTATTACCGTAGTGTATTTTTCATGCGCGTTATTTCATACTAAACAATGATGAATTCTTTGGAATAAAGGGCTTAATCATGAGGGGACTTAAAAAACGTATTTGACGATGAAGGATCAATAGGCACAACAATGGATGTGACTTTATACACATGCTGCGGCGAAAGCAACGGTTTTTTGTCAACAAAACCTTCATCAAATGAGGACTTTGATGTCAGGCGATTGGTATTATTCATTTTTTTCAAGAATTTCGAGTCTTATGATTTCCAAAATTTTGGTAAGACCTCTTTTATATATGTGCTCGTCCAACTCTGGAATGGAGCACTCTGATGGAGGGGGGATTGTATGTAAGTAAATATATCACTTAAATTCGGTCTTACTGATCGTCCAGTTCTGCGTAGGGCGGGGATAAAATGCCAGCCTCTGTGTCTGAAGCGAAGGTTTCGATCCTACTTCGTGGTACTGGATGGGATATTTGATAGTCTATAGCCACACTGAATAGTTGTAATACAACGAAACAACTGTCTGTGGATGACTTGATTATTGTATATATATATGTATAGTGAAGTTGATAGACAATATGGAAATTCGATTGTTTGGAAACTGGATTGAATTTATAATTCAAGTTACATCTTTTGGGAGACTATGCTCTCGTTTTCAATTGTTTGACAATGAGAGCAAACAGTCAAAACCTGTAACAGAAATATATTCAATCCAGTTCCACAACTTTCATGTTTCGATATTGTCCATTAAATTCACCATTATATCGGATAAATTTCGTGCTTTTCCTTACTCTCCCTCTCCCTCCCCCCTCTCTCTCTATATATATATATATATATATATATATATATATATATATATTGTGAGGAATAAGTTTTAGCGACATAAAGGGATCAACATGGATCCGGGAGAGAACCAGGTTATCGTACAAGTAAACAAGCAAGAAATATAGATGAGCAGAACACATAGCAAGAAGAAATGACAGCAGATGGAGTAAAAGACTAACCGATTGGTACCTGCAGGGACTGTAATTGCAGTAGGAAGCAGTCTTAACGCTACTGACTTAGCTAACAGCGCCTTTGGCAACCAGGAGTTCGAAATAGCGCACTCAAAGTCCTGCTTGTCGTAGTAATTGAATTCACGTGTTTGCATTGGTTACTGTATAAAAGTGAAATTATGATTAAGATTTTAACCAGTGGGAAGTTATTCTATAGAATTCTAATATTAGTAAATAATGCAAACTAAGATAGTATCGATTCATTTATTGTTCAGAGATAACAACATCCAAATCTAACTAATGTTTTAAAACTTGTTGATGCATAATCAGTTCTGATTAGATCTTGTCCCGTTGGCTACGGTCAAAATATTCCTTCGTTCAACTATCGTCGGGAAAATCAAGAGAGATATCCTCCAAATCCCACTCGAATCGTCGGAGCTCCCAGGAAGACTCGGCGCGACAAAGAGGCTCGTCTATAGTGGTTTTATCAGCGTCAAGTTGCATTGATAAAGAGGATCATAGGATAGACGAGCGAACGCAGATCGGACACCTCTCCACGAGACTTCACGAGACCTCCACGTAATTTTCAGCTTCGCTGTGCATTGATGATAGCGGTACCGATAAAGGCGATCGCCGTTTTTCTTCGGCCTTCCGGTGTGTTTTCGACCTCCAGCGATAGGTAAGCCCGGGCTGATGGTGTGTCTGTAACTGTGATGAGAAAAAAAAATTCCAGAAAGATCGAAGCATCATTATCGGTGATTGACCCCAAGAGACGAGCATGTAAACGAATATCGATTTTTAGTGAACGCGTCTCTGACGACAAATTTTACGAATTGGTCGGTAATGGCGGTGATGGGCAATGCGTCATGTGTTTCTAGAATAAATTTATATCAGCCTCTCTTTGTGATTGGCTCTGTCAAGAGAACATGCATCTTAGCGGATATATGTACAGCTGTAAGAAATGTGCTTTGGCTAATCTACATGTAATGTAAAAAGATAAATGTAATGTTAACGTACAGACACATACATGCACATTCGAACTTACCCACTGTATATATGTTTACGTGCACATCGGTCAACGCAAGGAAAACCATACCTGCGAACAGATTTTGAATTTTAGCTGGGGATGTTTATGTTCGCAAAGCATAAATACCTTTGGAGAAAGTACAAACTCACTTCTCCCTGTGCTTGGTCTGATAAACCCAATGTCTCATCGCTGCCATATCAGTGGACCAAGAGGGAGAGAGAGTGAGTATTTGGGCAAGCTTCTCTCTCATGATTACTCCTCTTGCAATAACAACTGTGGAAAGCTGTTTTTCTCCTTTTCTACCTTCATAAGGTCTTATATAGAGAGTTCTTGTTTCAGTCGTAGAGGGCATTAAGAGTATTTAGTTTTTATAACTTCATTAAAAAAAAAAGCTTGCTTTTGGTTGAATTGTGGCAGCTGCCATATCGTGAATTTTTAAAAATCGTCAAAATCGGTGCATTTTTGCTGATTGGTTCAAACATTAAAAATGGAAGAACATTTTTGGCATAATATTCTTTTTTTATTTAGAAGAAAAGTTGAAAATTCAACTCAAACACAAGAAGGTACTGCTAATAATCAAACGTGTCAAAATTGGTTTTCGAAGTTTTGTGCCAGAAATATCTTACTGAATAATGCCTCAAAGACCAGTTAAGGTTGATAGCGATCAAATAAAGATATTTCTGGAGAATTTTCATTGTTATACGACTCAGGGGGATTGTTATGTTAATTTATTTTATGTGTGGTTTCCACATGAGTTGAGCGAAAGATAGAACAAAAAACACTACTGATCTGTATTTCAGTGTACAGATTTCTATTTAAATTTGGAAAAAATTTGACAGGTGATACAAGAACGAAGTAAGAGGAAAATTGTATAGAAATCAAAATGACCCACTACAAACTGTACCAAACGCCGGTCTTCTTTCAAAGAAGATACAGAGAGAAACATAAAAAGTTCTGTTTGGATAGAATTATGAAATTGCCTGAAAGCTGACGGAAAGTATTGAAACAAAATGTCAAGTATTTTCATCAAAGGTAATGTCGAAAAAAATATCTTTATTTATCAAACCTAACGAGCTTTATTAGTCACTCAATAGTTTAATTCTGCACACAGACACCAGTTTGCCTCCCATCAGAGTCGATATAAACTCACTTCCGAACAGACTATCACATCAGCTCATTAACCATCACAACAAACAAATCAAGAAAATAGAAAAAATAAAATAAATAAAATACCCTGCCGTAGATAAAGTACCCCCTGTTGCACTACAGATTGAGAATTCCTCAATTTCAAATAACGGTCAGAATTGTTTGAGTAAGTGCTTCCCAAACAAGTCTATTTTCTTGAAACTCAATGAATACATGGTCATTTATTCATTGAAACTATTAATAACTAAATTAAGATCGTCATATTAGGTGTCCATAGTAGAATTATGGTTAAAAAGATTGTAGTAAACTCCATCGGTCAGATATCGGAATTTAAGACTTTTGAATTGGAGAAATGAATAAAAGAGAGAGGGGAAAGAAGGAATGATGCCATGAGGTCCTGTCGAGTTCTCAATATTTTTTGCAAACACTGATTTTCTGTTGTAAAAAATGTTTTCAAACTTCTACTATTGAGCTTTTACTTCATTCCCATTTGCCACAACAATGACAATAACATCACCAAAATAAGTGACGTCATGACGGCTCGAATAAGAGTTACGTACGCAAAAACTGATGATGTATCCACTCTTTAAACTCAGGCCGACTTGTCTTATAACAAGAGCTTGAAAGAGGTTGAAATGGGATACGTAGATTTAGAATAATAGTATATGAAGAAATGAATTCTGTTTTGTTTACTTTTCAGTGCGAGTTCGACGCTAGAGCAGTCAAGTTAGTTCGCGTGTTACTATTTCGACCCGTTTGGAAGTGAATTCAAGAGAAAGAATGAAGTAAAGCATAAAGGGAGACTGAAAGGAGGTAAGCAAGGGACAAAGGTAAGGGAAAATGGAAGAAATGATAGAAGCAAAAAAGAAAGATAGTCAGCGAAAGACGAAGAGAAAAAAAAGTAATAAAGTCGAGGAAGAAAAAAAAAGAAAGAAAATTAAAAGACAAAAATAAAGGAAGGCATGAACATTAATAATAATGTAATGCAAAACAACAAACGAAAGTTAATATAAATCTTGAGAAAAAGAAAGAAAGTAAGAAAGTGAACCTGAAGGAGAAAGAAATGAAGCATTAAAACATAAATAAAACTCGACCAACATCTCTTTGGTAGCGTGCCGTGTTGTGAGCAATAAATTTAAAAATCAGAATAAAGGGTTGATCAATAAATAAGTTACTCGTCATTCTTTCGACAGTGACAACTAAAATAAAAATGGTCTGAATTCTAAAGAAAACAAGCGTGAATTCTGCCAGACACAAACTAAGGGATAAATTCGGCAAAAATTTGCATTGCGATTTAAACCGCCCACTAAAATCTATTTAGGGGTTGGAATTTTCAAAAATCAAAAATCTTTTTTTAAACAAAATGAGGAGTAAAATTTGAACATTACGGCCTGGTAGCTCCATCGGTGTTATCTATACGCATAATACGTACATATATACATACATGGTCAGCCAGACAATCTATAAAATCAGAAGAAACCTACCTTGACAGGTTTGGTAGACGAATTCTAATGGCGGAGAACGAAAGCTATGTGCTTTACTTGGCTTAACAAATATCAAAACAGAAAGACATTAGAATTGAGGAAAGATAAGTTTATTGGGGCCCCTACCATAGGACGATGGTTGGAAAACTCATTTCATGGATTATCCACTACCTTTGTAAATTCAGTCCTCGTTAGGTGCCTCACTAGTGTAGCCTTGTGTCATACTAAGCTGAAGTTGGGCAATATTTGAGTCTTTTGGGGGGTGGCAGGAGTATTACCCCACCAACGAAAGTGGTTGGTGTTCGTGATCAGGTAAAAAAAGAAAAAAAAAAACAAGATTTGGATTTTCAAGATAGGTGAGCTTTCCCCACTTGGAAGATTGGAGCATTTCAATCTTTAAACTCCAAATTTTCCCCATTCTAGCTTATGTTTTTTCCCAGCTCTGCCATTGCTTCTGAACTCGATTCTCCCCGGGTACCCCTCAGTTTGGCCCTGTGCCAGACTAAGTTAATACAAATATCGTTAATTCTAGTGGGAGAAAACATTTGAGGAAATAAGAGTAAGAAAAGTCAGAAAACCTGAAGAAGAAGAAAGAAGGGAAAGAAAACGGAAGGAAATAATGTGAATGAGGGGAGGAATGAAGGAAGTCGGGGAGGAATAGAAAGTGGAGAAAAGATTGGCGTGTGAACCAATAACACTGATCAACGCCCGACTTGAAAATGCAATGAGGCAAGAGCGACACTTTGCTCCTTACCTCCTCCTGACACAGGCTTGAACTCACCCTAAAAATAGTTTCTAACCTTGTGCGAAGCGTACAACACGTTAACCCACAAGTACAACATTTTACCCACCCAACTTACTGAACATTATCTACAAAATATCTAACAGCATCACATGCTTCATTGACTCTTAAACAATTTCAGTGTCTCTTGGCACTTGCAGGAACGGCTCAGTGGTTAGAGCAGAAGACCAAAGGGATATCAGGTTCCACCCCGAAGGCTTATCGACGAGTCACTTTTCAACACTTCACTTAAGGGGCGGCTCTGGGTGGAGAGATTGCATTGAAAAACCGCAAGACTTGGTTATACTCGTCTTCCGTTTAATTGGTTACACTTGTCTTCCGTTGTATCGTTACGTTTTCTTTTTTTTTTCTTTCTTTCTTTCTCTCTTTCTCTCTTTCTCTCTTTCTTTCTTTCTTGCTTTCTTTCTTCGATTTTTTGTTTCGCATTTCTTTTTTCTTATTCTTTTTTTCCAATCCTTTCTCTGTCTTCCCTGCTCTTTTTCTCCCCCCCCCTTTTTCTTCAGTTTTTAAGTTGGTTTGTCTGGCTATGTATGCATGTATTACGTGTATAAACCGCACCGATAGAGCTAGAGGATCGAAAAATCAAAACATTCCCTCCTTATAACATCTACGAAAACGTTTTCTCTCTCATTCGTCTTCAAAGCAGGTTTTTAGAGGGGAGGGTTTCAATTTGCAATGTAAATTTATGTTTTCCCATTCCTTTTTCCATCTTCTTTTTCCTATCATTCTATTTTCTCTTTTTGTTGAATATCTTTCTTTTTCCTTCCTTTTTCTCTTTCATCTGACTTGTTATGTTTATCATTCATCCTTTTTTTTTTGTTCTTCCGTTTTTTTCTCCTTTCTGCTTTTTGTTAAATATTCCCACGCTGTGACGGAAAACAAAGTCTGTGGTATTGTTAGGAACTGGTATGGAACTCTGGGTTAGCGGTAATGAGGATACGAACCCGAAACACTACCACCAAATTCATCATCTAATGAAGATCTTTTGGTGAGTGTGGGGATATGTGTATGAAATTATACATCAGTGAGTTATGTCATATCGGCGAGAAATCTTGACTGCCAATTCAAGAATGAAGAAATTTTATACACACACTTTTGTTCGGATAATCTTTTTACCCATCTTTGATGCTAACACAAAATTTTGGGCGATTCATTCAACGGACTTCTTTGTAATATCGGTGAGGAAAGAGAGTCTCTTTTAACGGTCTTTTTCTCCGATGGTGCAAAATTCGTGAGATTTCTCGTTGACCATTTCTCGGCCGCTTTTCGTACAGGGGAATGTCTCCTGAGATATCTCTTCATCGGTTTTACGACAAAGAAATTTCTTGCGAAATATCTCGTCAACTGTTTCAGTAGCAGATATTTTTTGTAGGATATTTCGTCAGTCGCATCGGAACAGAGAAATTTCTTGCGAGATATCTCGGTAGCTGCCCAAGAACAAGAGAATTTCTCGTGAGATATCTTGTCAGTCACTGTATGACAAATGAATCTCCCTCCAGATATCTTATCTTGTCAGGCAGTTTCAAAGAATTTACTGCATTTCTTATATAAGTTCTTTTAACTTGGAATTGGACCTTTTTCCTAAAAGACTACCTAGTTTCTTTCTTTTGCTTCTTCTTGCAATAGCTAAAAAATATGTTAGGGCCAAAAAGTTGATTTAATCTCTTAGAAGAATACTGGAAACAGCGGAAAAATCTCAACAAACATTACCTTTGATCCGATAAAAATATATCTTCATAAAAATACTTTGAACAATATAAACATTAAGAACACAGAGGTGTGATAAAGAAAAGAAGATATAATATGTACATCCATCACTGCTGAAATCTTAATGGACATGAAGCTATGTATACGTAAATACTTTTATGCATACATATAAAACTGTGAGTGCGTTTGTGTTTAGAACATAAATCAAGGTCTACTAAAAACTGTCAGATAAACTTTGAACGATAAAATCGAAGGTGAAAACTGCTGAATGATAAAAAAACAAGTGGGTGACCGCGAATGATAAGTGTCCAATGCACCATTTTATTTAAAAAGTTGATATATCCGTTATTATCAGAGTTACAATTCTCCGGTTTTTTTAAAATTTTATTTTGAAGCTTGAACCCTCTGCATCATGAATGATAAAGTTTTCAGTCTTCAAAACATAAAAAGGTCTGAGCATTGTAGCTCTAAATATACCAAAAATCTCGACTATTTAAGAATAAGGCGTTGTACACTTATCATGTGCGGTCACTCGAAGTTACTGATTTTGCCGGCATATAAGACACACTTTTTTTTCATCAACTATTTGAATATCACACTCTGTCGGTGCACTGGTATTATAACTAAGGGACCGAATACTAAAACTCGAAATGGGGAGTTATATGGGATACGATGAGTTACAGTGAGAAATTGACACCGAATACCATCTCCAACAGCGCGTCTTATATGCCAGCAAATATGCCTGCTCAGTGTCTGATTTATTATCATATAAAATAAATATATCTGATACGTTCTTTTTTTTCCATCCAGTTTTAAAGTTGTTACCAGCCTGGCACCGACCATCTACTTTGATACAAGCGATGTTTCGTCCAAAAAATAAGAAAAAAGCTTTTTGTCATTTGAATGAAAAGAAAAGGGTGATGTCACAAGATCAGCTCTAAAAGTAGATATTCTTTTAATCTTTGTGGTGCCGGCATGTTCTGAATAACTACGAACAATAGATTTTTAGCAATTCAACATTTTTTAAATCTAAGGTTTATAAAAAGAAGGGTGTACAACCAATGCATCCTCCCAAAAGACACTCATGGAGCTGAAACATGGAACCTAACCAAAAAACAGATCAGCAAATTGAGAACAATGCAACGTGCACATGAGAGAATCATGCTCAACCTTACACGGAGAGACCACAACACAACACAACACAATACATCCGGGAGGAGACAGGAGTCAGGGACATCATAGAATTAATTAAAAGTCTTAAATGGCAATGGGCGGGCCATGTTGCAAGAATGGCAGACAACCGATGAACATTGCAACTCACGACATGGATTACCAGAGATCACATGCCCAAACGAGGCCGGTAAAGTATTAGAAGGAGAGACGAGCAAGACAAATTCAGAAAGTAAGGGTTCTGCGACGCTCATGATAGAGAAGTGTGGCGAATACTGGAGGAGGTCTATGTCCAATGAAAGACTGATGATGATGGTGATGATGATGATGATATGTGTTGCTACTCAAATCATCATCGGAAATTTTCTAAAACGTTCCAAAGTTGCTAGTTGTAGATCTTACAACGATCATCAGCCATTATCAAGAAAATATGATGAAGTTTTTCAAAGAAAAATTAGTATTTTTTTTAAATTACAATTTTCTGTTAATATTTCAAGAGTAATTTTGTGGCTAATGTAATCATGGATAGATCTGTTTAAATGTGTTACTGAAACTAGTGCAGCGTTCTGATGACGTCATCTGCGCGCATGGACACTACTTGCATTTAAGAATATTCATGCCGATGTCAAATGATATCTCATAAAAATAGGTAACCTCGCTTTAATTAGAAGAGCTTCCATTATTTGCAGTCTTTTCTTCGAGTTTGTATTATATAAAATCTTGTGTTGTCCACGAGGAGCTGATGGATATTCGCTGCGGTACTATGTTTCTTCAAAATATGCTAGTAGACAGCGCTTTGGTTGTTGGGGTGACATGTCAGTCTGCGAGAGAGGGTCTTGGTGGTATATACTGTATAAGAAACATTTCTTTTGCTATTACTGTCGGAGATGCAGTCTCCCAATGGGCATATATATTCATACACAACAATGATCTTAAGTGAGAAGTTTCTTTCTGGGGATGTGTTGTTTTCGGTGACGAAGATGCAAGTTTTGAATGTTTATGTAGTACATGACTTTTTGCTTTTGTTTTTGTCAACAGGTGAGGTGTATCTTATAATATTCTTTATTTCTTTTTCATCTTATTCATACTTAGTGTGCATCTAGTGATAAATTAAGTTTATGCTTTTTTTTGTTTTGATCAAGATTGTTCTGAGAATTGTTTTTGTCAATCGTTTTTGAAGTTGTTCTAATCTGTTCGTCAACAACATGGTTTAGAAATCTGTTTTAATCAGGGTTTATTTAACGTTATAGAAGAGTATTAGATTGGAAGATATTAGTTTAGGTCGGTTTATTGATTTTTTTTGTTTATTACAACTATATCTTTAAAGGTATTCCTTATAAGTGTTGAAGGGCAACAGTTAGTGCCAGTAGGCTTTTGTATGGTGAAATTATTGCTGTTGGAATCGAGTAAGACATCTTGGAAGGAGATCTTGCTATTGTTAAGTCCATAAGTGAAGAGGAGGACAGAATTACTTCCAAAGATCACTTTTAGTCTTTCTATATCTTCACAATTCCTGGCCAATACGAAGATGTCACCGTTGTATCTTATATAAATGGTTGGTTTATCAATATCATTGAAATTTTTTATTTCAAGATTAGCCATACAGTAATTGGAAGAAGGAAGCCCGAGAGGAGATCCAATAGCTACGCCATTGGTTTTAGTGTAGATGTGGCCTTTCGATGATTTTAATAAAATAAAACAATCGTACGCAAATTAATATATACACAAGAAGCGTGTATATGTGCACATACCAAAAACCTTGCACTACACTGACACTTGATCCCCATCCTTATAACTGATACAACCAAATATCCGACCCCCAATGAAACATATGACCTTTGTAACCACCACATCAACACAGAATGTATTAGGAGAAAAAAATACTACATCGATTCCGTTTTGCTCAAGAAAACTGTTTCCCAATGAACTCGAATCAGAGGAAGATCAAGTCAGTTTCCTGAAGAGATATCTCGAACATCGAAATACCGAATAGAGATATAAGTTCTTCTACTATATATATATATATATATATATATATATACAAAATATGTGAAGTCCGCAGATTAAAAGAATTTTCACTTTTAGTACTGACCGTGTGATATCACGTTTTTACTCAAATGATTAAAGACATTTTTGTATTTGTTGAACAAAATATCACTTGTATGAAAATAGATCATTGCTGCCATACAACAACTATGAAACTGGATGAAAAGAGAAATGAGTAAAAAATTATTTCATATTGTTTTTCTCTCTCACTGAATCTCCCTCTACTATTTTCCTCTCTATCCCCCCTCTCTCTATGTATATAGTGATAAATACACATAGTCCATATATACTTGAAAATTTATTCATCCTAGAGTTTTCAATGTTTTCATACAGAGAAAACAAATATCCTTACAATGAATTTAAGGTCCCATTTACAGTAGGAATTCTTTGTCTCAATCGGTGGAATCTTCAGAATAGGCGGCTATATGACCATCACTTCGGTTTTTATAGTTAGGGTTTATTTAGTTTCATTTCATTCTGGCTTGAAAGATTAAAGGTCGATTCAAGTTAGGTCCCATAATAAAGAACGAAAGAATATGATTTTGTTTCTGTTTCCAATTACTGCAATTTTTTTCATATATATGGTTTGGGAATCTTAGCCCTCTTTCGTAAAAAAGGATTAAAATCGATCAGGTTATTGTTTAGTTGGGTTTTAGTGGGGTTGTTGAATTGGGTATGATTGTTTTTTATCTTAAATATTTTTGTTCATTGTTATGTTCTGAATTCTAGACTCATATTTTTTATTGCTACATTGTGTGTGTCTTATCTTGTATCTATATTAGCCAGCCTGTAATATTTTCATTTCAAACTTATTTTTTAGGATAAATCTTATTCTGTATTTTTCCAATTAGAGGTTGTTATACTGAGTATTACCGTTTACTCTCCATTGATAACATTTTCTGGCTGATTTACTATTCTATTTTGTTTTTAGATTTGCGTTATTCTGCTTTTTTACCTCTATTTTGTATGCATTTTATCTCTTATCCATGTATGTTTTCATATTTTTGTACATTCACTTTTTTTTGTAAATCAAAATCGATTGCTTTATTATTTAGATAGGTCGAGATTGGGGGTTATTTGTTCGAGTGTTATTATTAAATTGAGGTTATGTTAATTTCGAGCGTTTTACGATATATTTCATTTTGTGTCTGCAAGTTACTGCTATTTCTGATTTTGAATTCAGTAGATTGTCCTCGCGATTGAAAGTTATCAAAATTTATTTCTCTTCAACTCACACACACACACACACACACACACACACACACACACATATATATATATATATATATATATATATGTATATATATATATATATATATTTCACTTATTCAAACTTTACGGAGGCGTCGTCCCTCTTTCTTGAAGTATTCAGTGGAAATTTGAAAGAGAAATGTCGCTTTTCTAATGTTCACAAGTGAATGATTTTATGTAGTAGGATAGTGTTGAATTTGAATTGGGGTTATAATATGCCGAAGTATGATTCTGATTTATTTGGAATTTCTAGGGTGAGGATCGGTGCACAGTGTACTATTTCTTATGCCACATTCTTGGGATCTTCTGCAATTGCATTTTTTGTTTTTGTTTAGTTTTTTCTTTTAATTCCTGATCTTACTGTTATGATAGTTCATTATTTTCAAAGTTGTCGATGCAACTGTATTTTTGTTCAAAATTTTGAGGGTTTTTTTATTTTGTGAAAATTGCTTTTTAACTAGTTTTATAAATATTTCATTAACGTTTGTTATAACCTGCTTACTGTACGCTGGCGTGAACCGATTTTTTTCTTGTTCTGTCCTTTATATCTTCACTGTTTTTTGTGTGTTCTTGACATTCGGTGATCTGATACAAAACTTCCATATTAATAGAGTAGGCGTGTTGTTGAACTGGTGATTCAATGTGGTCAAGCGATATCCTTCTGACATAACATAGAATTAATATATGGCTTAACACAATCAACAGCATACCCGGAGCGTCGCTTGGTTATATTTTCTGAAAGATTCCCCTCTGTAGCATTTGATATAAGTGTCTTGCTGAGTGCAACCAAGACTGTTGTGTTCGTCTTTGAACATATATTTCCATGAGGTAGCGAATGACCCGCTCATACCCATACTCAATCATATTTGAGCAAGATATGGTTGAACTATTTTCCTTGTCTATGTATTCAGTTACGTGAACACATAGACGACGAAAATAGTCCAACCATATCATACACAATGATTAATACACCCCGTCTAACAAAATTCAGACAAGAATCAATCATATTTCTTTGAAACTAAAATTTGAACAGTTTTTTTTAATCGTCACAACTCAGGAAAACGATTTTCAAAGAATGGAATACTGACAGATTCCTGTTTATTTCGGCCATCGTCAGCTAAACATCATTTGCTGAAGAAACAGTGAAAATCAAGAAATCAAACAATTTTTTATGATTTCCTGCTTTATTCCAAAATTTGAATCTTATCTTTAAAAAAAAATCTAACATGAAAAAATCACTTAAAATTATTGTCATATTAATGAAAATCATTTGCTAAAAAGGGGGAATTCTTTGATTTTATGTCCATATAGCCTTTGACCAGTATCATAATTGACTACGGATGCACAAAAGGGAAAAGAGTTGATTGCGATAACAAAGTAATTATTATTATTTGATTATTCACCAAATATCTGTCCGTCCATATGTATGTAACTTACCACAAAAACCACACAACATAAAAGGAACCATTGTGGTGGGCGAGAGATTCGATTTACAATTTTGTGCCAGCTTTTTTCTTCTACCAGCAGTATGTTTACGAGACCCTAAAAAAGTTAGTCTAGTTTATTCTATTCAATATGTAGTATTTAATATTATTTATATTTTTTGAAATTTATAATTATTATTTCAAAATTATTAAGCATTTATTTATATTTATAGTTATTGTATTAGCTGATAATCCAAACTCTGTTTTTCTTTAATTAATTCTCTTATTTCTTTTCATTTGTGCCCAGTTTCCAATATCGAGTGAGCGAATGTGTGAAAGAAATAACATACAAGCACAGATGTGAACACCATTTTAACTTACTAAATTCTTCAGTGCTTTCAAGTTATCGATCGGAGAAAGGTTAACTAATAAGTGGAAGCATTTATAACTTGCTCATTTTTCAAAATATCAAACGTGTTCTGTAATAACGTTTTGATCGCAACAGCCGAAAGATCATTAGATCAATCCAGTGTTTATGTTTGTAACACAACAAAAAAGAAGATCCTGTGTTTTATGTAGCCTATGACATTTATAGGGTTGTATTATATTTGCATGATTATTTTTTTTAGATTTCAGTTTTGAGGTATTAGGCGTGCGTAGACTTTTAACGGGCGTCAAAATCATATAGAAAAGTATAGGTTTTGGTCAATACCCAAGCTTCGCTTGCTTTGATAAGTAATACAATAGATGTTCCCGGGTGCACGTAGTTAAGCAATGGTCAGCAAGCTGATCTTGCTGGTAGTGGTTACTGGGTTCGATCATCATTGGATTTTCCACTATTGATGGTCTGATAAAAAAAAAATGTTATGTAAATAAATGGATCCAAATACACTTCGTATAACAATGATCTCGTCGGCTTTTGTCCCTGGGTTCGATCCTCATCGGATCTCTCAGTATAGATGCTCAATGCTGTGCCACCGTTTTGCTTTTCTGTCCGTATCGCGGGACTCTTCCACCGGTGGGATAAATGTTTTACCGGTGAAAATCCATCGTTTCTCAAAATGTCATTTCATAGAAAATTCTTTAATATGTTTTAATCTCTTTCTGTGCCTGTCCATCAATCTCTCTACCTCTCTCTCTTTCAATCTTTCTCTTTCTCTCTCTTTCCCCCCTCTCTCTCTCTATATATATATGCATTAAGAAATGGATATATGTGATCAGACACTATGAATTATAAATTGCATTATATTATATAGAAACTTATTTGAACTTCCTTCGGCTGAACCATTTTCAACAATCTTTCATTCTATTTACGTTGTCTGGGTTGAGTGATACATTCACCGTGTAATGACGATAGATTATTTCAAATTTCTGTATGATATAACGCAATATATATATATATATATATATATATATATATATATATATATATATATATATTGTCAAGCATCTTTGTTAATTTTAGTCAAAACCTGCATCCCAAATTGACACGAAGTTCATCAAATCTCTACCATTGCATTGCAAACATATCCTGAATGATGGAGATCTATATATAGAAAGATCAATCAATATAGTCTTCCCATTTATCCAGTGTAAACCACGTGGAGCGCTATGCGATTTAAGCTGGATTTGCCGGCAGATCGAAATATTGTGTTGCTTGAGAGAGAAAGAGAGAGAAAGAGAGAGAGAGAGAGAGAGAGAGAGAGAGAGAGAGAGAGAGAGAGAGAGAGAGGGTAGAAATGAAAGGGAACAGAATAGAAAAAGAGAAAAAGAAACAATGATAAATGGTTGTAATGTGAGAGAAAGCCAAAGGGAAGAAGAGAAGGGTAGAGAAAAGATGTTGAGGAGTACAGCAAAAGCAGGAGAGTGTCAAAACAAAGAGAGAGAGAGAGAGAGAGAGAGAGAGAGAGAGAGAGAGAGAGAATCAGGAAACAAGAGAGGTAGGTACAGTTTAATCACAGAAAGTTGTGGGGAGAAGGGAGAGAGACACACACAGAGAGACGGACAGAGATCAGGGAGAGAGCAGTAAAAGAAAAATTGTAGAAAACCGGTGACGTTTTAGAGAGAGAGAGAGAGAGAGAGAGAGAGAGAGAGAGAGAGAGAGAGATAAAACAGGTAGAAAAGCAATTCAGTAACGGAGAGAGAGAGAAGAGAGGGGAGAGCATAAAAAAGAAAAATGATAGAAAAGTGATGGGATCATGTTGTGTGCGTGAGAGAGAGAGAGAGAGAGAAAGAGAGAGAGAGAAAGAGAGAGAGAGCGCAGAAAGAAGGATGATAATAGAAAAGTGATGAGGTTATATATATATAGAGAGAGAGAGAGAAGGAAAGAACAGGGAGAAAAGCGATGCTGTTACACAGAAAGAGAACATACGAGGGCATAATAAAAAGATTGAAGAAAAGGGATTAGGTCAGGGAGGGGTGAGCAGTAAGAAGAAAATTGATAGATAAACGATGATGCTATGGAGAGAGAGAGAGAGAGAGAGAAGGAGAGGAAAAAGGAAGGAAAAGCTTTTTAAATGACAAATAGTAAGAAGAAATGATGGAAAGAACGCTGGTAGATGTTAGAAAAGAATATTTCTCAGATAGAAAAAAAAAAGAAACCTTTAAAACGAGAAGCAAAAATAAGAAGGAGATATGAGATAAAGAGAAAGAAAGGGAGATGAGAAAAACGATAGAGATTGTAGTAGATATAAACAAGAGAAAAAAATATTCAACAGACAGAGGATGGAAGGACGAAGAGGAAAGAAAAAACGAAAGAAAGAAGGCAAGAAAAAAGAGGGAATAAAAAGAGACTAAAAAGTGAAAGCGTGGATGGGAGAGAGACGCAATTAATTGAGGTAGTTGAGAAATAGGAAGAGGAAATAGAACAGATTGGTGACAGGCGAAGAGAGCGACAAACAAAATGAAGGAGAACCAAGGTATGAGGAAGAGGCAGAGACAATAAGTGGTCGGGGTAGGAGTAAATGTAAAAGGGAGAGAACTCTCGTCATAAAATACCATTCATCTAAGATCAAAGACACTTACGCTGACTTCGCCGCCTTTGAAAAGCCAAGTTACGCGGTTTCAGTCAACAAAGACCCACAGTGCCTGTATACGTGTATGTGTGTGTACGTGTGTGAGTGTTTGGGTATGGGTTCGGAGGTGTATGTGGGTTGTAAATTTCAGTGGCTATACTCATGTGAAGGGATGTAAGTACGTGTGCATATGTGTGTACGGGCCCATATGTATATTTGCATATGGGCGTCCTGATACGTATACAGATATTAGTAGTAAAATACATATTTTCATTTTACAAATACCTGCATCAGATAAGCAACATATATATCAATATACTACATACATGCACACACACACACGCACACACACACACACACAAATATATATATATATATATATATATATATATATATATATATATATATATATACGTGTGTGTGTGCGTGTTTGCATATATATGTATATATACACGTGTGTGTGTGCGTGTTTGTATACTTATGTCCAAGTTTTTCATACATTTATCATATGTGTACCATACATACATACATATTGATATACGCACATTATACATTTGTATAATGAGATGCGTGTAACTGTATTTCCATATGCATTAAAGATAAAGACCAGTCCTACACATATATGTATCTATTTATTGTTTTCTATATATTTGTGTATACATGAGTAAGTCTAGATTAATTCATGCGCCTTTATCCACATTTCAATTCAGAAAAGTACATTCGACATCTAATCGAAATGTCAACAAGCAAAATTTGAATGCAGCAAGTCAGTTTTGATAAATAGAAATGACTTTGAAGTTATGAGAAGGGACAAACTAGAGAATCCATTGGTTAGTTGGGAGATTTACCCTATGATCCAGGGAAGGCTGAGGTGTCTTGCTGGACCCTCGTTCTTCATGGCATCTTAAATGGCAAGAAGAGTAACTTGTCAGTGCCCTTCTCCTCTCAAACTATCATGTGACAGTTTTGGGTCACACGGTGCCAATAGCAGAGAGAATCCCTTGAACAAAATTCAGCTTATTTCTGAAGACGAATCATGGTGAAAGTGTGCGAGCACGTGTTTGTATGAATATAATCAAATTTCTAAAAAATAAGAGATATATTCCCAGAACAAATCTGTTCCGTACTTTATCGAACTTTTCAATGGGGTAAAATGGTTGTATATTGTTTCTTTTAATCTGTTTCGTTCTTTTGAAATTTCAAAAAATCATGCTCCGTTATTATTTGTTCTCTGCACGTTGCAAGCAGTTGGTTTTCCTCTCACGTGGAATGATGAGCTTGTTCTATTTATGGTGTAAAGAGAACAATATATATATATATATATATATGTAATGTCGTTCTCTTTATAACCAATATTATGGATGTTAACGGTATCTTGTCAATGACCCGAATATAATAGCATTCGTTAATCTCCTCAAAAAATACACATGGTCTTGATTCACGTGTTTTATGAACAGTGTTCTTTTGCTCTTTCTGTACTGCAGGGATTTTTGCAATTCCTACCGCTGATGTTTTGGTTAAGCATATTTGTAAATAGAATATTGTTTATTGAAGTGTCTAATGCCAAAAGCTTTTAGGATTTGAAAAAACTTTCAATAAGGAATGAATGTTTATTGATGTTTATAATTAACAGAAACAATCGCATTAATTCCTGTCCACTGGCAATCACCTTCCTCGTTAATTTCAAAGCATTTTTATAGTAGAATCATTCACATTTCATTTTAGCTCTAGCATTATCAGTAGTGCGTCCCTCTCGTAAAATCATCATCAATACATTGATATTTTTCATATGATAACTCTTCTTTACCATTGACGCTTTCCCTAATTCCTGATCCCTGACTATACCTTTTTTTCCTAGATTTCAATTCTTTCCTATAGTTAAATTATTGACAATTCATTTCTTGAGAAAAAAATTATTTGCAATGCGTTTCTATAATGAAATCATTAGCAGTGTATTTATATTAAACATAGAATAGCATTATTCTATCAGTAACGCTTGCTTTAAATCCTAGCCACTGACAATCAGTTTCTTCCTGATTACAATGCATTTCTATAGTAAAAACATTAGCAATACATCTAAATTATACATAATAGTCCTAATAGCACATTATTTCATAACCGTTGACAATACACCTGGCAACTGTATAACCTGTCGCTAAAGATAATATTCCCCCACGCTAGCTAGATGTGAGCGATTCCAGTGCGCTAATTTCCAGTTTTGGGGTCTATAAGATCATGCTTAATAACACGTGAAGAGCACATTATATTAGAGAGAAAATAGAGATAAGAGATATCATAAAAACATAAAACTCAAATGACAATGGGCTGAACATATTGCTTCAGTGTCAGATAACGACTGGACATCGCGACTCATAACATGGATTCTAGAGATCATAAGGGAAATTGTGTCCGGAAAAATATAAGATGCGCTGACGATTTAGACAAATTCAGGAGGTAAACTTCGTGTGTCCCCAATGTAAAGGTCTAACGAATGTTGGAGAAGCTATGTGTCCAACGACGGACGGCTGCTGCTGATTGGTGTTTACCACTACCTACGTTAAGAAAACAAAAACGAAAAATATAGGAAAAAACTAAAACAAAAACAAAACAAATAACGACAAAAACAAAAAAAAACGGGGAAATACCACCTCCGTCCTTCGTGGTCTGCTTAATTTGAGAAAACCATGGATGCATCTATTTTCTTGAACTCCCTTAACTTCATTCTATCCAGCGTCTGTTCCGTAGTTATACACGTGACCCTAGCATCTGTATTTGGTCACCAATTGAAAGCTGACGACAGTGTGTGAATTCCAGTCCCTGATACGGATAAAATTGCAGATGAAAGGTCCCTCTTTCTAAACTTTAATAGTCTCATAGTCATGGAAAACTTTTCGGTCCTTCCCTTCTCCGGCACTATCACCGACTGAAACCATCATCCGTGACTCTTTTTTTGCAGAGAATTCATTCTTTTCTTTCAGAATGAAAAGAAGCTTTAACACCCAAAGAATGATCTTGGGTGGAATTTATTATGAAAAGTGGGGACGGTGAAAATAAGAGAGTGGAAATAGAGTACATTATCATGGACGTGCAAGACGGGAAAGAGAGACAAATATGTTCAGGGATCTGGGGAAGGAGCCATGAATAGAAACGGCAAAGAGAAGGGCGCTTCCTTTCCTTCTCTTTCCTTTTGTATACAAGATTCGAAAAATATTATTCACCAGCTTTAATGGGCCACATAGCCACCCTGGCCTCAGTATGACGAGAGCGAAAATCATATGGTTGAAGGTAGGGACTGATGTCAGCACGTGACTCACGTGACCCTGTTTGGATTGACCCAAAGCCAATTATTTTTAGTCTGGTTGAAGCTGTTTGTACTCATTTATCGTTGTGATAACCTTTTTGAGAGGTATGAATTCGCCACCCCTTGTGCTCTGTCCTATCACCAGATATCTTGACAGAAAGTCCCATCATTAGCATGCCACTATAATGGGGGTGGGGTGAGATTTCGGATACATCACTCTACCACAGCCAACATAAGAGCTAAACAGTTTTTGCACCAACCGTCAAATTTGACAAGGGCCAACCATAATAGTAATTTACTGGGCTAGGGCTGAGTTTCAGCTCAAGTATGAAATACCCAGTGAGGAGCGAACTCAATACTCAGTAGAAATAGATCTGCAAGACTGACTTGATCAACTTGGCCAATCAATATACAAGGAAACATTATATCTACATTTACGAGGCACAATAAGTATCCATTATATATATATATATATATATATATATGTATATATATATATATTTATATATATATATATATATATATATATATATATATATTGTGCACCGCTTATCAATAAGCACACAGATACTATTCTCTGATTCTAGGCAGATGATGAATGAACAACACTTTGATCCTAGACAAAGCGAGCAGATAATACAATCCTTCACATAAGTGCTGATCCATACGTTTATAATCCCAAGAAGAAACTCTATATAAGGTTTGAACTTCAATCCGTTGTAAACCTGTGAGTTTAGGAAAAGGTAGTTAATGAACACAGGCAAATATCTATAACTTTTGCCTAAGCTTGGCACGAAGCCAGAAAGATCGAACTCATTACGGTAATTACTTAGTAAGTTTAGCTCTGTCCGAAACAAGGCCTCTAACAATGAGGCATCCAGTGGGGACTGAACTCAGAACTTAATCGCAATTATCTTGCAAGACTAGCTTACTAACCATTGCGCTAATGTAAAGCAACTAATACTTATGGTTATTTGCTAAGTACAGTTTATTCTGGCACAAGGCAATACTAAACTAACGATTTGGTGTGCAAGTCGCGCTTATTAGCTCTCACTGAATTGTAGGTGCTCAGAATATTCAGTAAGCCTAATTTAGTCTGATACAAGGTCAAAATTTCGTGCAGCAAGAATAAGACTCGCTATAATAATAATCATTAACTTGCTAGTAAGCAAGGCAATCAAATAGTGATCTAGAAAGGTAAGCTTAGTCTGGGAGGGGATCATATGAGTTTGGATCGAACTTATTATAATGGTAATGATCTGCGAGACCAACCATTGCTCCTCTGCGAAGCAACTTACAAGACAAATATGTATATACACATTCAAGGGCACACTTTCCCATTCTCTCTGATATTATTCATTTTTCTCCAGCAATCAAGGAATAACAATTTTAATAACTCTAGACAGAAAAAAAACACGACGAGACCCGTACGCACATGCGCACAAGCGTGTAGGGAGACCAAGATGGCGGATCGGGAGAAATAATAACATAAATACTAATTGAAAATACAATCCATAATTCAGACGCTGCTGCAACGTGCTCCGATAACTTCCAATAGGGCGAAATAACTTTTTATTTGAGTCATCGTCAAAAATAAACAAGGGCCTGGGATGGAAAGCGATCTAAGGGTCGTGCACGGGAAACGGGGGGGGGGGTAGGGGGGACAGCATGACGCTATATTAAGCCTGCTTCTATAAATAACATCGTTAGGAGTGGCAGAAGGTCGGGAGGGAAGTCGGCCGATGAAATTGAGGCTTGTAAAGTCATTCCTCTGTATCCACGAAATCAATTCACATCTAATCTTTGACCAACACTTGCCCAACACATGTTTTCGGTCCCCTCACTCTGTCTCTGTCTGTCTGTCTCTTCCCATCCGTTTCCCTGATAATAAAGACCTCCAAAACTATCGGATCTCGCGTATATATATATATATATATATATATATATATACATATATATATATATATACATATATATATATATATATATAAATTTGGCTGTCTGTAATGATGTTTGTGTGCGCACATGATCGAAATGGAAGCGAAATGATTTTAGTGTTCGTACTCGTGTTAGAACGTGAAAGTCAGACTGGGCCTTGCATGAGCTTATATTCTAACGATCGTCTCGATGTTGTTTCATCAGCAATAGAAAAGCGTCGTCCGCCGTGAGTATTTTGATAAAACCGATCCTAACGAAAGTATTTTTGTCGAATTTAAATACAGATTGATTTAATTCATGCTCAAATCAATTCAATAATTTGAAACATTTTTTTGTGAATCAAACGTAAATAAACAGATATAACAATAGGTGTGATTCCGTCTCTATTACTTCATTCAATTATTTTTAGGTGCATTTGCAAATTTTCTCTTCCACTTTAGTGCATCCGTAGTCGATTTCGATATTAGTTAAACGAAGGATGGCTAAATATCATTTATGATTGAGAGGAATATTTTTACAATAATTTCATATTATTGGAATCGGTAATTAATTTGACGTACATGAACCCATGGCCGTGTTTAAACAGCATATGCAGGCTCAAAAAGCAATACAAATGCCCTAAAAAGTATACATTTTCGAGAAAAAAGTGTAATTAAGATTAATCAGAAATTAACAGAGTAATGAAATTGAAATGCACATCTTTGTCAGATTCTACACCGTGAATTCATCAACGTTCAATAGAAACGGTGCAAACGACGTGTGAGACTGATGCCTAATCCGATGATGACATGCGTTTAATCTCGTTATTGCGTTGATGTCTGATTAATATGTTGTATGATTATACCTTTTAATAAACAATGATACCTTTTAGAGGCTATGTATAACTTTGGGGAATTCTAAACACCACTGCAGGTATATGTACGTTAAAACAAAGATTGCTTTGGAATCTTAAACCCAAATATTTTGATAATGGTCAAACAAAAAGCTGCCCGAACAGCATACACAAATAAATAAATAAATAAATGAAGTCAAATGAAATTTTATTCTTAGTAATATGTCAGAAATTATCAGAAAATATGTACTGAAATACAAAGATTGGAAATATGTACTTTGAAAAGATTTTTGAAATATGTCACTAAAAAAATATCACTTGTTCTCACTTTTAATGTTGAAGTTGTTATTTAATCATTAGATGATAGTCCGTTCGATGTGTGATCAGGGTTAGGTGGGGACACCCCTCCGATGGAATTGCATCCTGCCAAAGGCGTTGTTATAAAAACTTGTAGGTGTAAAGTTCTTGACTCAACCAGACTTGAGACTTACAAGGATCACCAAGCTGTATAATGAAAACCGGAAATTTGTCTCCAGCCATCAAGCTCATTTGGGTGTTGTCTCTCCAAGAGACGTGTCGTTCTACCTTACGTTCAATTATCAATGCTTTCCTTCATTTGGTTACGAGAGCAAATGTTGATTTATAAAGATCCCTCAAAATTGAAACAGGTCTCTTCAAATAACTGTACGCATGATTAAGGATTGGAAATGCAAAAGTTTCCATTTTTTATTTTGGTGATTTTTCCACATATTTGCTCACTTGATGTTGAAAACGGCTCGCAAAAGTTGTCCAACTTTTTTTACATGAAGTGAGTTAGTGTGCAGAACTTTACAATTTACAATCGTTGTTTAATACAATTAGTCATTTGAGTGGCTTCAGTTAAATCACTTTGTTTTTGTTCTATTGAGCTGCAGAGAATTCCAACGTTGACAAGGAACACAAACTACAAATTTGATAACATTAGCGAGGGAATGATGCTTGAATATATGTGGGAGTGTGCGTGGGCCGGCCCAGGGTGTGCAAGAAATTATTTGATCCCCGGACAATGCCAGGAATTCCTGCTAGTATATATATATATATATATATATATATATATATATATGCAAAATAGGCAAACATGTTCCGAATGTGTCTATGTGGTTGTCTCTGATCTTATAGCCCGGTTTTACTTTATTTTGCCTGTTAGAATTGACTCTTACTCGCTCTTTGAAATGAGTTATTAGACCTGTCGTCCCCAAGTAAGTAGCAAAGAAATTCGCATTTGTTTTCTTTAATCAAAGGTTAAAAGAAGAATGTATTTTCACTGTCAATAGTCACTTCGTTTATAGAATGTAAAAAGGCATGTACAAAGAATAAGAAACGGTGCTTTAGATTATAGAATACGTTTACTTTTGTGATGTTTCAGCGGTGACATGTTCAATTCTCACTACCGAAGTATATGATGAGTGAATAAATGTATTCGCTGATGTACATGTATTTCATGTATGCATACGTCTGTACACACACACACACACACATGGATATATATATATATATATATATATATATATATATATATATATATATAGAGAGAGAGAGAGAGAGAGAGAGAGAGAGAATGATGGAGAGAGAGAAAGAAACAGAGAGAGGGTTATTAAGAGGGTTCAACATTGGGAGTATGGATTGGTGAATTGTGTCAATCTTTCCTAGGATGGGCATGCTTATCTGCATTGAAATATGATATATATATATATATATATATATATATATATATATATATATATGTGTGTGTGTGTGTGTGTGTGTGTGTGTATATGAATTGCTATCTCTGTCTCTATCAGTCTATCTGTCTGTCTGTCTCTCTTTATATATATATATATATATATATATATATATATATATATATATATATACATGACCCGTCACTGCAAATTTTCAGAAATGGGGCCATAAATTCTAAAAAAGAAAAACAGAAATCATCAAATTAGGTACGAATCCATCAATACCGAAAGACCACGAAATGAGGACCCATCAATACTGGGGAAAATTAACCCTTTCCTAACACAGTTTATTCACAAAATACACTGTGAATGCTTGTCATTACTTTGGAAACGTCTCTGTCTCTCACATTCACACATCTTTTGTTTGGCACATAAATGTATTTCGAATGCTTTTCTGGGGTGATTCATACTTCATATCTTTTCCTAGTACTCCGTGTCTTTTAAGTACCCATTCAAAAATTCTATTCTTGTATTCGGGCCGTCTCCACTGAGATGTATCAAAATTCGAATTTCGTACGTATTCCACTTGTTTTTTGTTTTTTTTTCTATTTTTGTCTTCCCAAACGTGTATGTTACTTGATCAAGTGACAACGTTCTCTCGCAAACAATGTCATGTGTTTCTTTGGATATTCTTCATAAACGCTGCCGACATCATGTCCGCTGTTGCTCCATTGATGGATATTCTTCGGGTAAACATTCTGTACTTAGTCTGTAACAGTTCTAGTCTTTGAATACGCCGCTACAAGTTTGGCAAAAGTGTCGTATGTCAAGTGCTCACCATGTTTCCTGTAGAATTCAATCGCAGCCATGTAGCTGATTCGTGTCATTATGATTATTTCAGTAAAGTTCTCCACTTGACCAAGGGATACTTCACGAGTATCTGAAAAACAACAAAGAAAATTGAAGTACTATGCAAGCACTTAATAGCGTAAATTTCTTCGATGTTTAGAGACTGTAGGCCTACCCTGTGTGAACTATAAAGCACTCAGACGGGTGCATATCTCCGCTAACACTACTTACTTAAAACGGAATGAAAATAAAATAGTTAAAAAAATTAAACAAAACAGGAGAGAGAACGCAATTCTCACAATTGAGTTACTTCTCGTGAATTCGCAATTTAAGATCTTTATTTACAGTTCGTTTTCGATCTTCTCATACAGGATAATGAAACATCTCTCAATCAAAAATATATTCCAAGATTTATCCCAAAATTTAATCACTTCTTGTTTAGTTTATGGCCCATCCTTGTATAAAATTTAATTGAAATGTTTTGGAGGTATTGTGTTGGCAGATATGAGCTAAGACATAAATGTATGGTAAAAAAAAAACGGAAAAATATCTCTCAACTGTAATATATGCCTGGATCTACCTCAAAATCTAACCAACTTTCCCTTAGTCCATAGTTCACTCTACCAATTGAAATTCATTGAAAACTTTTAGAGGATTCATGTGGACAAACAAACAGACATATAGACGGATAGACGGACAAAAATGTAATTCATATACTTCTCGAACTTTGTTGACAGAAGTAAAATATGATCAAACACACAGCTATTAGTATATAGATGTAAAATTGTTTGCGTTTAGTCTATCTTGCTTTATAACGATAAAGTATTTAATTTTTTTCTTCATACATCAATGCATGGGCGAAAGTTTGCAGATGGAAACGTGGTTATCACCTGACTCTTGATCTGAAATGTTCATGGTATAATGTTCGATCTATTTAATTATTATTCACCTCCAAATAACGCACATTGACAAGGAAGGAAATTACATCAAAAAAGTAATTCTTATGTGCAATAATCATCAGGCTGGAGACTTATGGATTCACACACACACACACACACACAAACATAAATTTATATATATATATATATATATATATATATATATATATATATATATATATATATATACATATAATTGTGTCATCCACAGACAGCTGTTTCGATGTATTGCATCTCTTCAGTGTGGCTATAGACTTTCCCTTATCCCATCCAGTACCGCGAGGCAGAATTGAAACCTTCACTTCAGACCCGCAGATCAATTCACTGAAATCATGTCATATTGTTTTTTCAGCGCTTCATTCTTTTGAAATTTCGAAAATGAACCCTTCGCTATTATTTGTTTTCTTCAGGTTGCAAGCATATATATTTAAACACACACACACACACACACACACACACACACACACACACACATATATATATATATATATATATATATATATATATATATATATATATATATATACTAGCGTTGTCCCGGTGTCAGATACATGAAAGCATTTATTTTGTGTTGATCTGAAACGACTAAACTGAATCAACATAATTACCTATGTTGATTCTATGCTGTCCTGTGTTCAAAATCGTATTCATAGAACGTGTTTTACTTAAATGCGGAATTAAGTAAAAAAAAGCATCAACAAAAATTGATTTCAGAAAAGAAACCTAAATAGCAATATCTGATGTCTAGACAGAAACTATAATTATAACACAGCCTTTTCTATATGTAAAATTTAGTGAAAAAGGTTATAGAAAAAGTATAATCTAAATAATGAAAACTATAGCAATATCCGATGTATAGACATCAACATGTAAAATTGAGTCAAAGAAACCTAAATATCAATATAAGATGTGTAGGCATAAAGATATGATTACAAAGAAATAATCTAAACGGCTAATTGTGACAGAATATCAATTGAGTCAACAAAGTGAAAGCATACTTTTTGGTTTTAGAAATATATATATTCAAAAATACAGGATTGACTAGGATGCGATAAAGCCGATCTGCGAATAGGATACGATTAGTTTAGAAATGATTGGACGTGGTAGCATGTGGGCATCATTCACAGCAATAATACGATAATCTGTCAGGATACTTCTATTTAAAAGTTGACTTTCCAACACTCAACGATTGAAAATCTCATAATTCTAGATGAAAAAAAATCTAGAAGCATTTAAATGCAGAAATAGAATTACTTCCCTTGATTATTTCGCCCACTGGCGAAGACCATCTAAATAGAGAAATACATGGAAATTTGATAAGATATCAACTCGTGCATTATCGTATGGTGCATCTCTGGCTCCGTGCTAAAATGGTAGAGATTCGCTAAGGAATGGCAACATTGTTTCACGACAGACAACAAACCAACCAAAATTTCCTGCCTATCTCTCTCTCTCTCTCTCTCTCTCTATATATATATATATATATAGAGAGAGAGAGAGAGACAGACAGACAGACAGACAGACAGACAGAGTTGTGGCCAAATGTATACATTTAGTTGTATAATCATCAATTTATTTACATTTTTGAATCGTTTTCGAAGTATACAAACTAATCTTGTCTGATAGCTATACAATGTCAAAATGAAAGCAATTCAAATATGATTTTTCTTGGGTTTGCTTACATATATATATGTTCATATATATTGAAGTTATATATATACATATGCAAATAATTTTGAACGACAATTTTATAAGTCTCGTTAAGAATGAATTTTATTTCACTCAAATATTTCGTTCATACTTAATTTTTTCGAGGAGAATGGGAAGAGAACAAAATAAATATGAGTGTGAAAAGTACGAAATGTTAGCATTCACCGGGTATATATCCTTGTAATTCCTGTATATGTATGTGTGAAAATTTCAAGTCATATGTTGGATAGACTGAAAGGTTCTTTCTGTTTTTGTTCTTGACATAGGTGGTGCTGATCTCTTGTGACCACTAAAGGTCATTTTAAGGTCATGATAATTTTGGTGGGGGTCAGATTAATTTTGGCATTTTCAAATTCAACGCAGACGGCTGCAACCTAAAGGCAGCGAAAAGATGGAAGGCAATTCTGGTAACTTCTAAATGTCAATTTTACATCTGGTCAATTTTGGCTTTTTCTAATCAAGTCAATTTTGGTAGTTTCAAATCTACAAAAGACAGTTACATCCCACGTAAATTTGTGCTCGTAGGTGACCTGACACCATGATGAATCTAGGATAGGTGGCACTGACCTTTGGTGACTTTTGACTGTCAATTTAGGTAACTTCAATAATGTCAATTTTGGCATTTTCAGATGTAACGGAGACAACTGCACCCCATGGGGTCAAAAATTGTGCACGGGGACAACTTGACCATATTATGAGTGATTGATTTGTTTCCGACTTCTGTTAACATCTCAAGTTCTATTTAGGATTAAGTCAACTTCGGCTTTTTCATACTTGTGGGAGACGCCTGTGTCATACGGGCAGCAAAATTATGTACATGGATAACTTGATCCCAGGATTAACATACGATAGGTACCACTGACCCTTCTCGACCTATAAAGGTCAATTCAGGTTAAATCAATTTGAGAATTTCCTTAGTAGATCAGTTTTGGCATTTCTAACCTATTTGAATGGTTGCGATCGCTCCTTTCAGAAGCTCTATGTTAGAATTCACGAACATGACATTACAGCATTGATTACTTTCTTCACTTTCTTTCCCGGGCAACGCTGGGTACCCCAGCTAGAATATAGATTGATAGATTTCTCTCTTCTTTTCATCCCTATTTTTCTTTCTTTCTTCCTTCCTTGACCGACTTATTAAAATAATTTTTCTCTCTTCCTTTTCTTTATTTTTCCTATCTGATTCCTTCCATCTCGCTTTCCCTTTTCCTAAGTAAATCCCAGATCTTTGTTAGGAAATGGATTTGGAAAAATGCAGTGTACCATTCTTTCACGTGGGGGATGCCTGCCTTGGAAATCAGCATTCGAGAGACTAGGAAACCAACATCTGGTCCCAGAGTGAAATTCGTAACTACCTCCAACCCATATACCAGCCGTTTTCCTTATCTTTCGATTTCCTGCTTCATTGTCTTTTCATTCGGTCGGTCTGTCGGTCCCACTTACGTCAAACATCAGAAATAGGAAGTAATGATGTCATTCAAAGGTACGATACCATTAAAAGGTGTTCCGCCATAAAAATATGATGCATTAAAAGAAATTCTATTCCAATCAATTTTTCTACAAGATGCTGATGCCATGATGTAAAGAAAGCCAAAAATGGCCAGAAAAAGCAAAGAATGGCTATATACGATTTTTATTGAAAATAATACTTTCAGAACACTTCTTATCGCGATATCATACAAGTAAGAGAATCAAATGAATCTAAGAAAGACTGCTTCCTCCTCCTCCCATTCCTTTTGCTACCACTACCACGGATGGTGGACGCATAGTTGAACTTATGGTTCTTGTTTTTTTTTTCTTTCTGACTTCATTCTCTTCATTTCAGCATTTTCAATTTCCTTCTTTCTATTTCTGCTTTTTTTTCTCGCGTATTTTCTTCTCTTTCTTTCTCACTTTTTTCCCCTTCCTTTTCATTTTCTTTCTTCCTCTCCATTTTCTTTCTTCTTTCCTTTCTCCCTTCCTGACTCCCTTCCTTTTCCCCTATCTTTTTTTCATTCTTTATTCCCTCCCTTTGTTTAAATCGTTCTTTCTTTTTGTCATTATCTCTTTCCTTTCCTTTTTTTTCTCTTTCCCTTTTTCCCCTTCTCTTTCTTTTTTCTCCCCCCCCCCAATCAAAAAGGTCGCTTCAGCTCTATCCGGCTCCCCTGATCCTCCACGCGACTCCATGATCAATTTACCGACCATGATCATCAAAGAATGTTCAGGATTATTGATTATTTGCTGCCAGCCGATGTCCACCTCAGAAGTCGTCGGGCGTAAAACAGATCCACCAATAAAACGAACCTCTTTTTTTTTTGAAACAGTCAATCAAAACTGTCTCCAAAACACTCAATATAGGTTTCTCCAGTTTTCAGGTTCGTTTGGCTGTCTGTGCATCACGCGTAGAGGCCACATCAATGGAGGTAGATGGTTGAAAGTTTCTACCTCTACTTCTTACTATGTCTACTCCCTGCTAGGTTTTAAGAGTGGGTATCAATTGGCAATGTAAGTTTATGCTAAACTGATCCCTTAGTTTGTATAATGCTCTTCTTTCTGAAAATTCAGACTTTTTTTTTAGTGATCACTGGCCTAGAAACGGCGAGACCAGTAACTTATTCTTTAGTCACCACTTCTTCTAAATCTTCAATTGATCACCCTCAAGACGGCATATGACCAGAAGGTGTCGGTCAGGTGGCAGTTACTATAGATCGACTATTTCTTCTTTCATTCACAACATTTCTATCTTCTGAGAGTCTCTGGTCAAGTACCTCGGCGCGCTCAAATCTATACTTTAGCTCGTCCAATTCTTCTGTTCAAATCGCACATTTGCGCACACATACAGAGGCACGCATAGAGAAACGCACACGTTCATACGCACGCACACGAACATTTACACTCTTTGCTTTCCTAACAAGCGAGCCAGGAAATTTCAACAAATATTGTCATTGTATATGTACAGAAAATGGCTTACGCTCGTGTTGATGTAGAACGTAGATGAAAATCTAGAGGAAGATCAAAGCGTCTGAACCAAGGTTTCACAGCCGCCTAATGGTTTTGCAAGGTAGCCTAACATCAGTACATAAAACAGAATCGGCAAAATTAGTTATAATTTGAACTGGGGGTGCTTACGTTCATTTCTCGCTCACATCACGTCCAATCGCTGGCAATCTTAACTGAAAAATATCTTACTCGCCTATGTATCAAAAACGACTATACTGTTTGAAGCTTTATGGATGCAACATTTCGTCCAATTAGGGTGACACAACCTGATTCCTTTGACTTTCTTATAAGTAGCGTTCATCTCTATTACTCATTGTTCTGGGGGAGAATTTACCTTTGTGGAATGTAGGATCGATGTTCCAGTCTCTTTCTTTCACTTGGATAGTTCTTCTGCAGCACTTCCCGACAACCATGATTATCCACAGAATGAAAGGAATGATTTAACCTCACAAGAATCTATACTTTTCCAAACCTAAGAATGTAAACCAGATTATGGTCGAAGAACTGTTGAGATTTTACAAATGAAGTAATGTATTGAAAAGTTAAAGATTCAACCAGCTAATAAAACCTTGTATTTGTTTATTATTTCATTAAAAAAACGAAAGAGTGTTGAAAATGTGTATCACCTCAGTGTCGCCTAACGTGGTAAGTTCAGTAAATATTGAGCATATGTACTAGGATTTAATAGCCTTAGCTTAGTTCAGCACAAAGCCTGTGTCGTACTAAAAACTAAAAAATTGCCAAGAGCAATATTTCACTTTACTTTCTATTTTCTTAAAATTTCAGAGATAGGAATCTGTTCGGATCCTATAGCATTCCATTTAAAAAATAAGTTAAACAGAATTAATTTCTCCAGGAACTTATCTTTAAAATGTGTACATGCAGACACGATTATATAAGTAAAATATATCATCAAATTGATAGGGATCTAATAGCAGAAAGATTCTCCGATATTTGAAATGAAAACTTCTTCAAATTAATAATCGACCTTTATTAAATAAATACCAAAATGTTATTACAAATCCATTATATAGTTAATTTGAGGTATATTTAAAAAAATCAAAACTGCTTTGATCAAGAAGCTAGCTATTATGCTCTTTGCTTGAATCTATTTGCCACTTGATTTTACTCTCTATTGAATTTATCTTTCTCATTTGGATTCCACTTTTTTTTCTAAGTCTTGTTTTTTTCATTTTCTGCACTTTTCTTCTATCCTTTTCTCTTTTCTTTTCTTTCAAGTTCTTCTCTTGCTTCAACAACTTTTATCTTTCTTCTTTCATTCTAAGGGCCTTTTTTCTTTTTTCTGTGGTCTTTAAGGGGGGATTCAGTCAATCTTTGCTTCTTGTTATACGCTGTTCTTCCTTGCCTTTCCTTTTCTATGCCTTATTTTTCTTTTTCACATGAATCTTTTTTTTCTATTTCATGTCATACTTTATACGTTATCTCCATCATTCTCTCTCTCCTTCTCTCTCTCCTCTCTCTCTCTCTTTTTTCTTTCGTTCATTTATTTTTGTGTCGATTTTCTTCTTTCATTTTTATCATCTATACTTACCATGTCATTCATATTTTTTCAGTCATTTAAATTTTTTCTTCCTTCCTGTCTTTCTTTCTTTTTTTACTTATCTGTCTTTTGTTCTTTCTGGGTTTCGTCTTTCTTTCTGTTTTTTCTTTTTTTCCCTTTTTTCCTGTCTTTCTTTCTTCCTGTTTAACTCTCTTCCTTTTTTCTTTCCGTCTCTCTTTCTTTCAGCCTGCTTTTTTCTTTCGGTCTTTCATCTTTTTTGTCTTTTTCTTTCTTCCTTTCTATCTATCTATCTTTCTTTCTTTCTCAGCTGAATCCATTTAATAGCGTCTCTTAATTCACTTTCGTTTTTGTTTCTTTGGTCTTTTTAAAACTTCCATTCCTTACGTCATCGTCTTCTTCTTCTTCTTCTTCTTCTTCTTCTTCTTCTTCTTCTTCTTCTTCTTTTTCTTTCTTTCTTTCTTTCTTTCTTTCTTTCTTTCTTTCTTTTTATATCGTTTCGTTATCTGATTTCATAGCCTCTTATGTCGGTTTTTATTAATTTTTCGTGTTTCTTTTCTCCCTTTTTTCCCCCTCAATCTACGTCTATATATATATATATATATATATATATATATATATTTCCAGTCCCTTTATCTCTACCTTTTTTCGTTACTGCTTCATTTTTTTTCTCTCAATTCCAGTCGATGAAAGGAGCACAATATATCCAAATAATCGGCAAAATTTCGGTCGGCATCTCTTTGGTTCGATTGGAAAATCTCGATTTTCGGGAGAGGTCAAAGAGACATTTCCAAGGGCTGCGTCGGAATCTCCTCCACTCTGACGACGAAAGGACGTTACACACATTCCCAACCCATTGACAAAAATCAAAATTTAACTGCAGCAAGTTGAGGGAGAGCAGCACTGAACTATTATTCTATTTTGCGAGCGTTTGAAAGGTCATTGAAAAGGCTTCATTTTAGAGGTACCCTTTTGCATTGATTTCAGAATTTCAAAGCATTCGAACACTCTTACGCACATATATACGTAAATGCACATACATATATTTACACACACAAACGTACGTGCAAACGTGCAAACGCACACACACACACATACACACACACACGTATATATATATATATATATATATATATATATATATATATATATATATATATATATATATATATATATGCATGTTTAAAAATGGTTGTAAAGGTTTGTAGTTTAGATAGAATGTGTTCAAATTTCAAGATCGTTTACAATTATTTCTACACTATTTTATTGTCTGCGTATTTCCCTCAACAAGGATATGATTCCTAGTTACTATAAGATGAGGGAATCAGTCTTTTCAAGATCAACAAATTGCTCTCAACTATGTTTTAGAGTCTGGCTACCTTTAAACACGAACATTTCTCTTTGAGATCAAAAGATTTCACTCGGCAATGTATGAGAGTCTATTTACCACTAAACACGAACGTTTGTCTTCGAGATCAACTGATTTCACTCAGTGACTTCATAATCCTCCTCATCATTTTTTAATGTCCGTCGTTGGACATAGACCTTCTGCAAGATTCGACATACCTCTCTATCATGGACGTCGCGGAGCTAGTATTTTATAAACGTCTAGTTTGTCACTCCGTCTAATTTTCTGACTGCTGCAGTTTCGCATATGATTCTTCAGTATCCACGTTGTGAGACGTGATGTCCAGCGGTTGTCTGTCATTCTTGCAACATGATGTCCATTGCCACTTTGGTGCCTAGCTAACACTAGACACGGATTTTCTGTGATCTACACATTTCAGTCATCAAGATTAGAGTGCTTGGCTACCATTAGACACGATCTCTTTGCATCAAGAACAACTATCATACTGAAAAAAGTTAGAGTGTCTAGCTACCATTAAACGCGGACTTTAATTATAATGATTTATGATATTCATCTAATAAAAATAAATAATAGATACTGATATTAAGAGATTGCATATAAATGAAGCGGCGTGAAGATCGGTAGAGAGTAAGTTTAAAAGTTTGATTTGATCCTTTTCTTGAAAGTTGGCTTTGGTTAAGTCAATTGGTTGCGCGGTAGGGGGCGTATAACTTGGCCTCCCTCGGGCGTGAGGGATGTGCCCGAAGGTTGTTTTCCATTTTCGATCATTGCAGTTAACTTACAGCCGGAAGAAGCCGATCCGAGTTGAATTGCGATAAAAAGTAACTAAAAAATCAAAACAAAGATAAATAGTCGTCATAAAAATTAATAAAAATGAAGAACTTTCCTCTTCGAAATCTAGACATTTCACTCAGCAAGTTTCCAGACCCTAGTTACCACTGGACAAAAATATTTCTCTCCCATGTCTTCATATTTTCTCTCAAGGTTATACTGTCTGATAACCATAAAACAAAAATATTTCCCTTAGAGATCTATACATTTATCACGGTAGGGATATAATTTCTGTCTAGGAGCGTTTCTCTACGAGGTCAACACATTTGTCCTCGAAATCTACACATTTATTTCAGCAAGGTTATAATGTCTGGCTACTGCTGAATAGTAACGTTTTCCCCTCTGAGATCTTCATATTTATCACAGTAAAGACATGGTATCTTGCCACTTTGATGGGGAAAGAAGAAAATTTGGTAGGTAAGATTTCCCTTCTTGTTTTTATTTCTATTTTTTCGGGATCTCGATCTTGTATCTTTTAATTGGAATCATTTTCCCCCAAGCTTTTCTTTCTGTTTAAACTCCCTTTAATCACACTTCTTGCTTTCTTTCTTCTTTTTTTTTCTATTGAGTTTCTTTTTTTCTGTTGATTTTTTATTCTGTTGTATTTCTTTTGTCTTTGCACCTTGTGATTATTTTTTGTTTTCTTTTTTTTTTGTATTTCCTTCCAACCTTTCTCTCTTTTTTCTTTTTATTCAGACATCTACAAAAAAAGTGGCCAGTATATACGCGCTATAGTAATTATCAACGCATATGTATATATATATATATATATATATATATATATATATATATATATATATATATATATATGTGTGTGTGTGTGTGTGTGTGTGTAAATGACAACATGGGTTTTTCCTTATATGATAAATGTATTGCTTGGGAGTCATGGTTAATCCAAATATGAGAGAGTAAAATAAGAATGTCCGAAAATTTTTTCAGAAAAATTTTCTTTCATTTGACATTTCACTCATTCCAAGCTTTGTCAAGAAAATAAGGTACTACGAAAAATCTATCTATCTATCTATCCACTATTTTTTTTCCAAATCCCACTACCAAAATGAGTTTTCAGTAAGCTCCATTTTACAATGTAAGTTTATACTAAATTAGTCCCTTAGTTTTTTTTTTTTAAATTATGACTGTGGAAAGGCGAGAAAAGTAACGTATTCATTGATTACTCCTTTTTCCCTTTTTTATATTGATCATCTTCCCCAACACAGAATACTGCCAAATGTTAGTCACTTTACAGTTTCTATTGAGTGACTAACCAGACCCATTTTAATCGATACGTTTCTCGAACAGTGTCAGAATTTTGATGTATCGGGTAATAAAAAAAGTCGTCCGGTTTTTTATCGTTAGATGGTATGAGGAACATTTACTTTTAACTAAATTCATTCAAAAAGATTGCTTTCCATTGTATTGTCAAATCTGTCATATCATGTATTTTTTTTTTAAGTGTTACGAAAAAGCACATATTTTCGATCAAGGATTATGACATTGAAGATGGAAGAGAATAAGCAACATTTTTGGCATATAACACCTTTTTATGAAATTGAAAAAAAAAGGTTTGTAGTGTATGGAGGAAGTACCGTTATACATCCAACGCATTAAAAATATTTTTCGAATTTTCACTTGGAGTTGATAGCAATCAAATCAAGATTATACAACGTGGGAAATAGTAAACATGCTTAAAGCATCAAAATTAAGCGTCAGAAATAATTTGCAACTATTTTGATTAAGTTGATTAGTTTGGGTGGTCTTCCTAAGAGATCAGACTTCATTCAAAGAAGATGATGCCGTTTATTTGCAGGGGGATTGGAAGGGAGTCCTACACTATGAGCTCCTTCCAGAGAACCAAACGATTGATTCAAACAAGTACTGCTCCAAATTAAACCAACCAAAAGCAGTAGTCTACGGAAGCGTACGCGCAGAATTTGTGAGAAAGGGTGTAATTTTCCATTCGGATAACGTTATAACGCATTTTTTTTTTTTTTTGAGACAAGGCTGAAGTGTGTTACAACGGTTGGGAAGTTTCCACCAATCCCCCGTACCCATCAAGTACTGCTAATTGAGATTATTATTTATTTCGGTCTTTATAGAATTCTATCAGGAGAAAAATCAATTCCCTGAAAGACTGCCAGAGGCACCTAGAGCAGTTGTACAAAACAGAAAATATGAGGTCCAATAAAGTTAAAATAGAAAATAAAGAAAAATGTCTTTTATTTTTAATTAATATTGCAAACAAACTTGTTGGTCACGCAAAACAAAAAACGACGAAGAAGAAGAAGAAGAATGCAGAGATGAGATATCAAGGCAAGTAGATGAGAGAAAGGAAGATACATATCGATAGAGGAAAAAGATGCCATACAGTGTATAAGACTAAAAGATGGATAGTACGAGGCGAATAACAAAGGAAAGAGAAATAGAAAGCAGAATACATTAAGGCGTGAAGATCAAAATCAGACCGAACAATGATCATTGGTTTTGAGTCCTAACTGACAATATATATGACAGCCTGATCCAGCATTGCTCTTACAGTTCATCAAGCGATTACCTTACAAGAAAAAAGCCCTGTATTTGTAAAGAATATAGCCCAAATTGGAGAGACAGTATTGAAAATAAAGCAACGGCTGATTACTGTGCATTGGTAAAGATAATAGCTGATATCAATAAACATAAAAGGGCTGGACTTTTAGGGATTTCCAAGAAAATATCGAAAACAAGAGAGAAGAAAAAGTAAAAATGACATTATAAGATAAAGCAAAAAATTGGAATAACACATTGCTAGGGGAATATGACAGCAAAGATGCTGTAGTAAATAGTTATTACAAGTTATAAAATATTAGCGACAAGGAATGATTTTGTACCGCTGTCTTCATCAGTAGTCCACATCGTGTATGTTTGTACTCTTATAAGTGACATGCTCATACAAAGCACCGCAAAGAAAAATGAGCCAAGCAGGTTTCATTCATTTTTTTTGCTCATAATATGGAAATTAATGCACACAAAGAATACACATAAGACATAACAGATCAATTCCCAAAATGGCAACCTTTAGCAATCGTTCAATCCTTGTGTTCATTGAATCACTTAGCGTCAGCAAAAATCAACCGCCCGAGAATCCCACTGTTTTGGTGCAGCTTTCCTCAAACTAGCATTGTTAGATAACTTCCTGCTAGTTAGTTCTGATTCTATAACATCCCTGATATTTCCAATTGTGTTCATATCCGGTGATTGGGCAGGCCAAAACACGATTTCCAAGTTATTAACAAAAAATTATTTTTTTGTGCATATTCCCATTGACCAATGCTCACAAAGTGTGCCTTTCGGGAAAAACCGATAGCAAGTTTGTGACAATTTGTAATCGAATCTAGATAAAAATCGAGTCTCTGAATTGGAAACATTCTGACTCAAGGGCTAAATCTTACTATTACCTCATAGTAAATTAGCGATGTACAGTCTTTCGGGAAGCATTTTTTAAAACCTTGATGAATATCGACATCTATCTATTTATACACGAATGATTAATAAATATTAAACAGTACCAAAATTAACCTGGTCAATCGAATATAATGGTCAGCACGCAGCTCTCTGAACATATTTGCAAACTTACATCTAATCATGCATACATTTACGCATGAGTACACTAGTCATTCCCTAATGAATAATGATTTAATTGCATATGTTATGCATAAGTATAACTTTGGTGCGTCTGAGGGCTGAGTCGTAAGTTTGTCATCGATGTCTGAGGTCGGATTTCGAATGCTGATTTTAAAAGTAGGCATGCCTTTTACAGTTTGTCAATACCTGATCTTGTATCTCATAAGCTGTTAGTACGCACGTGTGTTGGTTAAGTCTGGAATACCAACAGTTGATAGAATGTTTTATCATAACTGGTATATAAAAGCACATATTGCGCGCATATGAAACGCACGAATTATAAAAAGTGAAAACACACACACACACACACACACACATACATATACACGTGCTTGAACATACATATAGACCGAGTATTATATGCATAAATAAGAGCATGTATTGTACACCTTTCCGCGTAAATGGCTGTGTGGATGATGCTTGTAAGAGAGTCTTGATGAATTCATTTGCGAGAACCTGATTTCTCGGGATCCATCACCAAGCGAACTCGTGCGGTCTTAAATCAAGAGAACGCCTTGTCATCTGCGACAATGTTACCGAGCTATTCCTGTCACTGAACATACACACATGAGTTGGCCCTTAATTAAACCAACTTTGTGTCACATTTACGCTCATGGGGCTGGCGGGGAATAAATATAAGTATAAACTCTTTAAAGTGTGGAAAGAAACAGTGAATTATCAACAATCTCAATCATACATTCTTTGTAGATCAAAGTTTCCATTATAAAATGGTGTCAAATGGAGCCAGATTTGTCGATCGGGCCAACTTACTGACAGCAACTCGTTTAGCACAAGCTATTCAATATTGACCGAACCAACCCCTTCATAGCAACATGTGTAACGCAGGCGATTCCGTGTTTTATTATGCATGGTGTCGCTCTCCAAGCTTTTCTTTGCTCAAGGAAGAAATGCACACCGTATGTTGATTTCTAAACAGGTCCGACTCATCCATTCGTCCGCTAGGCTAATGTAAGCAGCTTTTTTTTTTACCGAAGCTGATGCTCCCTATTTATTATATGGACCTTACCCCTGAGAGGGTTGTGTTATCCCCTCTTCCAAACAAATACAAAGACACATAAAAAGACTGCTTGGTGGGTAGATATACATATGCATCAGTATGTATGCACGTGCGTGTGTTTGTATATATGAATATATATGCATATATATATATATATATATATATATATATATATATATATATATATATATATATATATACGCAGACACACATTTACGATTACAGATTATACGCACAAATTGACGCCTAAATGCCGTCCAAGTGTAATGGATGCTAGTTCTGTCTTCCGCGCTTCAATCCATGCACTTTGGGGAAAACGACTGTTTAATTATTCCTTAGACTCAATCTTGTACTCAAAATGGCGACACTACTCCTGCCAATAAAGCGACAAATGGTGGACGTGGAAAAATGGTGACGTATTATGAATATTTATTCAAATAAGGTCGCATCAAAAACGATGAGGTGCTCGATGACGGCAACGAGGCACGGTTATAAAAAGGTGACTTATCGCAGGCTATGACAACGATCGGTGACACATTAGGGAGAAGGTTAGCATGAATTGCATTTATGTGTACTAAGGGGATCCCCCCCCCTAAGATCAGACCTGTTAGGGATGAGCAAGAAATGTGAGGGGGAAAAGAAATTGATATAAATAAGCTGTGATATTATGTACTCAGAGCAAATTATGTACTCAGAGCAAATTTGAAAATCTCCGCCCCGTATAACGTGATTGCGTTTTTTGTTTTTTTCTCTTGTGTATTTTTATGTCCATGTACTAAGTGTGTTTGATCTGGTATGTGAATTAGTGACTGTAATGTGTTCCATATTAATCTGCGTGCTTGTATGACAGTGTACATAATGTTTTCGATCAAGGTATGTGAATAACCGTATTGTCCTCTATGTAAAGCTACGTTTGTATGCCTTTGAATATATTGTGTTTGATCAGGTATGTGAGTGAATGCTCATAAATTGATTTATATAAATCTATGTTTGTATGTCAGTGTACGTAATATGTTTGATCGGTATGTGAGTAAATGTATTCTACATACATTTATATATTTGCATCTCTGTGTACATAGTGCATTTAATCAGGTGTGTGAGTTAGTGATCGTGTTGTTCTTTATGTATCCGTGTGTTCGTATGTCCGTGTAAATAGTGTGTTTGACTTGGTATGTGGTTGAGAGTCTGTAAAGTGATCTAGAGTTAAATGGATTCATTCACAATAAGACACTGCCATAGATATCACCGAAAACCTGTCAATCAATTCGGCTTTCCTGTTTACAAATATACGAATAACTTTGATCTATTGGCTTAAAATATATTTGAAGTGATTTAATTCTTGTTCGAAAATAACCTTCATTGAGACTCTAACGTTTATTCCGAAATAGAATCGCCTTCATTTCATCTCCTGCATAGATGGTTACTCCAAATGAAGCGTAATATTCAACAAGTTATCAATGCTGAATTTTAAAGCATGTTCACTGACCTGCAAGACTGCACTATATTAAGGATGACTTGCAAGATGCACTATAGTACGTGCTTTCCAATGTTTAGTGAGCTTAGCTTAAGGTAGCACGAGGCTAAATTAGAGAAAGTGATAGCTAGGAAGGTTATCTATCATCATTTCTTCCAAATGGGAAGGGCTAGGGAAGAGATCAGCATTCGAAAATCTCGGCTTTTGACCTGGGCTCTTACACTGACCTGTGGCATCGACGAGAAATACTTGACTATTTCAGCCACGTGACAGGTAACAACAGGGTGTGGTTTCCAACTCTTCATAGATTTCTTAAAAAAAAACACTTACATCTTAAAATCTCATATAGAATTGACTGTATCATAGTTAGAATAATTGGAGAGATAAAGAAAAAAAAAGAAGGGAAACATTACCATTTAGATCATAACAGAATGTAGAAGTATTGCTGGCTGATAACTTGGCTTACATTATGAACTCATTAAGTTCGACTTTGCTAATGAATTTACTATAAAAATGCATTTTCATTAATTGACTATAGAAAGATGCTGTACATTATTCCACAATAGAAATGCACTGAAAATCTGGGGAATGGTGCTTTAAATGGCCAGGAATTAATGTAAACGTTAATGCACCTGCTTTATGTATAATGTAAATACATAAAAAAACAAGACAGGGTCAAACTCTATTTATATTCCAACTGAAGATGGTTATTGCAACTTTTGTATTGTATATATAATAAAAAAGAAAATTATGAAAGTATCTTTTTTTAAATGTACCTATCAATTAGAATAAAATAAGCAGAAGCGCATCTGTATGATAAACTTTAGTAACTTCCTATGACCTATCAATTTTAGTTCAGTCAGTAAGACTGCCTGCTGTTCGTGAGTTCAAATCACGGTACGCTAATGTTGGTTTTACATATCGGTTTATATCCCACATTTTAATGAGGATTGATCTTGTTACACTTTGTTACGGTAGGAGAACAAAGTCAATTCCAGATTTTGTATTGGAGAAGTTTTTTCTATTGAGATGCATTGTAAATCAGGAAGAAAGAATTGTCAGTGGTCTAGGATTAATGCGAACGTTCCTGATATAGCTTGGTTACTATATGTACAATTCTTGTCAAGTAACCTGACAGAGAGAAGCAGTGGGAAAAAAGGAAAGTAAAATATCTTTTTTAGGGTGAGGTGAGAGACGCCACTTCAAGTGCTTGTCGTCTCTGAGTCTATTCCATACATAGCAAACGGGCCAAGTAAGTTGTTACGAGATATGCGGCGCCCAAGTAGGGACGTCAGAAGCCGTAACCAGCGTAGAGAAAACGAGAAGAGAGAAACCAAAATGGCGAAAGAAAAAATGAGCAAATGTTCGCGCTTTCTCTTTTCAACTGAAAATACATGACTGCATTTGAGATGAATATTTACTTCGCTTATTATAATCAGACAAAAGTCTACAAATACGAGGAACTCGGTGAGGATCGAACTTGCTATGGTGGTTATGTTCTAAGAGACTCTCTTGCTAACACGTACTTCATAGCAATGACCCTATTTCGTAAGTTAAGCATCGTGTGGCATGTGTTCATAGTGTGAGGCACCCAGTGACGGCCTGATTCACTACTGTAGAATGGTAACCGTAGCGAGACGCCCAAAGTTCATATCTGATAAAATACCCCTAACAACTTCTAAAATTTCTTCTCGAAACCTCGGTTATGGAAATTTTGATTTTTCAGAAACATGCAGTCAGAAACATTTGTCAACACACTCTGACGCACACTCTCACTTGTTATCCCTGTCGCACACACGCGAATAAAGTTGAGACTTAAAAGAGAGAGAGAGAGAGAGAGAGAGAGAGAGGAGGAGGAGGAAAGGAGAAAGGGGAAGTGTCATTTATCCATTAAGTATAAAAATGGGCGGCAATAAGAGTTCATAGACAGATTTACGGTGACTCACTGATAGAGTGGTATGTGTCATGTGACAAGTCATCACATGGTTAGTGTTAGTACTTGAAGTTACTGCGTGATGATCATAACGAGATTATATATATATATATATATATATACATATTTGCCTTTGCCATGTATTATCGGCATCCATCTTGTTTCTGGTCTTTTACTACAACGTTTACTGTCCCATGGGTATCAATCGGTTAGTATTTATGTATCGAGCATGCACATCAGCGTGTGTGTTTACGGAAGATATCTGTTATTTAAACATACGAAGGCTTAAGCGTATGTCAAATCGGAATGAAAAGGCGACAGTTTGAATACAATAAACAAGCTGCTACCCAAAAGTCTGGGGTATTTCCCGAGATTGATGAATCTGTTCAGCTGTCAAATTACCCAGCATTTCCCGTGGGCTCACCAGACATTGGACATGTCTCGTGTAATCAATCCATCCATAAATAAAGAACTTCATTATCTATCATTTTTTTGGTTTATCCCTTTCCATTTTGGGAGCCCATTTCATGTTTTAAATTTTCTGAAACTTCAAGTAGCACCTCATATACATTACATTTATATCCATTTATTGTTTTATACGTAATCGCATCTGCATATTGTAGGAAAAATTAGATTAATGAGGACATGGATGTATTGATAGATAGATAGATAGATAGATCGATAGATAGATAGATAGATAGATGCAAACTGACTTATACATATGTATCTGATGATAAATTGCGTTATATTATATAAAAACTTCTATTTGAAATGGTCTCCCGTTATTACACGGTTAATGTATCACTTAGCCTAGACAACATGAATAGAATAAACAATAAAAGAAAATGTATCTGCTACAGGAATCAAACCTACCACTGATAGGGGAGCCGATTCAACGTAGCGTTGCTCTTACCACTGAGCTTAACAGCCGCTGGTAATACAAAGGCCCAAATAATTGTTTTCACTCTTCTCTCATTTCGTTTATTCTCGGTCTATATCTGCTCTATTCGTTTCTTTCAACACGAACTGTCGCAGGTTCGATTTCTGGAGCAGATCTATTTTCTTTAATTGTTTATTTCATTCACGTTGTCTGCGCCAAGTGATACATTAAGCGTGTAGTAATGGGAGATTATTTTAAATAATATTTTCTATATGATATAACGCGATTTATAATAATTCTGTCAGATCATTCATCCATTTCTTAATATATATATATATGTATATATATATATATATATATATATATAGAGAGAGAGAGAGAGAGAGAGAGAGAGAAATGTAGGAGATAGATAAATAGATATGAACATCATGAAATCAATGTGTTTCTGATTATATTCATTTATATATTTATTTTTATTTATGGCACTTAGATGCTGAATGTGACATATCTGCTTTGGAATTTGTAAAAAAAAAAACTGTCACTGATGAGAAAGCTATTGCTGCGCGGATGTGTCCAACTCTGGCATATGTCTACCATAAAGGAAAAGGTGGGGATTGGCTGAAGCAGTCTTGTGGGTGATGAAAGCTTTACTTTACTCCCCATTTCCTGACCTCACCCATACCACGTGCGATACCAGGGCTGTCATAAGTGAGTCTGACTCGATCACCATTGATTTCCCATCCTTGCAATCCGATGGTCTTTAATGTAACCAACCTGACACCTTTCATCTTGGCTATTCCCTTTGGTTTTTTTTGCTTGGTCACCCAGCCGCTTCCTCCTCCAGTTAGGACACCAGGGTTAATGGTTAACGCCTTTGTTCGTGTCTTGTTTGTTATTTTGGCACGGATACAATCTTTATATGATTGAATATTGGCTTGGAAGGTAGCACTTTGGAATCGGAATCAAAAGTTTGAAAGTTCGATACCTTTCTCTTACAATGTCTGTCTAACGAGATGAGACATTGTTACCATCATAGATAGATTTAATTGGACCAGTCTCCGATATTTCGACGGCTGCACTCTTGGGCTTCCTTTCTATTTAAATAAATGAGACAATGTACTGTTTCTATTATACATTGATTCATCCGGACAAGTCTCCTTGTTTTTGTTGTCTTTATCCCAACATTTCGACCACTGCACCGTCTGACCTTCTTTCTGGCTGAATTAATGAGACGAGGTGTTATTACTATTTTACACTGATTAATTCAATCGAATCTCCTTGTCTTTGTTGTTTTTATCACAGAGTTCCGACTGCTGTACCCCTGACCTTCCTCAGTTGTCTGTCGCACTCTGTAACTTCCCTGGAATGCTGAATGCGCTAGGGACTGCTAATGTATATTGTTGCACTGCCTGACATATGGATTGAACCCAATTAGACTTGTAGTGATATTCTTAGACCTTAATCTTATGCTAGTTCCTTTTAAGTCTGTGTCACCCATTTGATGATGTCTGTATTCGGCTTATTGATCGGATAGCATGGATGAATCGACATAGATCTCTTATCTTCTTCCAAGTATTCAATGGTCAGGGCAAGTTCTCTTTAAAACAAATCACAGGTGTATGCTGGAGGATTTGGTTGATCAACTTATCTTTTTAAAAAGAAGGCAACTACTCGATATCTGCTAAGCTTAGTCTAGTATAGTACAAGGTTGAAAAAAATGAGGAATATGTGTGGGGAAGACTTGCTTGTATGCATAACTAGAGAATAAACATTCGAAAATCCTGGCTTCTTAACTGGGCTCGAACACCAAACTCTGGCACCGATTGGGAATGGACGACTATTTCAGCAACTACGAAGGCTACGAAATATTTACTAGCCTTTGCTAAGTATGGCAGAATGAACTCACTACAGACTGATTTGCGAGACTATCGTGCTATGATAGATTCCCATTTGTGACTCACTTCTCGGTAAGAGCGTTCGACAATGTAAGCTCATGTGACATTTATATCTATTGCTCTCTTTCTCTCTCCTGTGCGCTCTCTCTCTCTTTCTCTCTGTCTGTCTGTCTGTCTGTCTGTCTGTCTGTCTGTCTCTCTCTCTCTCTCTCTCTCTCTCTCTCTCTCTCTCTATATATATATATATATATATATATATATATATATATATATATATCATCAGCGGTAGCCCCCCACTGCTGGACAAAGGCCTTTTCGATCTGATTCCAAGTATATATATATATATATATATATATATATATATATATATATATATATATATATATATATATATACGACTATGGATCAATATGTTCGTAACATGGCATGTGATTATTGAGGGAATTTCGATCTGAAATAATCTCCATGTGATGTTTGATTCGTATGATTATTATTCTCCATCAAATGAAGTGCATTTAATGTCAAATTAATGGTATTCCATATTATCAGGTAGCAAACTTATTGATATTCTCGCATATATATATATATATATATATATATATATATATATATATACATATGAGCGTGTGTGTGTGTATATATACTTTAGGGGGTTGCTTTATCCGTGGTTATAGTGCTCAATATTTTAAAATAGTATGTAAATAGATACATAGACATTAACAATTTTGTAGCTACTGATCAGTTCCATGCAGCCAATGCAATCGATGGACAAGTATATTTATGTGACAGCTCTCAAATATATCGGATGCTTATCTCTCTCTCTCTCTCTCTCTCTCTCTCTCTCTCTCTCTTTCTCTCTCTCTCTCTCTCTCTCTCTTTCTCCCTCACTCCTCATTCATAAAATCGGTTCATTCAAAAGAAAGCTCACAATACTTTGTAGATATCAATATTCTCTTGGACTCACTGTTGTTTGATCGCTACTATGAACCAAATGTGTAAGGAATTAACACGGCCGTACGTTTGTTTCAGGTACAAAAGGAGAGCCGTAGAGGTAAATAGCGAATGAGGAAGCTATGTACAATTGAAAGTAAGATAATCGATATGGTTGACAGCCAGCAGAAACAACAAGGTGGTAAATGAACAGTTGACTTAATCTCAAAACAATAATTGACTCATTTAGAAAGCTGCTCGTGTTTATAAAGTCAGATTCGTAAGATTTTGATTAAAACAAACTCGTTATATCATTTCTAAATTGTTACGTGTGTATGGTTTTATGGCACAAAATTTACGCATATTGAGCATAATTACAGTACATTGATATATCTATCTACCTGTGTGTGTTTGTGTGTGTGTGTGTGTGTGTGTGTGTGAGAGAGAGAGAGAGAGAGAGAGAGAGAGTGATGCTACTTCGGAAAATTTCAATTTGAAAAGACGGACTATTATAAATTTGTTTAACAGTTAGCAGTACGGAAAATGAAAAAAAAAATTGCACCTCAAAGGGTAACGGCAAAATTATGTTCTGCATTCGACCCGAGCTCTTAGAAAAAAAAGGGAAGACAGGGTAATACCAGCTTCTTCCCCAACTCTTCACAGCCTTCGCTGAGATGATCTTCAAAAGACTAGACTGGAAGAATAAAGGAATCAACATAGACGGCGATAATCTAACAACCTCAAATTTGCAGACGACATCACCCCTTTCGCAGAAAACCTACACGACCTTCTACTAATGTTAGATGACCTAGATGAAGTGAGCAAGAAAGTCGGCCTGCACATGAACTTCAGCAAGACGAAGAACATATGCAACAACCACGTCAGAAATAAGAACACTTAGGTTGAAATCGAGGACACAGAACTGGAGAGCGTAGACCACTACATCTACCTAGGACAACAAATCTCCCTGAGACCCCTAAAAGAAGAAGAAATCAAGCGAAGAATCACCCTAGAATGGCGAGCCTTTGGCAGAGCAAACTCAACCTTCAAAAACAAGAAGATCCCGTTAATCCTAAAAAGAAGGGTATACAACCAATGCATCCTCCTGATAGTCACTTATGAAGCTGAAACACGGAACCTAACCAAGAGACTAACCCACAAATTGACAACGATGCAACGTGCACATGAAAGGATTATTACCTTACTTGGAGAGAACACAAGACAGCACAATACATCCGGGAGAAAGCAGGAGTCAGGGACATCATAGAATCCATCAAAAAATCTCAAATGGCAATGAGCTGGCCATGTTGCAAGAATGACAGACAACTGATGGACATCACAACTCACGACATGGATCCCCCGAGATCACATGCGCAACTGGGACTGGCAGAATATTGGATGGTGATACAAGCTCGACAAATTTAGAGAGTATCGGCTCCCTGACGCCCACGATGAAGAAATGTGGCGAATCCTAGAGAAAATCTATGTTCAACGACGGACGTTAAAAGATTGATGATGATTTACATTTCAAATCGAACTGACCTATTCTGTCAGTAACACTTGAATTAATTCCTGACCAATGATAACGAAGTTGAAAAAAGTATATGTATTCGGTCGAATCTAATCACACGATATCTTCTAAAGCACTCTATGAATTTCAATTAAATTCTGTGGATGGGAAAGCAATGGGATGAGAGAGAAGTGGTTTTGGAGGATTTAGGATTTTTTTTCTTTCATTTATATTTATATATACGCTCATGTAATTATATGTTGAAACAACTTAATACCGCTATAATTTCATGTATGTCCAAACGATATCTCAATGAATTTCTATTACATTTCGTGGAAGGGGTGGGTGGAATTTTGGAGCGGATCCATGTACAATTAGCTTCCCCCTCCCCCAAGATATTTCAATGAGATTTTGTGGACAGGAGGCGGGTGAATAGACAACGGAATAACGGATCGAATTTTGTAAGTGGATTCATCCACAATTAACTCCCCCACATCGAAGTTATTTGTCCCAAACACACTATATCAACAAAATTTCATGATTTTCCACGATATCTCCAAAAGTTCTCGATGATTTTCATTGGAAATTTGTTGAAGGGTTGGCAATGGGCTACAGAAGAACGGATTAAATTTGAGGGTGGATCCATCCTCTATAGTAAAACCCTCAGTAATGCATTTACATAAAAAATACAGCAACTTTGTTCTATTAGTTCTGATTGCTGCAATTTCTAGCAAATATAAAAAAAATAATTTACCATGCATATTTTATTATAAATCAATTTACAACACAATTTTCCGATATATATATATATATATATATATATATATATATATATATATATATATATATATATATATATATACATATATATATATAGTTGCAATTCTCTTCCATATGAATAGAGCACTCTGGAGGATGGGGAATATAAGCTAAATAATAATATACATCGCTCAAATTCAACCTTACTGACCATCCAGTTCCGTGGAGCAGGAGGTAAGATACCAACTTCTGTGTCTGAAGCGAAAGTTTCAATCCTACTTCGTGGTACTGGATGGGAAAATGCATAGTCTATATCCACACTGAAGAGTTGCAATACAACGAAACTGAAATTTAAAAAAAGGAAGCAAAAAACAGGAACGTTGTATCCATACCTAAAAACAGCGAATAAGTTTTTTTTCTGAAATGAAAATTGAACGAACAATTACTTAGGTAAATCTCTTTTAGTTCATAGAATGCCGGGGGCACCTTGGGGTTGCTTCAATTTTATGTTCGAGTCTCAGGGGTGTTAGTTTCTAAATCTATATCATCAATTTATCCTCAAAGTTATCACAATATATATATATATATATATATATTGAAATGATCTCCCGTCGTTATGTGGTTATTATATCACTCAATTTAGATAAAGTAAATAGAATAAACAATTAGAGAAAATGATGCTGCTGCAGGAAAGCAGTAGTAGTAGTAGTGATAATGATGATGATGATGATGATGATAATGATAATGATAATAATAATAATAATGATATATATATATATATATATATATATATATATATATATATATATATATATATATATATATATTCTGGTCATGACATCTGCTAAATTCCTGACTACTGACAATTTTTGGTATTCCACTTATTCAATTACCAATAAAGATAGTGCCAAGATGGACTAAAACTGATTTTAGCTAAAATATAGCAAACGTTGTGTTTTATTCATCAAACCGTTTTCTTACAATCAGAAATATGTAGTTTTGTAGATAACTTTTAATGTTGGACAGAATTGTGCTGAAGTAGACGTGAAGTCAGAGTGCAGCAATAAGATAAGCAAAATCTGTGACTGCGTATACTTGATTAAAATGCACTTACATTGAAATACAATTGTTGTTAATGCTTCATGTGAGAGTTTACATCTTTTCCCTAAAAATTTATCCGTCTTCTTGTGCATCTATCATCTCTTAGTTTGGTAGATATGGGCCTCTCGGCACCTTGTTTTCCTGCTACAGTTCACTCTCGTCTGTTTGGCCAATTCTCCTCTTCAACAGAGAAACATGGATTTTCTCTATTCACTGAGGCTTTAACGTGGATTGGTATATCTCGCAAGCTTAGCTAAGGCTTGCAATGCGATTTATAAGAGTCTCGCAGTATAAGCAGTACTTTCTATTGGGTACTGCTGCTCATGAATATTTGAACAAGCACAAAAAAAACTATTTTCTTATTGTTTGAAATTGCAGGATCCGTTATGGGTGGAAGGGAAATTAACTCGCTATATTGGCAACTCTTCCAAGTAACAAAGCTAGCATTCAGGTCCACAAAACATGATTGAATGCAATGTGGTTCTTTTTGTGTAATGTTCTAGTTTTTAAATCCTAAAACCAATCGATTAAAATCAATTGCCTGTTTGTCCAAATACTTATGACAAGTTCTCTATGACTGTGTAAGCTATTTTCTTGTACAAATATATTTGTATACTTATTCGTACTTATAGTTATATATGTTATTTAATGTACAAATATATCTTCATAATTATTCACACACATAAATATACGTACTATTTTCTTATATATGATTTTGTATAGTTATAAATGCTATTTTGTTACAAATGATATTCATCATCGTCTAGTTATCCAAGGAAGCTAAAAAAAACTAATGTAGAACTTACGACCGTCAGTGTTTTTTCATTTGTTACTGAATGTTTGGAGTGGTTTTCCCTAATGTCCCCTCGCCAACCCTTTTTTCCGTCCATGATTTCAACATACGAACAACGAAAGGGTTTCTATCAAGGTACGTGACTATTGGAGAATTGGTATTATGCCTTTCCTAAGGGCATTAGTGCAAGGTAAACATTAACAGTCGGCTGAGATTGGGAATCTATGTGACGATCCCATTCTGCTAGCTGTTACTCCACTTCACGACTACTACTACTACTACTACTACTACTACTACTACTACTACTACTACTACTACTACTACTACTACACATGTATATGCATGAATGCATGTATATATATATATGTATATATATGTGTATATGTTTGTGTGTTTGTGCATGTGTGCATTTTATTCTTGTATTGTTGTAGATAGAGAGTTCCATACAACAAATAGGGAACTTTCAAACCTACTAGTCTCTAAGTTAGTTTGATAGTTGGTAGTTGGTATTGGCGATTGAGCACTGAGGCTAACGATGTCTTTTTTTTGCTTCCAGTTCTTTAAAAACTGAGCTATTACCTCTTTCTTTCTTTTTTTTTCTCATGTGTATATTAAGGTGTAGCGATCGGCCGTCATTATCGTGAATGGAAGCAGACTGTTTAGCTGACACATCAAAGGGCCACTACGACCTTATCGATCGACCTTTTTATCCTAGAATAAACTCGACAGTATCGGCACCTCCCTTGTCTGCTACGTACATAGGTTTCAAATGTCTCCCAAGGGATCAATGACCCGATCAATTCATAGTTCGATGAGCCGACCTCGTTTCAAGTCGACTCAGTTCCTGCTAAGCTCGGTTCAGCGTTCCGTGTAAAGTAATGGGTGAGAGGTTGAGGGCTAAGCAGACAAAAAAAAAAAGGCCGTACATTGCCGAAAATCACCGTTTTAAGAGTGTCGATGTTTGCTTACCAGCTCTGGTCTCCAGTTAGTGGCAGCTTTACCAGTAACTCGCTTTTATCTAATTTTATTCAATTTAATTCAATAAATCAATTTTGGTCTTTTACTTAACATGTAAAGAAGTAGGCAAACACTTGATACTGAATGTTGTCAACCGCGTGTTTGTGTCGGGAGTGTGCTTCAAATGATAGGAAATAACGTGACGATACTTAAATTAATTTATTGATCAACCCGTGTTATTTATATTTATTGAACTCGACCGGTCTGCTTCGGTGGAAAGTCGGAGGTTGAATTCCGATGGAGGGATGAGAAACTTGTTGAAGATCAAAGAGAATCAGGTGTAAACATTTACTGAAAATATATCTCTCTTAAATAGTGATCAACATCAAACAGAATGGTGTTATTGAAATTAAGTCCATTTAATTAATCACCTTTGTTCAATTGTTTGTTGAATTCTCATAAAAGGAAGCGGAAGGAAAAATCCAAACGACTCCAAGGTTCAATGATTTCCTCACATCTAAAATTACCGACAATTCTATGGACTTCGTTGTTAATTTTTGAGTAGTATTTCCTTTGTTTTATTGTTGCTTTTTATCGCCGGAAGTTTTTTCCGCATTTCTTATCTTTGTCGCTTACTCAAAGGTCGCACAATTAATACAAGAATGAGCTTAGCATTGCGATAAAGGGTTACAAAAATACGATCAAAGAAATACGCACTTGTAAAAAAAAGTTAACAGTAACCGCAATGTTTCATCTGGGACATTCAGACAATGAGTGCACTTCTAACAAGTATACGAGGTGCAACCAAATTTCTGCCAAAAACTGTGACCTTCCACTTATATAAACTATTCACAAAAATACACGCAGATAGATTAACAGGCACACTAGATATATGAAAGTCAGCCAAGTTAATAGGCAGACTTCAGAAGTGGCTACTCAACAATAGACCACCTACGTGCAATAAATTAACTAATCGAAATGTCTATTGAATACGGATGTCTTCAACTCGAGTTGCAAGAACGATGTGGTAACGAGAATTACATAGAAATCATTCAGAATAATGCGAAAATACCACAGCAATAATTTGACTGCATAAAGATAGAAACAAAATATTAAAAAGAGTTAGACAAATTGACACAATATCACCTAAACTACTTACAGAGACATTGAAAGCATTTTTTCGGAAAACTGACTGGGAGAGAATGGGACTAAATATAGATGGAGAATTTTTAAACCGCTTGAGATTCACTGATGACGTCAGAAGCATCGGAAGCAATTACAAAACATGTTGAGTGATCTGAATAGGTTGTGTAAAATAGCAGGCTTATGAAGAGTGCGAAATCAAAAGTAATGTTCAATAATAAAAAGACCCAAAAACCATAAAACACCCTTTTCACATTTCTTCCTTAGGAAGCGACCTTTCTTCCTTAATCTTTATTTATCTTTTTGTTTGGTTATGCACTAAATGTCACAGTTTAATAAACTTATTTACTGTGGATGATGGAAATTTCTGTTCTATTGTGAATGATGGCAACTCGGTTAAATCTTTGTGTCAGGCCTTTTATCTTGCATTGGATAACTATTTAACTTGCCCCATTCCACAGTTAGTGGGTTAATATTCGCACATTTACAACTTAATTCAATTGGGATTAGTTAATTGACTCAACCATAATGTTATTTATCAAACCCAACTAAAATGTTATGTACATAAACACAATTAGTTATGAAAGTCTTGAAAAAGATAGCAAGAAATTTTCAAGAAATTATCTAATAACGAATTGTTAAAAGAAATGAAGAGTTTTTATAAAACACTGAGGTTTCTATATATTTTTCCTCTATAACGTCAATGAAAACCAAAGAAATACGTAACGAACAAAGTTTACGAACTAATGCATTTGACGGCATATAAGAACCACTTTTCCTCCAAATATGGTTCAAATGGTGAACATAACCATCGTTGTCCAGCCCCAAATTAGCTCCAACTCGAGAGAGACTGGAAAACTGGGTGATAAATGAGAAGGATCCAGAGGAATACGTTTTTCTTTCTTTTTTCAAATATTCCCAGCTGAAATAAGGAGGGTCTTGTATGCCATCAAATACGGCAATTAATCACGTCAAAGAGGGATTCTTGACTTGAATGAAGATAAATGCATTGAGGAAAATTTTTTTTGATAGCAGCAACTTGTTTTGACAATATTCAGTCCATCTAACAACTCCAACCGGATGTCTTAAGACAGGAAAAGTTTGCTCAACTTGTTTATTAAGCTTAGTACGACGCATGGCCACATAAGGACTGGAAGATTGTATTGCGTCAATCTTTCAAGTAGTGAGGGTCAGCTTTCATTGTAAATAAGCATGGCTTTTATTTCAGCTCGACAGCTGTCCATTAGTAAACACAAAACTATCTCAACCACCGAGCAAGCCTAATTTACATATATCAAAGGTATTTACGAAGCTTGACTTAGTTTAGCACAATACTATACATGTTTGGAAGTCAGAGAAGATTTTTATATACTAACATATTATAGTATTAATAGTCTGTTAGAAAAGGGATTTATTCATCATCCCTAATAGCAGATTATGATATACGTATGATATACATTTAGTGAGTCTAGGCTTGTCTAGTCTAGCACAAATCTACAAGTGTGGGTTACCCAGTGAGGATCAAACCACATAGCTACTAGCATAGCTAACTGACTATCACCCACTGCACGTTGCATAGAGAAATTAATGTTAAGTTTAGCATACCACTAGGTAACCAGTATAAGTTACTCGGTGAGGGTCTGACGCAAATAGTAGTAATAATCTGCAAAATTAGCTTGCAAACCAATACTCACCGGCGAGGTGCTGTAAGGAAGTAAGAAGACTGTGCAGCACCAATTTTTATAGTGGTGAAGGGCCAGTTGTCTTGAAAACAAGCATTCAAGTTTCTACCTTTTACCAAAACACGAACGCTGACACACGAATACACAACTTTTTTTTTATAAAGATAGCCTATTTTGCATATACATTCATAAGTTATGGCTGTAGGCAGTGATATGGGAAAGAGTTTTGTTATAATTCTTTAAAAAATAAACGTGACTTTTCTTCTCTGATTTGACATGATTTAATCTTTTATGTCCTGATAATACAGCGTTTGGATTTAATTGATGTATGCTTCTTACGAAAATTCACAGAAACAAAGATCAGGTGAAGTAGGGCGAGTTGATGAAGTTTGCCACTTAATATTCCCATTTTGTCAGATGATTCATTTGAAATTAATTCCCATTGAATATCCTTCGCTTTCGAAATAGCAACACGACTTCTACCTGACCCTGTCTTATTCAAATTAACTTCGTTAATGAAGTAGTTTATTATTCAACGTATAATGAGAACAATAATTTGACAACAACAACAACAACAACAACAACAACAACAACCAAAGATGCAGACAAAGAACCGAACAAACAAATTATCAAAGAAGACGATTACATCCGAATGTGATGTATTACAATTGCTTGTTATTTATCTGGAAGTTTGTACTTTTATTTTGTAGTTAGTCTTGCTCATCCAGTTTTCTGTTCGTTCGTTCACACGATATCTGGGAAAGATTGCTTTTTTGTTACTTTCTTGTATTTAATTCCTATTCATTTATGTTTGTGTGGTTTTATCTGAATTCCTTCGTTTCGGAATAAGACTTTCGATCCGGGTCTTTACACCCCTGGACATTGATTTATAGAGCCTGCATCTTCTTCGTCCTTTGCCTCCAACAATTTCTCCTCTTCCACCTCCTGAGAAACATTCACTAATTGGCCTTCATTCGATCTTCTCCTTTCGCCAGCCTTTCCTCCGAATTTCCATTTCTTTCCTTATACTTTGACTGTGTGCTTCCTTATTTCTTTCAGAATCAGTCATCTTTGCAACCTAATCTCGTTACTGTCTCACAGTTTCATCCAACAACGAAAAAAAAACGAAGCGAAATAAATAAAACAAAAACTAAAAAACCCCAAAATAAATGAATGACAAAAAAAATATAATGAAGCAATAAAAATAAAGATACAAAACAAAAAAATAAAATAAAACAACAAACACGTCTTTTTCAGTTCGAGAATTTACGAAAACTTCTGCTTGCTTTTATTTATTGGGAAAAAACATGGCGGCCCATTCGCTGATTTATTTGTAATTTATGGACAAGACGGAAGGATACTTTGTGGCGAGGTAGAGAAGAGATTGTGTGCCTTCAGCAAGGGGTATGTGTGTCTTGCTTGAGGGTGATGAAGATAGTATTTCGTCATGGGCAATTGAGAGCGTGTGCGATTGTTTTTTGTTTTTTTTTTTTGGTCGCGTGCCGTGGTGTGCGACTAGAAGAGAAAGGAGGGAAGAAAGAAAAGAGATGAAGAAAGTAACGCGATAAAAGAGTAGAAGAGAGGAAGGCGAAGAGGAAAAGAGAAGGAAAGGGGGGGCTCATGGGAGAAAGAAAAAAGGAATCAAAGAAAAGATAATGAGAAGATGATGAATAAGAAGTGAGGAGGGCAGAACATCTTCAAAATGTTGGAAGAAGATGAGGAAAAAAAAGAAGGGATAATGTATTGGAAGAATGAAAATGAAGAAGGTTTGAAAAAGGGCTGGAAAAAATAATAGAAGGAATAGAACCATGAGAAGGAAAAGTACAAAGAAAAAATACATTACAAAAAAGAAAGAACTGGAGAGAAGAAGAAAGAATCATAGAAATAAAAAAAAACGGCAAAGAAAGAACGGAAGAAATAAGGAAAGAGAGAATGATAAAATCGTAAATGAATAAAATTATACAAGAAGAAAGAAAGAAAGAAAGAAAGACGTGACTGGCCAAAAAAAAAAAAAGAAACTACAGTAGAAAAAAAGAAAGGAAGGTGGTGTAAGGAAGAAAAATGAAAGAAAGAAGCCTTTAGTAGGTGTGAGGTCTGAACAAGCATAGCTCAGTTGATAATGAAAAAGAATAAAAGGAGAGATATCAGGAAATCTAGGAAACTATAAGAGTACAAAGATCATGGAAGTGTCTGTTCTTACCATTCCCAGGTACAATACAAGGAAATAATTCGAATTAATAGCAGTGGAACTAAAAATGTTTCTTATATCCCCTCTAGTCGGTCAAAACAGAAACGAACTGATATGGATCGATAAAATAATCGATCAATCGATAAACAGACACAGATCTTTACAAAGGCTTTGACAGTTTGCCATAAGACCATAATTTAGAGCATCTTGTGAGAACTGAATTCACGAAACGTGTCTGGTGAGACTTGCTCGCTAATCACTGCACTACAATAAGATAGATAGATAGATAGATAAACGAATAGATAGATAAACGAATAGATAGATGTTTTAAAAGAGATGAAAGTTTTAGTGGTACATCTTGTACACATACAAAAGTGTGCGTTTATGCTGCTGAAAATGACCAAGGGGGAAAGCAAAATTCGTTGTTGAAAATGGAACTGTTTATTGAATTCATTTTTAAAAACGAGTTTCGCTTTTCCTAATTGTCATTTTTAACACCATCCTGTCGGATAAATTGAATCATATCCAAACCGATCATATATATATATATATATATATACATATATATATATATATATATATATATATATATATATATATATATATATGTGTGTGTGTGTGTGTGTGTGTGTATGTATAAATAAGTATGTATCGAGCGCTCTATGAAATAAATCCATTTCATGTCAGAAGTGGCTTTATATTATTGATACCACATGTACTATATATATATATATATATATATATATATATATATATATATAGAGAGAGAGAGAGAGAGAGAGAGAGAGAGAGAGAAAGAGGGGGAATAGATATATGTGTATGTGAGTAAAGAGAGAGACAGAGGGGAGAGAGACAGAGGGGGAGAAATAAAGACCAAATTTGCAAACATTTTAATCTAGATTCAAAAGGGTAGTTCTTCATCTACATGTACACATGAACTCCGACGTTCTTTCTTTTTCATGCAGAGTATCTTTAATACTTAATTCATCCTTTTATGAGTTATTGTGTTGGTATTTCTAATCGATGCTGAGTATGTGGTCCCTCATCGATAAACGTAGGCTCCCTCCCTTGCACATGTATGTCTGTACACACGTATTTATGAAGTAGGCAATGGCTTCGTGTGCGTGTGTGTGTGTGTGAGAGAGAGAGAGAGAAAGAAAGAGAGAGAGAGAGAGGGAGAGGTCTCCACCAACCCCTTTTTCTTAAAATTTATTGTTCTTTTTATTTTTATCCTGTTCTTTGGCTTGCCCCTTCAACTCAATTTCACACTCAAATAACGGAGACAAAATAGTTTCCCGCCACTCCTAATTTATGCCTCTTGAAAACGTCGACGAAAAGTGATACTCATACACTACTTAATTAGCTTATCCAGAGAATGTAATTAATTTAGAAAATATATATGCACGCATGGGTGCTGGTATTGCAATTATATTTCCGTACGTGTATCTGTTCAGGTATTTACAAAGATTACATTAAACAGGCAGAAAACTACAAGTATCTGGTACACGGTGAGGATTGAGCTCTATTCAGCAGTAATAGTCTGTGAGATAAGCTTGCTAACATCTGCTCCACGCTGCGACGCCCAGATATTGACAAAGTTTAGGTTAGTCTTTTACGAAGCCAAAGGAGAAAACTGCTTGTTAGCTTTCAAAATCAGCTTTCGAAAAAATACATATTGTTATATAGCGATTAGCAGAAACATTGAATCATATGATCTTGTTATATTTACCTACCAACATAAATAGTCTACACTCCACGCAAGTATTTCTCTAAATGCTCCAATCTGTTAAACCAGATTGTTGCCTTGGATTAGTGGTTAGCAAACTGGTCGCGCAAATTATTACAAATGAACTGTGTTCGAACTTCATTGAGTGGAGCTCAAGTTAAAATAAGAGAATTTAATCTTTACGAACTCCCAGTGGTACTGTTGTCGCATACACTTCAAATGTTCTGGAAAGTCAGTTATACAGCTTTATCCTTGATTTTAACTCATGAGATGTGCTGAGTGACATCTTCTGAACACCCTTTTGCTGTCAGGTGGCTGCGTGTTAATTTCCCTACCCAGAGTTCCATTTCCAAGATGGTGGTTTCTCTGGTCACCATGTCGTTGATTAATGGCTTCTTCTAAAAAAATCTTGGTTTTGTTACAAAAAGTAAGTTCTTACCTATTTAAGAATTCTAATGCAATAACATGTCTTATATTACATTCAACCAACTTTGATAACATTTATTGAACGAATTGATATAAAACAAATTAGGAAAATATCGCTGTGGCGTATACGTCACTCTGGGTACTTAACGTTGAAGTCTGGAACTGAAACATGGAACCTAACCAAAAGACATACCCGAAAACTGAGAACCATGCAACGTGCACATGGAAGAATTATGCTGGTGCTCACATGGAGAGACCACATGACAGCACAATACATCCAAGAGAAAACAGCAGTCAGGGACATCATAGAATCCATTAAAAAAAACTCAAATGGCGATGGGCTAGAATGTTGCAAGAATGACAGACAACCGATGGACATTGCAACTCACAACACGGATTCCCAGAGATCACATGTGCAATCAAGGCCATCAGAGTATTAGATGGAGAGATGAGCTAGACAAATTCAGAAAGAACTGACTCCACGACGCCCACGATAGAGAAGTGTGGCGAATCCTGGGGAATGTCTATGTCCAACGACGGACTGATGATGATGATGATTCATGGAAAAACAATTTACATTGCTGCAACTTAACGATTTTTTTCTCATGAATTCAATGAGGTATAATTTTATTCACTCTTTAAAATAGGATGCCAAATATTCCAGAAGTTGCTTGTAAATATCTGGTTGAGAATCCAATAGCTAGGTGATTTGTGGTAATATTTTGAAACATTAGTGTTTTGCACGGGTGTCATGTGTAAAAATTATAGCTGGGATTATCCAGCTGTGCCTGAGGAAAAAGTAATCAATACTGAAAGGTCATGTCGTAAATTATAACAATGAGCTTCTCAAGGTAGGGATTGCAATCTTTCAGGTTGTTTAGAAATGCCCAAATTAACCTTTTTCCAATGAACGAATCTACTCTGACTTAAGATAAACCTTTACGTGTCACTAGAGTTCAGCACCGCCCGTCATATGTTAATCCTGGGGTCAAGTTACTCTTACACTCATAATACCGGCCCGTAACGTTCTGCCGTCATCGTTAAATATGAAAATGCCAAAATTAACTTGACGCTAAATTGACCTTTACAAAACCCCAGGGGTCATCGCCACCTATTCTATATGAAGGGTTCTATTCTTTTTTATATGTTTGTGCGTTTATCAGCGAGATGATCATTTTTATAGATATTTTGAGAGTGCTTATAAAATGGTAAATCTGTGTTACTTGACAAAAAAATCTGCCGGTTTATTTTCAAATGTAGACAAATTTGCTAGAAACGCACGATGTGACCAATATGTCACATTACTGATCTCTAACATTAGAAGTCCTATTTAACGAAAATAGAGAAAAGTGTTTCATATCGTTAATTTAGTCTGTTTTATATTCCCCATAATTTTCCTTCGAGGAGAAATGAGTCCGAATTCTCAGGAGTCATTTTTTTTCTAAACAAATTAAAAATTAAGAGGGAGTTGATGTTAAAAATAAGGGCTAATCTTTGAAAACAGGTGGTGATATTTTTTTAAAAATTAGATGTAATTTTAAAAAGAAAGGGAGGTAATGCTAGAAAAGAGAGGTGTAATGTTGAATAAGGGGGCTAATGGTAACATTCTGAATATACACACACACACACATATATATATATATATATATATATATATATATATATATATATGTGTGTCTGTGTGTGTGTGTGTGTGTGTGTGCGTGTTTGTAAGTGCTCACTTAGCACTTATGCTTTTGACAGATCTGGGACGACATCTTGCTGGAATTAAGGACTCAGCATTGTACCTCGTCGATCTACTAAGTCATTGGATAATCTGATTTTTTAGGGGTATGTATCCCTCGAAAGTCTGGGATTTTGTAAGAAACATTTTGTGTTTTGAGGAAACTCACACCATAATCAGAAAATACATAGTAACATATGCAATGGCAGGAAATATCCTTGCTTTTTCAGAAAAAAATCTTATATTACTTGGGCTGTTGTTAATAAGATATTCCTGACAGAACATTTCACTGGTTTTCAAAACGAGAGGATACATATCCATATCTATACAGTAACTGAACAAGTACGTAGCGTGAAAACCAAAAACATTTATCTTATACAAATATTCATTTTTCGCATAATCTCTTTTCTTCCTAATACACTTAATAAATCCTCCATTATTCACTCAAATCGAGCAATACACAGTGGATATTGCAGATAAAAATATCTGTGCCATGAATTTATTGACCTTTCTTTGTATGTACACGTATGAAGATGTAAACGAATGCTTAAAGCTAACTGCAATGTCCTTTTCGGATACCTCGTCATCCACCTGGAGCCAATACTGCTTTCACCATCTACAAATTGTTTTAGATTACCATCCAATTCATTGGTTGAGTAAGAGGACTTAAGATAAAGGAAATCATCACGAGATATCTCGTCAGCTGGTTCAGAACAATCATTATATTCACTACCATCATTACCATCTACAAATTGTTTAGATTCAATATCCGATTCATCGGCAGAGTAAGAAGAAACTGGACTTGCAAGATATCTCGTAAGCCACTTTTAAGTCATTAATTAAGTTAAGGAGATTGAAATGACAGAAATATCATTCACTAGTAACATTTTTACGTCCAGGAAATTGTTGAAAATGTATGATAACAGTGTTTTTCATTAAAACATTGTTTTCCATCAGGATAACGAATTCCTCAAAGTAACACTCCCTGTTTAAACGTATCAATTTGATTAGTTTTTCTATTCTATTTTCCGGAATACTAAAATACATTAATTACTCCGTATTCTATTTATAAATTCTAACACTGTACAGTTCAAAGTTAACGAATACAACTAGTTAATATGTAGATAATACCAATGCTCACCCAACTGCGCATGCGTACTTGTCAAAATCAACGACCGCATCAAAATAAGGACATTTTCCTAATTAGCCTTTTGTTTGCCACTTGTCACGAGTTAATTCGTCCGGATGATTTCTTTAATTTTCTTTCCCCCAATTTTAAGTTCGTAAAAAGTATGCCTAAAAAAAGAGAGAAGGAAAAGGCAAGTAAACTGCCAAAAACTGAAGACATTGAAGGCAATCATGTGTGGCCACCCGATTTACCAGGAGACTTCTTATATTAAGTATGTGCATTCATCTCTGTAATGTTTTTGTTGATTTGCTTGATTCCCAGAGACTTATGACAGTCGAAAGACTAATAGTCTCTTAATTACTTTTATAGACTCCGAATCAATATTGGAATATATGTTTTCCCATTCACTTGTCCTCCACAAGTATCCATTATCCTTCTCATTCACGTCTGATATATATACATACTCATATATGCATATGTATATCAATATATGTACATATATACATGTATATGTATAAACAGATACATGCATATAAATATATATACACATACATATATGCACACATATATACACATATACATGAAAACACACATATATGTATACACATATATATATATGCACACATGCACACACATATGTATTTATATATACGTAGGTGTGTGTGCATGTGCATGTGTGTGCTCGCACATGTGTGAGTGCACTTCTGTGTGAGTGTGTGTGTGTGCATGTGTAAGAACGGAATAAGCGAATCTAGTTCGGATTCTGGTTGATGTTATGTTCACTTCTCATTAATGTATTTGGAAAATGTATGAGGATTTATTCTCTGCCTTGACGAGATGTCTCGTCACAGGTATGCCACAGTGGCTGATGAAGCAAAGGGTAAATGAGTCAACACAGGTGAACAGTTGACTGTGTAGACACCGTCGTTATAACTTGGCGGATAGAAACCGTAAACTCAATGTGAGGCTCTGAAAGATCACAATGACAACCGAAGCCAATGCCTCTCATCTGATCACAAATAATTACGTAGTCTCGCATGCTATATGCATTCGAGTGTGAAGATATTTTGTCTGTATGTATGTTGTTCGAAATTACGTCTTGACTATGTTCTAAATGTGCCCAGAAACTGAAGGCTCATGTTGGAACAATGCCGTTAATATCCAAGAAGCATATTCACCTCATCCTTCAAATAATTTCCTTGTAACGAAGGAAAGCATTTCGAAACGTCAATAAACAACGTTGGGCATTTTAAACTTCTTTGTTAACAACTTAGACTAGAAGGGAGATTAAAATTTGGAAGTTTCTGCATAGAATTGATCAACAAAATTTCCTCACGTAAATCAATAGATAATTCATCATGACTTGACCTCGACAAGGTTGACAAAATAGACTATTGCTATTGTATTGGTATTGGCATTGACACGTATGATTTTTTTTCTGTCCTGATAAATCTTCATTAAAAACGTCAACCAAAACTGTCAACGTCGGTTTCCTCGATTTTCAAGCTGGTTTGGCTGGTTATTCATGTATATATTACGCGCACATGCCACACCAGTGAAACTAGAGAGTTGAATATTTAGACATTTTCCATTTTATGTCGACAAAGAACTTTTAAAATCCCCTAAATAGGGTTTTAATTGGGGTTTTCGATTTTCAATGTAAGTTTATGCTAAATTGGTCCCTTAGTTTGTGTCCGGCAGCATTCACATCTATTCGTTTTTTGTTTGTTTTTTGTTTTTTGTTGTTGTTTTTTTCAAATTCAGACTCTTTTAGTGATCACTTGCTATTCAAAATGCGAAAGAAGATACTAATTCGTTGATCATCTTTTTTTTTCAATCTTGCAATTTATTGACCTCAACACAGCATGCAGCCTAAAATGGTGATCACGTGACGGTTTCCATTGAATGATTAACCAGATCTGTTTTTATTCCCATTAGAAAAGTCAAAGTCCGCCAGATAATCTCTTACAGCGTCCTAACTTGGGGAGAATAAATATGTGACATGGTAAACACAAGAATATAGATGCGCTATTCGCCAAGTTCAGTAAGCGAAGTTTTGGGCACAAGTCCACCAGCACGAAGTACCCAGTGAGGACAGAACACACTACTAAATCATAATGAACTGCAGGACTAGCTTGATAACCATTGCACCATCACAAAGCACCGGCAAGCACAAGAAAATGAATACTTGCAGATAAGTATTTGTGTTTTTTTTAAATATCACTGTAATATTTTAAGTGCATAAATTCTGTACTTGAATTTTTAAGGTCGTGTCCATTTAATTGAATAGAATAATAAAGATGATACTTTGATCTTGAAAAAATCCAAAAAATGTTTATAGTTCTTTTATATATTAGATATACAGATTTGTTGCAGGCGACCATTAATCCTTTTTTTAATATTTTCAAATCAAGCTTTAAATCCCCTGAGGGATGTAAACGAGGGAGATGAACCATTTCATCCACTCCGTCGTGAAGGCTGTGATGTCGCCATTTTTACCCACCATGCATCTCACTGCCCCGCCAATCCTATCTCCGATCCGACTCGTAGTCATTCATTATCGATAAAGTCTCGCATTCTCACGTTCTCGCTATTTACAGGAATGTTTGATGTTCGTCTCGTTTCCGTTCATTACAGAACCTGGTCAAAAATCTCTGAACCTTTTGCCGGCACTGTAATTCTGCATCCCCACGCCCCATCCTATTCGTCATTGTAGAAGCCCTTGCCCTAAACTCTGAGACTTCTGGAAAAATGTTGACTTTTACCACTAGCACCATTAACCTTCCTTTCTTTAGACTGCGTACATAGGCGTAGAATGTATCAGATGAGAAAAGACATAAAATTTGGACACTAAAAATATGCCTCCTATTATTATTATTATTGTTATTATTATTATTATTATTATTATTATTATTATTATTATTATTATTGAGAATAAAGGATATCACAGTTATTATTGCAATCATTATTATCAACATTATTAATACTATACTATTATTGTTACTGTGCCTGTAGTCATAGTTGATATTATAGCTATTATAGTTTGCTTTATTCTCTTGTTATTCTTGCTATAATTCTTGTTATTGTCGCTATTGAAATTCTATCAATATTATTACAGTGACAATCATCTTTGCCATGTGTTATTGTTAGTCGCAGTAGTAATCCTATCAGTAGCTGGAAAATCCACCTATAACAGTAGATTATTTGGGGATACGTCTTATAAAACACATGCAAGAAAAGGGAGAGTAGGTAAAAATGACGATAATAAGTGCAAGGATAGAAGAAGAAGAAGAAGAAGAAGAAGAAGAAGAAGAAGAAGAAGAAGAAGAAGAAGAAGAAGAAGAAGAAGAAGAAGAAGAAGAAGAAGAAGAAGAAGAAGAAGAAGAAGAAGAAGAAGAAGAAGAAGAAGAAGAAGAAGAAGAAGAAGAAGAAGAAGAAGAAGAAGAAGAAGAAGAAGAAGAAGAAGAAGAAGAAGAAGAAGAAGAAGAAGAAGAAGAAGAAGAAGAAGAAGAAGAAGAAGAAGAAGAAGAAGAAGAAGAAGAAGAAGAAGAAGAAGAAGAAGAAGAAGAAGAAGAAGAAGAAGAAGAAGAAGAAGAAGAAGAAGAAGAAGAAGAAGAAGAAGAAGAAGAAGAAGAAGAAAAACGAGGGACAGAAAAGAAGAACCAGAAGAAGTATATAAAAAAGAGAAAAGCAAGAAGAAGAAGGAGAAGAAAAAGAAGAAGAAGAAGAAGAAGAAGAAGAAGAAGAAGAAGAAACGAGGGACAGAAAAGAAGAACCAGAAGAAGTATATAAAAAAGAGAAAAGCAAGAAGAAGAAGAAGAAGAAGAAGAAGAAGAAGAAGAAGAAGAAGAAGAAGAAGAAGAAGAAAAAGAAGAAGAAGAAGAAGAAGAAGAAGAAACGAGGGACAGAAAAGAAGAACCAGAAGAAGTATATAAAAAAGAGAAAAGCAAGAAGAAGAAGAAGAAGAAAAAGAAGAAGAAGAAATGAGGGATAGAAAAGAAGAACCAGAAGAAGTATATAAAAAAGAGAAAAGCAAGAAGAAGAAGAAGAAGAAGAAGAAGAAAAAGAAGAAGAAGAAATGAGGGATAGAAAAGAAGAACCAGAAGAAGTATATAAAAAAGAGAAAAGCAAGAAGAAGAAGAAGAAGAAGAAGAAGAAGAAGAAAAAGAAGAAGAAGAAATGAGGGATAGAAAAGAAGAACCAGAAGAAGTATATAAAAAAGAGAAAAGCAAGAAGAAGAAGAAGAAGAAGAAGAAGAAGAAGAAGAAAAAGAAGAAGAAGAAATGAGGGATAGAAAAGAAGAACCAGAAGAAGTATATAAAAAAGAGAAAAGCAAGAAGAAGAAGAAGAAGAAGAAGAAGAAGAAGAAGGAGAAGAAGAAGAAGAAGAAGAAGGAGAAGAAGAAGAAGAAGAAGAAGAAGAAGAAGAAGAAGAAACGAAGGACAGAAAAGAAGAACCAGAAGAAGTATATAAAAAAGAGAAAAGCAAGAAGAAGAAGAAGAATATTAGAAGGGGGAAGAATGAGTAGATGATGACAAGCAATTACCGAACTGGAGGGAAAAAAAGAAGATAGAAACAAGAAACAAGAACATATTCCTCTTTGTAAGACTCCTCTAGTAAAGCGATGGTTAACAAGCTTGTCACACAGACCAAACGCTTACGTAGTGAGTTCTATCCTCACTGAATGATTCAAACCGAAGTCTGCAGCCAGATTAAACTAAGCTAAGCAAAAAATCTTTTTTCGTGCTTTTTCAGGAAAATATGCTTTTCTTAATCGCTTAGCCCTGTGTTAATACTGTCATTCAAAAATAAACAAGCAAATTATCATATATATATATATATATATATATATATATATATATATATATATATATATATATACATACATACATACATACATACATACATACATACATGTAGTTTTAAAGAATTTTGAAAAATTCCCGACCGTATTTATACTTTCCTGGAATGCAGCTCGTCTGCTAGTGGAGTAAAAGAATATACATCCGTCTCGAAGCGATCTTATTTATTTGGTCTAGGTTTTTATTCGCAGACAATTAATTCAATTTACCTTCTGCTGCTGGTCATCACTGGACAAACACATTTTTTTAAAAGTGGGATGAAGGAGTGATGGGTTCCCTTTTTCTTATTTTTCCCTCCAGTTTGACTCTGATCTCAGTGTTCGCACTTAGACAAAGACGAACATTCGATGAAAGAAAGGAGAAAATAGAAATTGGCCGACCATAAAATACTAATTTTAAAACTATCCGTGCAAACACGCGCATAACTGTCAAGAAGAAGAAGAAGAAGAAGATCGTGAAGGAGGGAAAGACAGTAAATCAAGTAGATAAAAAACTAAAGGGATGGAGGGTAAAAGAAAAAGAAGAAGAAAATAAAAGAAGGATGAAAAGGCAAGAAAAAGAAAAGAAAAAGAACAGAAGAAAAAGAGGAAAAGAAAAAGGAGAAACTGATAGAATAGAAGTAAGACATGATAAAATATCCAAAAGCGAAAAAAAGGAATGGATTAAAAAAGATAAAGAAAGAGGAAAGAGAAGGAAAAAGACAGAGAAGGGAGCAAAATAAAGAGAGAAGGAAAGAAGGGGAACCGAGAGGGGGAAACGGTTAGAAAGCGAAGAAATGACAGAATTATGTGAGGAAGCAGCAGCAGACAATAAAAGTAAGAAAAAAAAGAAAGAAAAAGGAAAAAGAACGAACGAAGGAAAAAAAGAAAGAGGTGGGATATGAGCGAAAGAATATTCTAAAAACGAGAAGAAGAATGACAGATAAAGAGGCGGAAAACAGGGAAAGAAAGAAAAGTAAAAGAAAGTTATATAAAGAAAACGAAAAAAAAAGAGAGAAAAATAGAAAAAAGTGCAGTAAAGATAGAAGGAAAAGGGAAGAGGTGAGAAGGAGATACATAAAAAGATAGAGAAAGGAAGAAATTGGGGTATATAAAAGAAAGAGAAAATACAGAGAATAGCAAGAAAGCACATCTAGAGGAAGAAAAAAATGTGTGAATGAAAGAGAAAGGTCGACGAAAAGATAATGGAAAGAAAAGAAAGAAAAGTAGAGATAAATAAAGAATTAAAGGGAATACGTGTAGAGAGAAAGAGAGTAAGAAAAAGAACGTGAGAAAGAACGAAAAGGGGTAAGAAAGAAAAAAAAGAAAAGATCGAAAAAGATACTGAAAGAAATGAAAGAAAGAAAGAGAAAGAAATAAAGAAATCAATAAATAAAGAAAAGAAGACGACTCTGAAAGCTTTTTAACAGAATACAAAGGACTAAAAAAACAGTTAACGAAAAATGAATAGAAGAAAAAATGTGTAAAAATAGTTGAAAGAAAATAGAAGGAAAATACAAGAAAGAAAATAAATGAATGAATAAAAGCAGAAATGGAGAAAGAATAAATGAATGAATGAATGAATGAATAAATCGATGAGAAAAACAACGAATGAAAGGTTAGATTATCTCGCTTGGGCGCCGCTAACACATCACTAAAGAGTTTTGGAAACCAACAACACCTTTGATGTTAGAAAGCAACCACCGGTAATCGCCAATATTGACTGGCTGTCCACGCCCCCCAACGTCACACTCCAAGAACCTCTTAAGCGTGTCTCTCTCTGATATATACACATACGTGTGACCAAAGTACTCAGTTGACCTTTGGATACTCAAGTATCACGTGCACAATACCAGCCAATCAGCTAACTAATCAAGAAGTTGCAGCTTCGCATTAATTTTCAGATAGTCCCCGGGTGAGTCAGGTGGCATTTTTAAGGTTTGTGAAATCTTCTAATTACCAGCAAGTTTGTGAGACATAGGCGGTTCAAAAGGAGGTAAAAAAAAAAAAAAAGTAGTAGTAGTTTTGGCGGGTTAAGAAAAGACTCAGATACCCTTCATGATGCATGAACCGTAAAAATTTCAATCCATCATAATACACGCTGGATCCAGAGAAAGTAATGTCGTGAAATCGATTTGCAACCGGACATGTTACATTGGATTCATTCTTTTCCCGTGTTTATTAACGGTTAGCCAATGTTTGGGACTTGATTAGCTGCTTCTGCTTCTTGACACAATCTGAGACTCTGATAATGGTTATAGATGAATACAGGTTTCCCCAGTTTTCCGAAATTAGAACGTTCTTATGAAAACCTTTCGAAATCCTCCCCTTAAATAGTGACGATAGTATTTAGGCTGAATCATTGCTGTTTAGGGTGATGGAAAGTTCACTGCAAAACAAACGCAGAACGCTTTTTTCGCTTTTCGCCTTTTTCTGTAAAAGCGAGAAATTGGCATGAAATGAACTTTCTAAAAAATTTGGAGATACATTGAATTATATGACTGCATTCTGAGATATTGAGGGAGGGGTAGCTCACGAATTCGACTATTGGGGTGACAGTTTTTTGTTGCTATTATCTGGATGAGTAACTAGTTCACCTAATTGTTCATTCAAATACTTCCTTCTCCGTCAACTGTCGTGGCATACCAGTTACTAGATAGTCTTCCAAGATAACTATGAATGGGACAGAATGCAGGATGAAGTGGATTCATACCTTTCCCAAGTGCGAAGAAGTCTTAACCAAAATTCGCAGTAGCAATCGTTACGCCGCCCTGCACCTCCATGTTTTATGGTTGCGTTCCAAAGAAATCCACACTTGATTGCTAATGTCATACAAGATCTTTTATTATGGCGTATACAAATCATGCAAGGCACCAATGAATGTTTTTCGCTTCCCATTTTCGAGAAACGTGAAGCTATAGTTTGGGGACATACAAAGGTGGATCAATAGGTCTGTAGCCTGACACGTAGTTATTAGCTGAATCCACAAGTGTGAGGCACCCGTTGAGAATCTCACTACATTAATAATGATCTGCCAGACTAACATGCTAATGACTACTCATGCCGTCCTAGCAATAGCCTACTAATTCATTAATGCAGTGTAAGTAAATAAGCTAAAATCTAAATGATCCACTCATTAAAAGTACAGATAATACGTGTCACTATTTGAAAATGCAAATAATAAAAATCACACTTTAAAACTGAGTCCTTATTTAAAAGTATAATTGACGTAAATCAATTTAAGTAAGCCACTATCGAAAAATATGAATAAACCACAATTTAAAACAAGCACCTAAAAGTGTCAATAATAGAGTGGTTAGGTGTAACTTTTGGTTCCAAACAAAAATTTTGCTCCTGTGTTCTTACATGGAGAAATCTTGCCTATTTCCTTTTTCGTCTTTTTCATTTCAATATTTCGACAGCAATTTCGCCCAGTTTGTCAGTATAGGACAGCTCGAATGTATTGAAAAAAGAAATGTTGATAAGTTTTATTCATTTTATCGATATTTCATTCCTTTTGCCCCCCGTGGAAACTATAAGCACTAACAGCTATGGTTCAATATTTTCCCTTTGCAATACAGCCAGATAATACGACACATACTCTGACATTTCAGTAATGGTGTTCGTTATCGTTTTTGAGCTGCAACTATGTGTCAAATTCAAAATACTTTCATTCTATTGTAATAATCTCTGAGTTATTGGAAGGGAATAAAGATTCAAAGAATTTTTCAGACAGTTGAATCCTATGTTTGTCTTGATACGGACTAACTCCATGATTTTCCTCAGTTCCTTATGGGGTTTCCTGTCTATGATACGAACTCCTTCCAAGAGAGGGAATTGTTGGCCTTTTTCTCTATAGTCAGCCGTCCCGGGTCTTTCGATTTCGCCTTTGATTTTGGCATTTTTTTGCTCATCAAATAGAACTTTGAGAAACTTACCAGTTTCACCAGTGTAAACTTTTCGACAATTACATGCAAACGTCAACATGGATACTGGTCAGATTATTGTCCCGCGGAGGACTCACTTTATTGAGCAAAATTTTGAATGGTGTGATAACTACTAAAAGTTACCCGTATGTTTTGGAACATAAGGCTTTCTATACTTCTTTGCTGCACCTTTAACATTAGGAATGTTGATGGCTGTGATGAAGGAGAGAAACTTAGGAGTCCCTTTACCAATACCAATGGGTGGATAGCCGTTACTTCTAAGAGTCCAGCACATATTTTTATCTCTCATTTTTTTGTGTTGGGGTCACTGCAGATAACCGCTGCTTTTTTCTTCAGACTGCTGAATAACGCATTTTTCACGCAGGAACGGTCATCATCGTCATCATTCATCATCATCAGTCTTTTAACGTCTGCTGTTGGACGTAGAGCTTCTCTAGGATTTGTCACTCCTCTCTATCGTGGGCGTCGCATGGCCAATAATCTCTGAACCTACCCAGTTCGTCTCACAATCTCATATTCTGTCAGTTTCAGTTCCGCATTTGATCTCTGGAGATCCATGCTGTGAGTCGTGATGTCTATCAGTTGCCTGCCATTCTGGGAAAATGACCAGCCCATAGTCATTTTTGTTTCCTAATGGTTTCTATGATGTCTTGGATTCCTGTTTTTCCCTGATATACTGTGCTGCCTTGTGTTCTCTCCATGTGATGCTGGGCATAATTCTCTCATGTGGACGTCACGTGGCTCCCAGTTTGAGGGGCAGTCTCTAGGTTAAGCTCCATATTTCAGCTCCACAGATAACCATTTGGAGCTTGCATTGGTTATATACTCGTCTTTCTCAGAACTGATTTAATTTTCTTGTTCTTCAATATTGAGATTGCTTTACCGAAAGCTAACCATCGTAGAGTGATTCTACGCTTGAATCTTCTCCTTTTGAGGATTCCATGGAGATTCGTTGTCCTAGGTAGATGTGGTGGTGCACTTCCTCCAGCTTTGCGTTTCCGATTTTGAGCATTCATTTCCGATTTGTATGTGACACATGAGCTTTGTTTAGCTGAAGTTCAAGTGAAAGCCAACTTTCTTGCTTTCCTCCTTCAGTTCGTCTTGCATTAGTTGGTGGTCCTTGAGGTTCTTTGCAAAAAGTCGTCTGCAAATCTGAGATCACTCAAGTATTTGCCGTTATTGCTGTATTGTAATAACTTTCTGTACGGGTTAATAGTTTGCCCAGAGAATGAAATCTGCTGTTTTCTTCTTTCTCCATCGTGAAATGTATTGATGGTTTGATTGAGTTCACATGATTGAAAAGACCTATTCATCAACTAGGTGTTGACAACTCATTTATACCCTGGCCTGATCATCAACTTGATGTGGCCAGAGTATAAATGTGTTGTCCACATCTAAGCCTGACGGATGGTTTAAACGATGATGAGGTTAAGGCCAGAGCTTCGAAAAATTCCATGTCTATATTGGAAATAACTGGAGAAATTACCAAGCCCCTTTCTGCTGATACGAATCGGGACCCTGCTGAAAATGTTGACATCTCCAATGATATATTAACGGGAATGCTGGTGGAGTCTCCTAGATCATTCTCTCTTTGCAGCCTTAGTATGAGCAAGGCTTCCTTAGTTGAGACTCTGTGAAAGAGGTTGACCCAATCGAGGCTCGCCACTAATGATGAGGAAATGGCCACCCCTCTAATCAGTTCCACGAAGCAAGTCGAGTTCTTCCCACATGACGTTGTTTTGCTTGATAGTGGTTTTAAAATATCAACCAGGAAGTGACTTAATGGATGACCAAGGCAGTTGAGAATAGGTCTTAACGGTATATCTGTGTACATATTTTTGGTAGGCCATAGACATAAAGTAGTTGTGTCAACTCTTTCTAATGCTCTTTGTTCGTTTTATAGGGCTAAGGACAGTTTCCACTTCATTGATAAGGCGGGATCTTTCTTTAACGAATTAACCCAGGACGCGCAGAAATGTCATAATTTTACCACGGATTAAAAAAAACAAACTGAGCAAAGTCTACTCTCTGATTAGTATTTTATGGCTTGGCATCGTGAGCAGAGATTTAGGAAGGGTTTTCCATGATTTGGGGGTCCTGCGACGGTGGGGTGCCATGTATGCGAAATAGCCCTCCAACCCGTGCGATGGAGTTTTAAGAAGTGCAACTTGCACACAGCCAATTCCACCCTCTGAACAAAGGGTTTGCATTCTATGATCCACCGACGTGACACAAATAGGAGTGAGCAACCTAGGCGTAGGGTTGACAGGAGTTTTTCTTGATTGATGCCTGAATTATCTATAAGGGTTTACCCTCCCTTTAGGCTTGGTATTAATGAGGCCTCAATGAGAAGCTGCCATCGACGCTGCAAGGATAGCCTCCAGACGGCTTGGATTAGAGGGAGCAATCCATAGGCATATGTCACTTGGACTTGTCAGGGTCTGATCAACCTTGCCTGAGTCGCATAAACAAGGGTGTATGACGTAGGAATATTTCAAAAAAACACACACCCACACCCAATGACCTCAAGAATATCCCAATGCATCTTTGTATGTATCATAAAACCATTGAAAATGGGCCGATTCCGCTAAAACTATTGGTATTTATTCATTTTTCAATTGATTTTGTCATGAAAGCGGTATTTTGTAAGAAAAACTTATAGGAATATCTTCATATGTCAATCAGTTTTTAGTTATTTGAACCTTTGGCAATATTTGCTACGAAAGTTCATACGTGTAAATTTCTTTTGCTTTCAACAGTACTTAACAGAAGATTTGTTCTTATTTCTGCATTTTTCCGGCATAGAAATTATTCATTTTTCCATGCATAAGTATTCAAAGCAAATAAGGATCAAATCTAGATGTATTTAGATGGGAAGCATGGACGATGTCGTCTGCAAATCAAATGAAAAAATGTAATAGTGTTAAGCGGAACCTCAGAAAGAGCTTGGCTTAGCTTCAGAGATTTCGAGTGGCTTTTTATCACAATAGGTTCCCTATTCACAATTAAGGAATGGGGACTTCGCAAACTTTGATCAGCACACGATTTTACCCATCATTATCACAGCCTGCCCCCCACCTTCATACTTTCAACGGACGCTCAGATCATTTTAAGGAAAATCCTGACCAGAATTTTTAAAAAATAGTATGATAGGACAAATGTGTAAATAATTTGTATCGCAATCAGGGCAATATTAGGTTACTGATGTCAACCTGTAGTTTATTATCTCATAATGATATGAGCCAAATTTGAAAAGTGAATAATATTGGCCAATGTATAAAGCGTGAATAGCATAAGCTACAACTTAGTATTGTAAGAAAATATAAACCACTTGTTGAACGTGTAATAAATATAAGCCATCATCTAAACACGTTAATGACATAAATCAATCATTAAATGTGTAAATAATATGTCACTATTTTAAAGTGAAAAATCATGACCAGGACCTGAATAGCTGAGATACACCATGGAATGTCCCCGAAAACCTAATCGTTGAAAGATAATATATAAGGCGCGATGGAAAGATTTTGTAATGATACAGCAGTTTTAGCTCTGATGAAAATAAACACCGTAGAATTACATTCACATCTGAACTTGTACATAATTAAGCACACAGATATAATCATTATCATCATCATCAGTCTTTGAACGTCCTTCACTGGACATAGACCTTCCCCAGGATTTGCCAAACTTCTCTATCATGGGCGTCGCGGAGCCAATACTTACTGAACTTGTCTAGCTCGTCTCTCCATCAAATATTCTGCCGGCCTCAGTTGTGCATGTGATCTCGGGGGATCCATGTCGTGAGTCATGATGTCCATCGGTTGTCCGCCATTCTTGCAACATCGCCAGCCCACTGCGATTTGAGGTTTTTAATGGATTCTATGATGTCCTTGACTCTTGTCTTTTCTTGGATGTACTGTGCTGTCTTGTGGTGTCTCCATGTGAGGCCCAGCATTATTCTTTCATGCGCACGTTGCATGGTTCTCAATTTACGGGTCAGTCTCTTGGTTAGGTTCCATGTTTCGGCTCCATAAATGGCTATTGGGAGGAAGCATTGGTTATACGCCCTTCTCTTTAGGACTAATGGGATCTTCTTATCTTTGAAGGTTGAGCTAGCTCTGCTCAACACGAATATGACTGAAATCAACTCTCAGGGCTTTGTAACGAATCTTGATTAAACGGTATTTTAACAAAATATGTAAAATGTATTCACTAATCGATGTATAATGAGCTTAGCTTAGCCTGGCATTCGTATTCAAGGAAGAAGCACCATTAATATAATTAAATAGTTTAGAAAGCATTTCAGCAATATGAGGTGATGTAAAAAATAATCACGAGAATTAATTTTCTGGAACAGATTTCCGTGGCGATTGGCACTAAGCCCACCAAACATGACTGATCCTGTATTGTTTTTCAATAAATTATCGAATACAGACAGCCGAAATACTGAGAATACATTAGATTAGCGTTTTTTTTTGTTTTTTTTTCTTTTGTTTTTGTCAAGAGGATCCTATACGTCAGCTGTTGTTTTATGATGGATATTTTAGTTATGCTTAATGTTCGCTTACCCAAAGAGAGACAGAGATAGACAGATAGACAGAGACAGAGATAGAGACATAGCGACAGACAGACAGAGAGGGGGAGAGAGGGTAGAGAGGGCACAAAGGAGGATGACTAAGCTTTTATCCAGATTTTCAAAAACTTATAAATTTTTCCAATTTTATTCTACATTATCATTTTTAGCCGATCTCGGTACAGGGAATGTAAAACCAATTTGTTACATTTATTTATTACAGACAATGAAAAGATTGTTCAATTTGATATTAAGCTCATGAAGTTTTATCAAAAACTTTCAGTTTTGACTATTTTCCTAATTTTCAAAAGAATGTACCTAGCGCAACGTTTCGGCCGGGTATCGTTCCATTCATTTTTAATCAAATTTTGAAGTCATATAAAAAAATAATTCCACAGAAGAATGAATATGGTCAGAATAAATTCTATTTATAACCTCACTGGTGCTTTCCACTGGGAAACATAATATTCTAATATTCAACAGAATCTTGATGTTCATGATGGACTCGTTTGAATAATGAAAAAAGCTCAAAAAAGTTTTTTTCCAAAAATAAAAAAAAATGAAAACCTTTTTAGTAGGGGTCTTGGGGAGTACTGGTACCAATAATCAAGTCTGTAGACAAAAAGTTATAACCAGAAGCGCTGAGACACACAAAGATGCTCATAGGATTGAACCCTTTGCCATATTTGATGGCTACAGTTGTCTAACTATTCACACATTGTGTTATTCTGATATCTTTAAGTTTTTCTCGTTGTCAAATCATGTCGGCGTTTCACGATCACCTATTGCTGAGTTACCTATAACTGAATCGGGCCATCTTCCTCTTGTTGACAATACAATTTACAATGGAAGCTGGCATAGAATAATGGTTGTCAAACAAGTCTCACTATTCGTTTTTGATAGTGAAGTGAGGTTGAACCTCAATAGGTGCCTGCTCTTATGTCCGTCAATAATACTTGTGGCAGGATGTTATATCCACGTTGTCAGCTAATGTTTCAAGTGATGTCATACTTTGAGTGGCACAAACTAATTTCTTGTTGCTAACTCTGTTGTAAATCGAATGTTTTTTTAAACATATATTTTGTATATGTTTGATATCAAGACTTGTTTGTAGTAGTCTTAGCAGTTACACGTTGGTATACTGAATGGTTGAGTTGGTCATTCACTGAATTATTTAGTTCGTTATCTGTTCTTAGTCACTACATTATAGTAGCCAATAGCTGACTCGCATATCTAGAACCATCTTGTTGAATGTGTAATTAACGTAGCACTTATATGGCTGCTTGGGACACAAACAGCTCATAGAACCCATAGTCAATATTTACAAATCTGAGCTTCGTCTAGTACATGTCCATAGCACTAGGGAATCCGGTGGGAATTGAACTCACTACACCAGAGGATCGGTCCAAGAAACTCGTTAGCTAACGGTGACCACCTTTCACTAAACTTAGTGACAGGGGGTAAGAAAGAGCAAACGGGCAGGAAATAAGGCCCTTTGTCATGATTTGCTCAACCACCCCCAACAACGCCTCTCATCATCATCATCAATCTTTCAACGTCCGTTGTTGGACATCGTCCTTTCCTAGGATTCGCTACAATGGGCGTCGCGGAGCCAGTATTTCCTGAATTTGTCTAGTTCATCTCTCCATCTTGGGTTCTGTCGGCCTCGGTTTCTCATGTGATCTCTGGGGATCCATGTTGTGAGTCGTGATATCCATCGGTTGTCTTTCATTCTTGCAACATGGCCTGCAAACTGCCATTTGAGTTTCTTTATAGTTTCTATGATGTCACGGACACCCGTTTTCTTCCTTATGTACTGAGCTGTCTATGTAAGGTTGAGCATGATTCTCTCACGCGCACGCTGCATGCTTCTCAGCTTGTAGGTCTGTCTCTTGGTTAGGTTCCATGTTTCAGCTCCATGGGTGACTATCGAGAGAATCCATTGGTTGTGTACTCTCCTTTTCAGGATTATTAGGATAGTCTGGTTTTTGAAAATCGAGCTTGCTCTCCAGAAGGCTTACCATCCCATAGTGATTCTTCGCTTGAGGATTATACCCACTAACAACTGCCATCAAGATTAGCTTGCTGGTCATTGCTTTACGACATGCATCGTGATTTTTTGTATATCATTTATCAACAAAGAAGTTTTGTATCAAACCATCAAAAGTAGGAGTTCCGAGGAGAATCTGAACCAACTAATAACGGCAAGCAGTTTTAGCGGATCATTGCTATGTGACATTTCCTGGAGCATTTTTAATGTTTTCTTTTAAATACCGAATTTGTTTACCGGAAAGAGAGCTCGGTTTGAATTGAAGTGGGCAGGGAGAATATCCTTCAGGAAAATCCAGTGTTATAACCAGCGAACCAAGGAAATCGCAGTGTTCATTATTAGAGTAGATAATTGTATTTACAAAGGAAGCTGACATAGAATAATGGTTGTCAAACAAGTCCCGCTAGTCGATTCTGATAGTGAAGTGAAATTGAACCTCAAGAAGTGCCTGTTGTTATGTATCTGTGCCAGGTTCAATTATGATAATTACATTGAAGAGCATTGTGTAGTAAATACAATTAAGGTATATACAGCCTATTGTCAACGTTAGATTCGTTGTATAAAGTTTCTTTGTTAATAGTATCTTGTGACTGATTCTTTCCTAAGCTGTTGTGATTTTAAAGGGCAATTTAGCAAATCTGGCAGTAGTAAACCTTTGTTGGTATTGGTTTCGTGAACAAAACTCTAAGGAAGAAATTCTTGTGTAAGCTTGCAGATGGTTGATGAAGCCAATATAAAACAGGCGTGACTTGCCATTGTAGGTAGCGGAAGAGTTTTAAAGGGGATACATTTATACATGTATGTTGAATACGTTAGTGATTTTTTTTTTCCTGATACAAACAGGAATGTGTTTGTATGCAGATTAACTAACCAAGAGCACTGGAACACACAAAATTGAAACAGATCTAATTTCAACATGGGTAAACACGCCACAAAAGTGGTACGAACACAATAAGTCACATTTGTTATTATACTTACAGATCTCTCATGGTTAGATTAATACGTTTTGGGGGCAGCCTACGTAAGTGAGCCTTTTGTATCAATGATTTGTAGAATGAAATGATATCCATGTACAATGTATTATGATTGCCCTGCATAAAATAATTAACTACGTGTTAATGATACGACTCTAAAGATAATATAGCAAGCTAGATTCAAAAATCAAACCTTGAGTGGAAGTGGTGTTTGGTCAACATTGTTGGGAGCTGTGTCGAAATGACTGTTTTATTTTTAAATCACCGAAACAGTCACATAGTAATTAACTCATGACCGTTGGTACTTTCATATATATATATATATATATATATATATATATATATATATATATATATATATATATTTGCTGTCGGTGTACAACAGGAATCCCGTTGCCCATGGAAGAAATAACTGCCCATTTGACAATATGGAAATAAAAGATACTCTTTATGTCTTCTTATACGACACAGCTAATCTTGATGTGGGTGTCGCGTGACAGGTTTGAGGAGACTCTCAAGCTGACCAGCGTAGGCTCCATGCACCTTTGGACAGGTCAACGTAGTTTGTAGAACTTTTTCCTGTGACCTTTATCAAAAAGTTTGAAAGCGGAAGTTTGGGTTGAGGATTCTCTCAAACTTGGATGATAATTGGCCATCCTTGCTTTTGTGGAGACAAATATTTCAACCATTATTAAATTGATTACGGATGTAGAAAAGGGCAAAAGTAAAGTGACTGAAATCACACAAAAGATTTATTGCATTAACGATTGTAATTTGTACAGCACACCTACTCGATCTTAAAAAGGGCGTGCAACATTTGTGTGCTGTTTTAAGCATCAAGTGAGTAAGTGAGTAGAAAATTCACGAAAGGAAAACAGGAGTTTATACAGAAATTATAGTGTTATTGCTCTGAATATCACCCGGCATAAGAATACTTTTTGACCTTTTCTGCTTCCGTAGTCGATTTTGGCAGTGGTTAACAGTTTTTCATTCTCAAAACGATAGATTGTCCGTTTTGGGGATTTTTTTTCAACAAAATGGGAGGTAACTGAAAGGAACTAATGGAAGTAATCAAATAATTAGAAGGTGTATTTCCATTTTACAGATGGAAATTTGCCGTTCAATTTAGAATTATAGTCACAATGTTGATACAACCCCGCTTTGAAGGCTTCAAAAGTAGTTCTTCTAAATACTGAACCTGACCTTCATTTCTTCAAAATCTGTCAAATTTCGAGAAAAATGAATGTGTGCAAAGGTTTCTGGTGAGACAAAAAATCCGTTTTAAAATTTTCGCTAAAATGCATTTATTAAATACGGTCATTTGGAAAGAGCTGTTTACTGACGATGGCATCAAAATCATTGCTACTATTTTTGATATCCGTCAATGGTGTTTCTGTGGCGAAGTCATTAGAGTGTCAAATTTCCAGCGAGTAGGTTGCACATTCAAATCTATGAATCATCACAAATTATCTTTGCTTCTATTTTGATCACGTGTGCACACAAACATTGTTACATACAACCCAAATTATATACATATAAGTATATATTTGTATGTGTGTATGTATCGCAAGTTGAAAAAACAGCACGAGGAATCAAATCTAATATATTTCATCCCCAAGATGACTTTCAATACATGGTTTGAGAAGTATGAAAGTGTATTTCGAATGAAACTCAGGTTTTACGTTACTTTCCTCCTCCACACTGGTTCAGCAGTTTGTTTTTCTTTCTCAGCGCCCAGTAGCATGGAAGACGGTTTCTAAATCCTCTTTCAGTAGCTTGTGGTGTCCAGTGGCAATAGTCAATGTCGCATGATATGACAGAATTCTTCAAGGAGTCCTTCAACCTCTTCCATGGCGTTCCTTTGTCTCCCTAACCCGTGAACAGTTCACCAAATTGTAAGCTTGGCAATGTTTTTGATCTTAGTATGATCAAGTGATTAATATCCGTTGACCCTACATTCATGTTTCCATTGTACATTTTCAGGATTTCGTTATTGATTTATCTGAAAGACGCAAATAATCAATATATAATAAATAATCCGAAAGTAATTATTATTTTTTCAAAAACATCAAAATGTCGATCGAGTTGTATTTTTCAAAATGGCTCCCACTGGACAGTTTCGACAATATCCCTTCGCCAAAATATAAGAGTGGATCAATAATTCTTCAGCCTGACACGTAGTTATAGGCTGAATTTTCTTCTAAAATTTCACCGTATAATGTTGATCCATGTGATTTATATTCATCATAGATCTACGAGCGTTGATGAGGAAGGATATTATGTTGAAAAATTTATTGTGTAAAAAAAAGTTTATTCCTTATTAGCCAACGGAGTTATTGAAGTACTGACGTAAACCAGGTTTGAAATTATCGTGGGTTGACTCGTACCTTCAGAAAAAACTAAAACACCCAGTCGTTATTAAATTCATTGTAAAACTTTGATTGAAGCCAAAAACTTGCTCATAAGAATCGACAATGATTCTCTTATAAAATTATTTACCAAGCCAAGTCTAACACAGAGTCACAAGTATGAGGTAAATATCAAACTCTCTAAAGCAGTGACGGTCAACAAGACGAACCTGCTGCCCACAACTCCACCGTTGGGCACTCGACGCTTTTGTTAAGAATGAATTTATATATCTTTAAATGTTGTATTTTTGGATCTAAAGAAGAAAGCCTTTTGCATACTTCAAAGAATCTGACTGATTATGAGGTGTGAGAAAAAGTTCCTGATGCTTTTTTTTTCGAAAAGTAGCGAATTGAATATACAGTTGAAAACTTTGGTGGGGGCTGGAAAACTCTTCTTACAACAAATACATATGCACCCTTTGGCTCTTTTGATTGACAGTTGCCAGTCTAAATATGGATATGACCGTACATTGCTTGTTTTCCGTGACAGCATTTATTTATCTGATTGATACTCTATCAAAAGCCTCCGGTTACTTGAACCGTGACACCTGATTTCTGCCATGCGTTACTAACGACGACCTCTACTTGACTCACCAAATCGAGAATTATAGACGTCATGCGACTGCCGACTATTTATACACTCCTGTCCTCAGCAGAATATACGTGGTCGGAGATGACATAGTCTTCATTCAACAGTCCAATACAAAATCAGCAAGTTCGTTTTTTCCTTCCATGCAAAAGTACCTTCAAGTTAAAGATTATTTTAAAAGGTTATATGTTTCGCAAAAAGCATGTGGAATGATAAGAAAAAAAATAAACAAGCAGTTATCCTCAGGAATCAAATTCAGAAAGAAATGCGATGAAATAAAAAGTTGTTTTTTTCAATGCACTAAAGTTAACTAATGCATAAATGGACCCCATAAAAGAAAGAAAGCTCTTGTGTGCACATTCATATACTATTATTCTTGTGTCTGCACGTGTTTTTTTTTTGTTTTGTTTTTTCAAGTAATTTTTAAATTTCTCTCCTTGTTTGCAGTAGGAATTTTACAAAAAATTATTTCTGCTACTTTTTCACGTTTAAAAAAAAATGGTTGTGTTTATATTTTGTTCGTTAAAAAATAACATTTTTTGAGAGATCATTTATTTTATATTTTATTTCATTATTATTATTATTATTATTATTATTATTATAATTATTATTATTATTATTATCATTTTGGTGTTTAATCTTATTCAGAGCGATGATGTCATTATTCTAAGAAGCGTTATCCATCCAATCAGACATGAATTCATATTGGCTGTCGTGTTTTCATCTGGCCGTTCGGATAATTGACATGGCCGTCCCTTGAGATTCTAGGGTCTGGGAAGATGATATTCTCATTGTATGAGCAATACTGGCCTATACCCTCACACAGACTCACACAAATGGATATAGGGAAAGAGGAAGTCGTGCATGCGCGCTCGCGAACACTGAAACACATATACACGCACACACACGCGCATAAAAACCCAGGCGCTCAGACGAACATACACGGATGCATACATAGAAACAAATCAAACCAAAATCTGCACTAAGACATACCAATGGGCTCTTGGTCAAAACCAATTGAATTGGTAGCAGCTCCGAAAATAGAACGGTTGGGCTAAGTTCAAATTCTGGGTGTCGTAGATAATTTTCACTTTCCGATTAATACTTTTGAGAACCTTCTGGAACTAATCATCAAAGAAACGTACATATCAGCATTGTTGACGGCAAGTCATGTTATTGAAGCGAGAAAAAAATGTGGGGTTAGTAAGTACATGGATTGGCATCGAGTTTCGTCGTAATTAGACACTCAGACAATAACGCTGACTGCTTTATCTATTGTCAGTCATGTCAGAGGATTTACAAGTGAGTAACGGTCACAATTGCGTCATGGCCTAGCATAATTTTAGCATGAAGTCATAGAAATGAAAATTGTGATAAACTATTCGCCCCCCCCCCACACACGCATATATATATATACATATGTATAGTGCAACAACAACAACAACAAAGCTCTACTTTAACTTAAATCTGAATGTATGGAGCATTTTATGAAATAAACCCACCACATATTGGATATTGAATTTTTACTTTGGTATATATATATATATATATATATATATATATATATATATATATATATATATATATATATATATACGTTCGTGTGTGTGAGACGTGGGAAATGAGGATATCTCAGGAGGCTGGGTTTGCCCCATCACAAAATCCACTACGCCCACATTGCAACTGGGCTTATCTTGATTCAGGCCTTTCTCACACCATTCTCCGCCAGACGCACCGAAGAAGTCCAAATTTCGGGCGAAACGTTAGCTATCATAACCAATAAAGAACTTGAGATGTACTACTCAGCCTCAAATCTTTTCTCTTCTAAATTGTCAACTTTCTCCATATCATTTAGTCAGATCTATATCCATTTTGTGTGTGCGTGTGTGTGTATATATATATATATATATATATATATATATATATATATATATATATATATACTAGCATGGTTAACCGGCTTAGCTCGGGGTAAAAATAATTCTGAGCTTATTTTTAACTTCCAATCATCTGTGTTGTTCATCCCACATCATAGAGTGGCGGGCTGAATGAAGTTTTGACGAAGAGACGCTTAACATTCGTTGTACCTGCGAAAACTGAAAACTGCAAGAGATTTTTTTTTTTTTTTTCAAAAGAAATCGTCGGAAAAGCGTAAGTTTTGGAAAAATAATTTCAATTGAGTTGGGTGTAGGTCCAATTTACGGTGGAATTATAATGCTGAACTGTAACCTCAATACATCGTGGATTTTTTTAGTTTTAATTATGATCAGAAAGATTTCCATGTTTTTGAAAAATGATTTCGGACTGTCGAACGATGGACGAAAAGTACATTTCCAGTCCAGCATTATAGTTACATCGTTAATCGACACCCCCTTCATGAACCAATTTTCTTTATTTTGATAAATGACACCCATTGATTAAAAGCACCAAAATATTCTTCGGAAAACAAACTTTTGATAATTTTTTTTTTGCTTTTACTGGTTAAAAGAAATCATAACGTAAATATCGATGGTAAAATGAAGATTAAGGTAAATGGTAATGAATGATTAATAATAACGGTTTGCAGCGGGGCCTCTGAAAGTTATAAAATCAATAGGCCGTAATAATATGAGTCATTAGTTGTAATTTTAATGTAATCAAACATTCAAACAAATCACCCCCATCCGCAAAAGTGCAACATATTCATGATCTATATGTTTCACAGTGTAAATTGTTAAATATGGACCAAAATCCGAATTATCTTTACGCTTCACCCGGAGGGTTGCCGACTCCTAGTTTGAGAAGCCCTGGTTTACAATACTTCATCTTACAAAAATAAATAATAAAACAATTACTTTCAACTAGAAAAAAATGCTTTGTTATAGATTTCGGGAAAGGGTTGTAAACATCAGATTCAGACAACTATGTGTTTCAGGTTTAGAGGAAGAGACGTAAAATTAGATTCGGACAGTTGTATGTAGCTTTCACTATTATTGCTGGAGAAGCTGTTTCCCAATATGAGACGCACACACCCTGAAACTTGTTTAAAAAATTAATTTGCGAGGAACCTTTTATTGTGTTATTCGTATGTAGAATGATTGGGGAGCATTCTGATTTAACAATAATCTTTTCCTGTGTATAGAACGAGAGATTTGATAGATGAGACCTCTGTTGTCCTTGAATGACCTCTGAGGTGAACATCACATTGCCCATATCACAAGGTGACTTTTACAAGTTAACATGCCAAATATTAGGCCTTATAATTTTAGCTTAAGAGAGTCGCAGCATTGGATAAAGTGCCTTAACAAGGATGGGAATTATCCAGGAAAAAAGCAAGTGTATATTTCATTTTGAAGGTTACAGGTTACTTTCATACAAAAACTTCTACAATTGCATGAGAACGAAATCCCAAGTCTCAAGATTCGAAACTTGACCGCTGGCTCCAATGTTGAATGCTTATCCTAGCGCGAGGTTATTGTAATGTTGAACCCGGTGAGGATCGAAATCACAACGCTAACGTATTAGTCTGTTAGACTAGTTTTCTCATCGTTGTACTCCAGAAAGTGTCTTATTCTAGCAGGAAACCATTGTAGTGAGGCACCAAGTGAGGACCAAATTCACTACACTGGTGGATGGTTCTACAAGACTGGCCTATTAATGATTGTTCCACGGGAGGGGTTTTTATCTTTTTGCTGGATTTAATCGATCAATTGTTTAATTAATTAATCTATCTATCTATCTATCTATCTATCTAGATAGATAGATAGATAGATAGATAGATTGATAGATAGATAGAAATCTTACTATAGGATACATCTCTGTACTTAACTCTCAGCCCACTTGATTACAGTTTTCAGCATCAGACTGAGCGTGAACTCGCCAGTCAGGTGACCAAGCATTGATGCCAAGGAGCCTCCGTGGGGAATTTTATAAGAGTACAAAGCTGTTTTGGGGCCCGCAGTACACGCATTGCATTAGAAATCTTGTCCTTTAGCCATCCTGTTTTCATCTCATATAACCCTTCAACACTCCCAGACTCGGACTATTTTATCAATGGACATATCGTACCGACTTAGATGTTTAACTCACGGGCCTCCCTTAATTCTCCCTGTGATCCCCTTTAGTTCCCTGGGCCCCAGCGTGATGCACTGTCTGTGCCTTATTCTTAGAGGTCGTGACAGACTAGTCTTTGCTCTCCTTAAAGCTTTTTGACGGACTTGCATAAGACTAATTATGACTTTTTCAACTGCACATGCGTCTGCAAATCAATTTTGACACAAAGAAGCCATTTCTACGGAGCTCGACGAAGATTTCAGCCATTAGTAAAATCACCTACAAAACTGCTTCACCTCTGCAAGTGATTAGGTTGAGTGATGGTTACGCTTGTTCAACAAACCATTGGCAGTTTAATGAGTTTGATCTTCCCTGGCTGCACATCTACTTGATCCTGTGTCAGTTTGAGCTAAACTTGGTACCATAGTTCACCATATCTAATCCGCCACAATAGATAACTCGCATACACGATCAAGCTTCAATTTCTGATGGAAAATGCATCATCCCATGTACTCAATTCTGTATACAAATACGTATAACTAATGTTTCCACAGATATCATGCACCTGGATTTTTTTTAACACAAAGTTTTTGCAAAATAATGCAGATTATACATAGTGAAATACGGTATTTACTCTATTATGTGACTGAAGAGCCAGCATGGGTGCCTCAACGCGGAACAGAAGCTTGCAAGCTAACCTTACAGCATATTACTACTGTCATGAAGTCGATTCTCACTTAGTATCCGACTATTGTGGCCTTGCAGCGTACTAAGTTAAGTAGAATAGTCGTCAGGGTGCTTAGCATGGATGGCTGGCTGGCTTATTTCAGAGACCATTTCACTAAAATAATGACTCACTGGGTACACCATAAATGTAGCTTTTTGTCTGAGTAAGTTAAGCTTAATGAGTAGAAGAACCATTCATCGTGAACCAATAATTAGTAAGAAAATCCTGAAGACCATTACTACTATACTGAAACAGATCATTTGGCGCTTGTACCAGACAAGTATGAGATATTTGTTAATACCTACAATATGGCTAAAGAATCAAGGTTCTAGTAGGTTGTTAGGCATAAAGTGCTGTGTTTACATCATAGAGAATATTGTTAAAGATTTACTGATACGATTGTATTTTTTGCTGATTGTGTACTAATGTTGAAGCAAAGGGCCAATGTTTAAAGAAGGGAATCGATGTTTAAAAAATGGCAGTTATTTAAAAAGTAAGGTGTTGAGGTGGGCTAATTCCCAAAGAAAGGTGTCTAATGGTAAAAGAAACAGTGGGGCCAATGTCAAAAAAACTTTGTGATGTGATATTAAAAAAGCAGGGGCGTCGGTGGCTAAATTGAAAAAAAAAAGACAGGGTTAATGTTAAAAAAGTATGGCGGGCAAAAAACATAGAGATATGATGCATTATTATTTGGGCTCTTAACAGCGAAAGTGTCAACCCAGGAAATTTCATTTTCAAGAATGAATTCAAATTAGGAATGCTGCTGATGATACAATTGAAGTATTCGGGATGAACATGGCTACGAACTGTTTAGCGTTGGTTCAATAGGTTAGGTCATGAAATACGGATACCAATAATAAACTTCGAGGGAGGTCCAAACCTGTTCTTGATTATGGATAATTATTGACAGCGGTGGCCAATGAACATATGAATAACGGTTTGAGCACCTTGGAAGATCATCATCATCATCATCATCATCATCATCATCATCATCATCATCGGTCTTTTAACGTCCGTCGTTGGACATAGACCTTCCCAGGATTTGCCACACTTCTCTCTCATGGGCATTGCGGAGCCAGTACTTCCTGAACTTGTCTAGCTCGTCTCTCCATCTAATATTCTGCCGGCCTCGGTTGTGCATGAGATCTCGGGGGATCCAAGTCGTGAGTCATGATGTCCATCGGTTGTCTTTCATTCTTGCAACATGGCCAGCCCACTGCCATTTGAGATTTTAATGGATTCTATGATGTCCCTGACTTTCGTCTTTTCTCGAATGTACTGTGCTGTCTTGTGGTCTCTCCATGTGAGTCTCATGTGAACCGGATAAAATGCTCCACGACAGTGTTGGACCACACAATTTCCAACCGACTGTGTTTAAGCTTAAGGAGTTAGGATATGAAGTCTTTTAGAACCCTTCATATTCATCTGATATTTCTCCCACAGGTTGAAATCTTTCAAGCATTTTGAACTCCATATCTGTAATAAATAAGTTCAATCATAGAGAAGCCATAATTCATGCTTTCACTGAATTTGTGACCTCTGAACCAATGAATTTCATAGAGATAGCATATTATTATTAGGGGGTTGTTCGAAAAAATATTGCTTCAAATTGGTCATATTTTGGTTGAATATTCACAATTTTCGCTGTTTATATCATCCTTCATCTTACAATTCAAAAACGACTTTTCATTTGTAAAAACCTGATATCTTGCTGAATCCCAATCAGGGAAGAAGTACGAAAGGCGGGAGATAAGACTGAGAAAGAGAAGAAGAAGAGACGAAAGAGAAATCAAGAGAAAGAAAGGAGAGTATTGCAATAATTAGGGTGTGTTGGAAGCAGAGGTATACTGTGACAAACACCGTAAATCAAAATGTGGCTTTTTGTACGAGATGCGAAAGGCAGGCAGGACAACTGACGACCAATTGATATTCATCACAGAAGCCCTGGACTGACGAGTCACCCATTGCTCTCTGTGTTTCTCAACAACATCGTCTTTCTTTTCTTGAAAGTCTTCTTTGCCCCCTCTTTATGATTACTTCACTTCCCGCCTCAACTTTCGTCTCTTTTTCTTCTTTCACTTGTGGTAATGGTCTTTTTTCTTTTCTCTCTCCATTTCTTTTCTTTCTTCGCTATTATAACTATATTCTTCCCTATTTCTTTTTCCTCCATGAGGCTTTCAACGTGTATTTCAAGCATTCTTTCTTTCGTCTTATTTTCTTTCCTTTTCCTTACAAATTTATTCCATATTCTATTATCCCATTCTCTCTTTCTTTCCTTCTTTCTTTTTATCCTTCAAACACCTATTTCTTTTCCGTTCAATAATTCAACTTCTCTATTATTCTAATTCTATTTGTTTTGTTTTTTTTATTCAGACTAGTTGCCCGTCATTTTGTCGTTTTTCACCTTTTCTCTTCTCTTCTTTTCACCATTCTATGATATATTTATTTCGTCGTCTTTCTTTTTAAAAAGGCTATCCTTTATTCGTTCATCCAATGTCTCCTCTCTCTCTTTCCTTTTCCTTATCTGACCATTTATATTCTTTCTTTCTTTCTTTCTTTCTTTCTTTCTTTCTTTCTTCCTTCCTTTCTTTCTCTTTCTTCTTTTTTACCTTTCTCTCTTCCTCTCTCTCATCCTGTCTTTCCCTATTCAGTTATCTCTTTCTCTCTCTCTTTCTTTCTATCTTCCTTTATCCCTACCTTTCTCTCGTCCTTTCTTTTTTCTTTCTTCTTTTCTTCCTTTCTCTCTGTCTCTTTCTCTCTCTTCTTCCCCCCCTTTCTCTCTCTTCGTCTCTTTCTTTTTTTTTCTGTCTTTCTTTCACCCCCACCTCCAACTAAACTCCCCTTACCAATACGAGGCAAATGTATCATTGCATCAAATATGAAAAGCAACACACAAAAGCAAACGCAGCCGTATCGTCTACTTTGGCTATGTGTCAGCCTAATGCATGATTCAAACAACCCCCTTCCACCGTTAAACAAACGCTTCTATATAAACAAACGCAGGCATCAGATTCTTACACATTCACTCATATTGAAGAATGTGTACGTGTAGAATAGGAACAAACCGGCGGAGATTAATACAGCTGTCTATATTTTTAGTTGTATAGGGTGGCAAATGGTAGTAAATGCTTCTACAAATAGAACTGTAGCTGTTTTATCTAAATGTTCTTGGTCGTGTTTAAGGGAAAAGCGTGTAGGATTCGAAAGCGTCCTCGCTTCTCCTGTTGTGGCTTTGTTAAAATTTGTCAAATCATCAGAGCTAGACTATATACCCACCCTAAGGGGTAGGTTACATTGCCGTAAAATAAGAAATAAAAAGTTAATTGATGAAATAGAAATAGCTAGATGGAAGTCAGTTAGTGTTTAATTTGATATATTTCTATTTTTGTTTATCTTAAATTGATCTGATACCACTCTTTCTTTACACCGTTTGGAAAAGAGAAAGGTTTATGTTAGAAAAAGGGTTGCAAATGTAGAAAAGGGGGGATGTAAATAGGGAGGCAAACATTGAAAAAAAGGGGCAGGGGGGCTAAATGTAAAAAAGGGGGTTATTGTTGAAAGATATGACGCTAATGTCCAAAAAGAAAAAGGGTGCCAATTTTAGGGAATGGGGGTCATGATTCATAACAGGAACTTAATCTTTAAAAAGTGGGCGTGATGTTACCAAAAATGTGCACTAATGTAAAAAAAGGGGGCCAGTGTTGAAAAAAAGTGTGGCTACAGTTAAAAGGGGGTCTAATATCTAAAAAGTAGGATGATTGGGAGGGCTAATGCTAAAAAAGTAAGTCTGGGGTCCAATAAAAGGGGTCTAATATTTCTAGACATATCTCTAGAACAGTTGGGCTGATGTCAAATAAGGTGGACTCATGTGGGGGCTAAACATTTTTTAAATGGGGGTTAATGTACAAAAGGTGGGGCTTATTTTAAAAAGAGGGTAGGCTAGTGTTAAAAAGGGAGGCTAATATGAAGAAAAAAGGGAGCTAATGTTGAAAAGGGATCAATGTTAAAAAAAGAAGGGGGATTATTGCAATATTCTGGATATATGTGTGTGTGTGTGTGTGTGTGTGTGTGTGTGTGTGTGTGTGTGTGTGTGTGTAAAGCTCGAAAAGTAAATGCCACCCCTGTGAAGGGAAAGATGAGAGAGTAAACTAGATCACGACTGATTTACAAGAAATAAAAAAGCAGGAATTATAGAGTAGGAACAGCCAAACACTGACAATCGTGCAAACCACTTTCTTTCGACCATGTAAGCAAATGGTTTCTGCTCTAACCAGAGGTCATCATTGAAAGCAAAAGATAATCTGCAACTTGGATATCCATAACGACCATCCCCTTCAGGCGAGAAGACCGGATTTGATAATCGTCAACAAGGAAAAGAGGACCTGCCAGATTGTGCACACGGCTGTACAGCGAATCATTGTTGAAAGAAATCAACAGGATCTGGACTTTGAACTAAGAAAATCAAGGAACATAAAAGTTAGGCCCTTGGCTATAATAGGTGGAGCACTTGGAGCAGGTCCTGAAAACTAGAGGCAAGTCAAGATGAATTAGGAATTCAAGGGAGAGTTTAGACTTATTTGCTTAGGTCTGTTTGGATACTGAGAAAGATGTCGAAGATTATTATTGCTGTCACTTAATTTGCACTGATAACCACCAAACACCATACGTAGATATGCAAATACATGAAATATAACGACTACTACTACTACTACTACTACTACTACTACTACTACTAATAATAATAATAATAATAATAATGATAATAATAATGATAAGTCGTCAAGAACCACTAGATAGGAACTTGCCTGTTATTTGACTTGAATGTGCCTTCTGATAGAAATATAACAGTAGAAGAACTTGTGAAACTGGGCGAGTACAAGGACTTTGAAATCAAAATATATAAAATGGGGCGCTTGAAAACAGAAACCGTCCCCCTCATTGTCGGAACCCTCGAGATAGTCAAGAAAGGCACTGAAAAACATGTTGCTAAAATCCCTGGCAGCTGTTCTCACTGTGATAGTGCTTACAGGCACTGTCCCTATACTGAGAAGAGCACTATAATCTGCTGTATACCAACGAAAAAAAAAGCGCACAAAAAACGACTCTTAACATGAATTGGAGCCATATATATATATATATATATATATATATATATATATATATAGTGTGTGTGTGTGTGTGTGTGTGAATCAATAACTTTATCAGTCGATGGAAGGTTTGAACCGTATCACCAACTCAATCTTACCTGAAGCTCAATGTAATCCTTCAATTTTTTCTTCCTGTTAAATCTAACGATTAGTATGAATGGCTAGACTGATGTCTGACGGGGATGCTGTGACCCCTCTTCCCCGGACTCCCCACTTTCGCGTTCAATAGTTTCGCCCTTTTTATTACAACTGCCTCCTACTATTGTTGGTTGCTAATTAGGTTACCCATTCAGTGTAAAGGACAACATCGGCCGGCCCTGGAGTGAAAGTTGTCAATTCACACATCGACTACTCGAACGCGATAAAACAGGAGATTATTGATACTCAACGAAGCATTAAGCGATTTGAACAACACACGTCGACAACGTACACGTCTCGACAATGGAGTGAATGGTACCACAACCGCGCATCAACGCTCAGACTGCTTGACCTCAGTGACATCCTATTGCTATTGCTTGTTGACGCGTTCAATGACTGAGATAGTCGGAAATCATCACCGTTTGTGACCCGACAACGTTCAAAAAACGTTACCCCAACCAAACCAAAACAACCTAAGATATAACAAACTGATGACTCATCAACCTGATGCGGGTTTTCGCCGGACAGACAAACATATAAATTATTTTGTATCATGATATAGATTATCTGGAATGTTACTGAATGATAGATAGTTCGACTGACACCTGAGAAGTTTTTTCAAGCATTGAGCTGATGGCTAAGTTCAATAAACTGAAGGTTATTTGACGTTTTGGACAATAGCCAAATTTTATTAAACAGTGATTTATTCGAACTGTTGTCCTTATCATGATTGTTATAGTCACAACGTTCCGGCCAATATACCTTCCATGTATTCTGTAGGTGCCAGTTGTATTTGGTAGCGTCTTCGAAATTTCGAACCGAACCCTTTATTCAATCTACGTGATAGGCTGTTTACATTCCACAATCCATGATTGGAGATATTTCCTATTTGTTAATTCTCTTATTTCACCTTTCTGTTGGAGTCGCTTATGCTCGTTCCAAAATCCATGTTGAGCGCAAGGTCATGTTTACGGAGCTCTCAGCAAGGGGGTAAGTATTAATGGCCTGCAGAACGTGTACAGAGAAAGACATTGTGTGTACTTTTTGTCGAATGTTTATGGGGGCGTACATGTCTGGGGATATATGTGTGCATGCATTATTATGTATGGGTCTTGCCTCAGGGCGGGGGCGAAATAGTCACATATGGTCTGTAGCCTAGGTAAAAGCCAAGATCTTGAATTCTGATTTCTTGATAGGCTGACCCTCCCAACTTGTAAGATTAGCGTAACACAATCTTTCTCATCTCCACCCTATTTTGCCTTACACCGAACTGAGCTAGGCTTAGTAAATAACGAACGTGCATTGGCTTTCCACGGTGTGTGTGTGAGTGTATAAGTGCGCATGTGTGTATGTGTGTGTGTGTGTGTGTGTGTGTGTACTTTCCAATTAGTCGACACCGCACGCTCCGTTTGGTTTCTCATTAGTTGGTTAATCCCGGCCACTGGGCATTGCCTGTGTCCGCTGACCCTTGGCCGATTCTACAGCATCCAGTGCACACCCCCAAAATCCCTCCGTCCCTTTACGGACGATGACCCGCTAAGGCTTTGGGTGACCCTTACCCCTCGATATCTTCCTGACCCCAAACTCAACTGCTTGATATCGGTGCAAACAATCGATGAGGCTGGTTGTTCTCGTAGTTGTTGCTTTTATGGGCCAATCAATTACTTGCGCCCCTCGCCATATGTCTGACGTTCAACGAAACCCCGGGCAAATTTTAACCGTCGGATACCGCCTATCCTCACTCGCTACTGGCCTTCAAGGGAAAAGTGCGAAGGTGCTGCACAGACGGCACGGTGGGGTTGTGTAACCATTACTAATCACAAAACAACGGGCTCATCATTTCACAGATTCCAGCCCACTCACTCGTACGCATGCGCTCGTTCACTTTCACGTATTTACAAGTGTGAATATGCAGGAGAATTCACGGCTTGCCAACCAGTGGTGTTGCAGTGTGTGTGATCCTCACCGGGTTCCCACAATTGTGAATGCCAAACTAAGCCAAGTTTACCAAACAACGCCGTACATATAAATAAATAAATAAAACACTCAAACACGTCTAGATGTACCCAGTGAGAATCAAACTCGCTGCTCGGTAGCAATGCCCGACAAGACTTGGTACTTACTAAGCATATTTTTGTCTCGTACAATGTTACATCAGAAATTCGTTCATAGGGGGAACAGAAGAACAACTGATTACCTAATCAGATTTCATCTACGTCAATGTGCTTCTCTGAATCAAAATTGGAATCAGCTGGTCGGGTTCAAATTCTAGCAGAGTCAGTGTGTGTTCCTTTCGCGTTGATACGCCTACCCATCGGTTAGGTCAGAGATTTCTTCTGCTCGCACCATGAAATCCAATATAATCTATTGTAAGTCGCAAAAGGCGATAAATACCATCAAGTAAGAACATTTCCTCAAGAAATGCCACGACGGACCCATAATAGTACCCTGACTATCAAACAGATCAAGGGAAAAATTGTTTTTTGCATTCAATTCTGTAGACTTATTATATGTACAGCTTGAAATCACTTAGATGATAATATTTGTTTAGGAACCTTTTGATAATCCATTGTATTGATGGGTTTCTGGAAGCTTCAGGGCTAGATGACTAAGTGATCAATCCTCAACTTCTTATTCATTCCTGGCACTAACAAAACTAAAAAGGGTAAATTGTATATTAGTATATTTCTCAAGAGACTTACGTGCATACTACGCAAGTGAAAACATTCTAGATACCCCAAAACAAGTTTACATCCCGAATTGGATGACTGCCCATCAACAGATAAAGTCTTGTACTCATTGCATCACATGATTCAAGAATAAAATTGCGAATGTACGAATGCACGCACGCACACGCATCTATTGGACAATTTGTTCATTTTTATGGTTTCTTGAAATTTTTGCCTCTCTTTTCAATTCCTTTTCGATTTTATTTGTTTCTTCTTTTGCCTCTTTTTCTTTCTTTTTTCTTTCTTCCTCCTTTTCTTAATTTCTTTTCCTTTCTTTCTTTCTTTCTTTCTTTCTTTCTACCCTTCTTTCTTTCTTTCAACCCTTCTTTCTTTCTTTCTACCCTTCTTTCTTTCTTGTCTTTCACAATTCATTTATGTAATCCTCTTCCCTTCCTTTATTTTCTTCTCTTTTTGTATCGTCGTCTTTTTCTGTTCACGTATTTTATTTTTTTCGTTTCGGTTTTTCCTTATTTCGTCTTTCGATTCAGCTTTCCGTTCCGTTCTTTCATTCTACACTTATCTTTATCTCTTTCTTGTCTTCGTTTTTCACTCCTTTCTCTTCCCCCCACTTTCATCGTGATTGACTTGTGACCCCTTTCCATTGTTTGCTTTCATTATTACTTCTCTCTCGATTATTTCATCTCTTTCTTTCTTCATTACATGTCTTTTTTCCGAAACATACCCGCTCACTTCTTCAGTCAATCCTTCTTATTCCATATCATAAGCCCAATGCTGATTATAACAATATCGACTCACATGCCAAATTTGACCGCCAAACCAGAGATCACATGATAAGCTAAACTGACCATCTGGTGGATTTTACACTCATCATCCGGGGACCTATCAAACACCAAATATGGCCGAAATACTTATTGTATTGGCGGAGAAGGCAGTTACGACTGGCTGGATTGCAGAATGGAATTTTATGTCGACTAAATGACCATATTTAGGCAAGATCCAGTCAATCCTTTTTTTGTGAACGGTATACATCTCTCTCTCTCTCTCTCTCTCTATGTATATATATATATATATATATATATATATATATATATATATATATGTATATATATATATATATATATATATATATTGAGACTTTGTAGAAACCATGTGCACTTATATACACTTATGAGCCAAAACATTATGACCACCTGTATAATGGGGTGTTGGTCCTTAATGCGCTTGCAAAACAGCACTTACCCGATGAGTCATGTACTCATCATGACCCCTCAAGGTTTTCTCTGCGATTTCGCGTCGGGACGTTAACAGCAGCTTAACACCTTTATCTGCTGAAAGGTACGTGATAAAGGTGACGCAGAGCGAACTTGTTAGTCCAACAAATTCCATAAGTACTCAGTGGGATCATGATCAGGGGAGCTTGATGGTCAGGGAAACACAATGAAATCTTTTTCATGTTCCTGAAACCATTCCCGTATAACTCATGCAATATAGCATTGACCATTTACCAGCTGAAAGATGCCCCCTACCACTATAGAAGACGTTTGCCATGAAGGGATGTATCTGTTCTTCAATGGTGTGTGACAAAGTACCTGAGCACTGAATGAGAAGATCCAATGTGTCCAAGTAGAGTTTTACCCAAGCTATCTCCCTTTCTCCACTGGTTCGTTGTTTCTCCTACAATGCATTTTTCTGCCATCATTTCCCCGAATTTTCTCTTTATCGGATTATCAGTTCTTCCAATTCTTTGCCAGGCTCTTCGGACCTGTTCCAAAGGGGCCATTAATGATGGACACAATTTTCACTATCACGTTCCTGAATTATTTTAATTCTCTAATAAGGTCAAGATATTTTGCCAGCATATCAGTTTCTTTCAAGTTCGCTATCATATGCATGTCTTCTCGTCGGCAATTCCTTTTGAGTTTCTCTGGAAATACGCGCAGTTTTGTTTTTCCCCATTTTTAGCTTCTCGTTTTGGAGTGACTTGATCCAACAATTGTCCTCCTATCAGTTTTACAAAAGTTCTGGCTGTCATAATCAATTTTTTACTACTCTGCTTTGTGTTTTCCTCAAGACTCAACACAATCTTTGATGCTGACGAATCTTTCTCCCTAAATACTGCATTCCTAGAGAGCAAGACTTTGTGAATGATCATCAATTTCTTCGTTCTTTCTAATTTTTTCTTTTGTTCAGCTTAGGAAGCGTCCCGAATATATCACGATGGATACTGCCCATACATATATTCATTCTTTTGCATATGTTTTTACCTTGTTTTTCGGCCACATTTTTTCAGACTCAGTATTACATTAAACTAAATTAGTATTTTGAAATTATTACTGTTATTTTTTTCATGCAATTGTATTTTTCGACCAGATATCGAGAAGTTAGCGTTTTGGTTTGAGTGATAGTAAGTCTCCTCAAATTTTAAACCCCTTCCTTAGTACCATCACAAATAGTACCGTCACAAACGACAACACTGTTGTGTTTTGGATAATCCTATTGTTTCTTTGAAATTCCAATTTCTCTAATTTAGACTCCAATATTTGTGTACGATTCCAGTTGTACCACAGCTTCTCAATTTCCCGAATGGAGTTGTTTTTTACAATCGTCTTCACACTGTCGTTTGTTGACGAAAATGCATTTATGTTTTGTCAGACTTTATTTTGTTCACAACTTTCTTGCTTGAGTGCAGTAATTGGTCCGAATCTCAAGTTCGCAGAGTATTTTATTTTTCATTTTCTAGGGCAGTCTCTGAGTTTTGTTCATACAATTTGTTTACATGATCAAACTTGGGTCTTTTGCACAGTTCTCATAGTATCACTGTTTGTACCCTGTTGTGCCTACTTTTGAATTCTTTTGGGGACAGCTTTCTACATTTCATTATGGTATGATTTACCGTTATTAATATTTACGAGTATTATTTTCATTTGAAATCCTTTTTTAACGGACGTCCTGTTTTTACATTCTGTTTAGACCAGGCAAATAGAATGAACAATTTAAGAAGTGGGCTCCTTCAGGAATCGAACTTGCATCCACCAGGAAGCCATCTTAACAGTATGCTGATTCAAAAGGAATTTGATGAAAAATAAAGCATTTATAATTATTCAGTCGGATTATATATCAATATATTAATATCTATAATATCTAATACGATAAAATCGTCTAATTTTGTTTCTTTGTAACTTGGTGTCTTTGTTTCTGCTTAACTAACCTTATGTTTTATAATCCTCTATCGGTTGCACCCTACGGACTAAAAATTTGGGCACTTATGTAATTTGATCCCTGGATGAACGTAATATAGGTGACGATGACCTCTAGTAATCCCTAGAGATCAATTTAGTGTCGGGTCAATTTTCGTATCATCAAATCCCAGGGAGGACGAAAATTAGGGTACAAGGGTAAGTTGGTTTCAGGATTAACATACGATAAGGATGCTGACATCCGAGGATCAAAACTACTTTACCAGCATTCATTTTCAAGATTCTATTTAAACCTAGATTTATTTCTATGAAAATCTTTTGGTTCAAAGGGAAATGCAATTGGTGGGTCGAGCTCGGAATCCAACAAAGAAAATTAAAAACAAAATTCCTTCAATCTATCAGACCTTCAAACACTCAGTTGTGGGGCATTTTAATAAGTTTTAGGGGACGTCTTTTTAAAATGTAACTATAATACTGGACGCTTACATTTCGTTCGAAATCTGTGGATATGAATTTCTCTTTCTCTCTGTGTTTAGGTCAGTTTGGTAGTATTTCCTCAAAGGAATCAGACATTAACTCAACAATAAAACATTTCTCTTTGAACAAAAACCTTGACCTTATCCCTACTCAAACACGATAACAAAGTAATTTTAAGAAAAATAATTTTTCAAGGTTTTAGAATGAGCTACACAGGTCTAGCCAAAGATTGGCCAAGGCCTGCATATGTCTGCTCCGGAGAGTTTGCTGGTCCACAAAGTGGGTTATTGCTGGTTGCTGATGAGTACAAAAGGTACAAAGTGTTGACATTCACTCCTTTTGTGTATATATATATATATATATATATATATATATATATATATATATATATATATATATATATATGAATATTTATATATACATATATATATATATGTGATACATGTATATCAATTATATATATATATATATATATATATATATATATATATATATATATATATATATATATATATATATATATATTACTGTGTTGGATATTGTCCACTGTGATAAATAATCTACAACGGATAAAAACTGTTTTTGTTGACTTTCTATTTGTTTTGTTTTTTTTTCATATATATATATATGTGTGTGTATGTGTGTGTGTGTGTGTGTGTGTGTGTGTGTGTGTGTGTGTGTAATTTGAAAAAAAACTGAGGCTGATTTGCATATCTCAAATTCTTTATAGGTTATGATAGAAAACGTTTCATCCCAAATTTAGACTTCTTCAGGGCTTGTGGCGAAGAATGGTATGAAAAAATGATGGAAATTTTATATCGAGCAATTTTTTCTAACACACACTCACACACACACACATGCACACACGTATAAATATATATATATATATATATATATATATATATATATATATATATATATATAAATATATGTGTGTGTGTGTGTGCGTGTGTGTGTGTGTGTATTGATGTGTAAAATTACAGTTTGTTTTTTTGGGGGATTACTTATTACAAGTGGAAAGTGGACATACAAATATATCTATATCGATAGACAGGTAGATATATTGATAGATAGGTAGTTATATACACATAGATAGATTGGTAGATATATAGATATAGATGTGTGTGTGGCTGGTGCTAATTATGTAGCAGTTCACATACATGTATAGATATTTTGATGTGTTGGGAATAACATTTTAACGAATTTTTTTCACAATAAAAGAAACTGGTGGAAACTTTTAGTGACGTAGAATTCTGGCAATAGTCAGATTTAAAAAATTGGTAATCCCCGGACGTACATCTACTAATTGTGCTTTTTTTTATTCTTTTTTTTCTTGATTTCTCCTTTGGA
>OY735222.1:48828150-48830650 GCA_963457665.1 Thysanoteuthis rhombus | reverse complement strand
ATTTGTAAAATGAAAAACATGGGCAGGCGATGATAATTGGAAGGGATAAGGGACGAATGACAAGATACAGACAAGAGTGAGAGAAGAGCAGAGGCATGGCATAATGAATAATACTGGTTGTCAACACCCATGGAATTTCCACGGGTTCAGCTAGTATGATGAATGAATAAAAGAGGAAAGGTAAGTATATTGACGATTATTATCTATCTATCTATCAATCTATCTATCTGACTAGCTTGGTTTGTCAAGATCTATCTATCTATCTATCGATCTATCTATCTATCTATCTGGCTAGCTTAGTTTATGAAGATTTATCTATCTGACTACCTCGGTTTCTCAAGATATGTCTATCTATCTATCTATCTATCTATCTATCTATCTATCTATCTATCTGGCTAGCTTAGTTTATCAATATTTATCTACCTGGCTACCTCAGTTTGTCAAGATATGTCTATCTATCTATCTATCTATCTATGTAACAATCTATCTATCTATCTATCTATCTATCTATCTATCTATCTATCTATCTATCTATCAACAACAACGAGGGTACTTCGCAGCCGCCAGAGTTGTTATAAATGTATGTATATAAGCCTGCATTCAATAATAAAACATATGTTTTCTGCATTGGAAGGACAGTAGGCAAGTTTGCTCATTTTTCTTCACTGACTACTAGAGATGATATTGTATGAACCATAATCTAACTGACCGTAACATAGCGTGTTGATATTCAATCGGACCAAATGCTGTTATTTAGTTTAACTAGGAAAGTGCCCATTCCAGAGGAGCGTGTTTGGAAACGGCTGGACTTTATGATGTGCCATAATAGTCTTGTAAAATAATTTTCTGTCAGTTGCACAGAACTGCAGCAAATAAAAAAAAACTCAAACTCCACACTGCACTGCCTTGTATACTGACTAAAATATTTTAGAAATATCAACTTCGTACAAGAGCAAGTTGACGAATGATCACGATGCATTACATATCCCAATAACCGCTGATCCAAACAACGTGGGCTGACTAATACATCGGGCGAATTCTAATTCTGTACAATTGCCAGCAGTCGAGTAATCGCAGTGTATACAGACAGAGATTTCATTTATCACAGTCAGGTGTAGTAAATACTAAACCCACGTTTTAAATCTTAGAAGAATCATGAAGAATGTTCAAAACAGACAAGAATGAATTTATGGAGATTTAGGTTGTGCAAATAAATACAGAGATGAGTACAATATGAATGAGAATAGGATTCGGGAACTGGGTATACGGTGAGGGTGGGTTTTGAGAAGTGGGTATACCTCTCGCCCATTTCTATCCCCTATGGAGACAACAAACATTTGTTCATCGAAGGTATCAAAATACCTCTTGAAATGAATTCTATGCACATCGATATACATAAGTATATATATATATATATATATATATATATATATATACTTACAATATAAACACACACTCATACGTCCGTATATATCAATATAGGATGACATAATCGCGTATGTATATTCATTTATAGGAACGTGTTAAGAATTAATGCATATGCATGGATTTCACATTTCAAAACCCAGGTGTAAATTTATATTAATTACTCAACACATCAATTTGTGTATTGTCAATAATCGCATACAACATTTAGACATATTATTTGTTATGAACTTACGAGTGACGAAGATTAAATTTAAGATTATTCAAATAATATAACAATAAATTAGTAGAAAACATTTAAAAATTAGCATGCAGACGTGAATTTTATACATTACTCTAGGAAGGTTTTCATAATATACATATATATATATATATATATATATATATATATATATATATATATATACATATATATATATATATATATATATATATATATATATTCACGTCTGCATGCTAATTTTGGATTTCGTTTGCTGTAAAAATAGAGTATGTATATATACATATATATATATATATACCTATATAAATGAACACACACACACACACATATATACATACATAGAGAGAGAGCAAGAGATGGATATGTATGCATGTATTTACAACTGTTAATATATATATATATATATATATATATATATATATATATATATATATATATATATATATATATATATATACATATATATATATATATATATGCATCTACAACATAAATTGTAGTTAGGATTTCCTACAGCACTCGAATGCAGGCTAAAACTTGGGAGCTCATCTTATTAGTCCGTCTGTTTATATATATATATATATATATATATATATATATATATATATATATATCTTGGATGTATGTACGTTTGTATGTATCCATTTACCATGCAACAAGTAAAGGTATAATATATACGCATGGTAGTCCCGAAGTATAACTGTATGTGTATGAGTATGTGTGTGTGTGTATGTGTGTGTGTGTGTGTGTGTGTACATGTATTTATATATTTTATAATTTCTTACAAGCTAAACGCGTGAACACGACGAATAACATGTTAAAATTTTCAATATACACACATATATATATATA
>OY735222.1:48820650-48823150 GCA_963457665.1 Thysanoteuthis rhombus | reverse complement strand
CATCCTAACTTCATATACCACTAGAGAGTTATTTCATGTTTTTTTATTATTACTGTTTTTAAGATAACTGTTTGTTTTGTTTTTTCAAACTACTCTCTGTTCGTATTTATGGGGTTGGTAGTGTGAAGGTGAAAGAGAGCATGGTCCAGCGAGTGCTAAATGGCTTCGGAGTGAGGGAGATGGTGGAAGATGGATGTCAGTGTTGGGTGGGATTAAGGGGTGGTTGTGTCGGTGTGTTGATGTTGTTGTGCTATCTTGGGTGTGGGGGAAGATGCAGTGAAGGAGTGATGTTTTTGTTTGGACGGGAATGAACACATCTCTCCCCACGCCACCCACACACACGAACAGAGAATAGCAAGAAAAAATAGCAATAAAAAGAATATCCCATAAAACAACACTCTTGTTGTATACGAAGATAGGATGGAAACACGAAAAATAGTTGTACGTCGACTGCAATGGCGTGAAAATGATTAGTAATAGCAAACTCATATATATATATATATACATATATATATATATATACATATATGTATATATATACATATATATATATATATATATATATATATATATATATATATATATATATATATATATATATATCTTGGCTTCGCAGACGAAGATTTTGGGAGGATTTTCTAGGATTATGGGATCTTTAAATGGTGGGAGCTACGTAAGCGAAATAACCCTCCAGCCTACGCAGTATAGTTTGAAGGTGTGCAGAATCGATTCAAACTTTTAAACCAAGGGCTTGCGTCCTATAGTCCACTTAGGTAGCACGAATTGGAGCAGGGGCCCTTAGTTTCAAGTTTGCTGGGAGTTTCATTCTCCTGGCAGATGCCCAAGCTAGCTATAGGGTGGGGTCTACTGTCCCTGAGCTGATGTTCGCTGACTATAGAGGTTTGCTAACCCCTCAGAAGAGTATGCTCAGATTAGAGCAAAGGTAAGAGTTACTTCCCTTGAAAGAAAAGGAAGAAAAGAAAGGGTTATGGAGGGGAGAGTATTTATGAATGGGACGACAGTCTATGGTAAGAGAAGATGATCTAAGTTGATTCAGATTAGCGCTTTGATTACATGCTTTTGTGACATATCGCCAATTCTTTACTCGCGGGCAACCCGGTTATTGATTTTTTTAAGCACAGACCACATTCTATGTCCTTATTCACCTGGATGTAGCGGGAAATGAGGTTTTTCTTTACATTTATGCAGAAGGGGTAGGGGTTAATATTTTTTTAATTTTTTAAATTTTTTTTTATTTTTCGTACACTGCTGTGCGCTGATGCCTGAGCTGGATATAGAGGTCTGCCGAACCTATTGAAAATTGAATTCCGATAGCGTTGTTATATATGATATTAGTAAATATTCGAAAGTAAGAAGCAACAGTTAAAAGTAGTTAGATATATTAATGTTATCAAAATTAAAAATCAATACCAATAATGATAACAATTTTCAATAATGATATTAACAATGATGATGTTGGGACACTGGTCTTGAACCCTTCCCAGTGGTTTATCTTTCTTCATTCTTCCTCCACCTTTCGTTAAGTTTATCAGGGAATGTTTATATAATCCTTTTTTCTTTCCAGATCATCTCATTCGACTCTCCCATTTCCTAATAAAATATAAATAGCAATAATAGCACCAACAATAAAATATTAACAACAACCATAATATAATGGTTGCAATTAAACATTTACTTGTCTTTCATATTTGTCAGCGCGCTCAGTCTAGCGTGAAAGTGAATTGTTTTGCTAGTCAAACTCGTTCTTTGAGATTTCACACCAACCGAATTGGGTCGATTGTACTTTTATCTCCCTTCTTCTGGTACACCTCTCAACACATTTCACCTAATCCTTCTTAAACATTTTCCCAAAACATTTAACGAACATTCGAAAGTGAAAAACGACAGTGAAAAGTAGTTAGATACATTAATTTTATCAAGATTTAAAAGTAATAAACGCTCACGATAACAATTATCAATAATGATGTTAACTATGGTGATAATGGTTACTCTAAAACCCCACTTACATTACGTGATTATACTCCCATGTTTCTGATTATCAAGTCTTAACTTAGTTCATACATCCTCCGCTTTTTTTTATTCAGTTTCTGAACCCTCGAAGTGTTGTCAGTTTATCTTCGCTTGTTTTGGATTTTTGATGGCAGTTTAAATGGAATAATACATTGTCTAAAGGATTAGACTCTGCGATTTTCAGAGTGTGTAAAAGAATCTTAGAATATTGTTAAATAAGCAATGGCAGCAAAAATTTGTTGACAAAAGAATTAGTATGCAACATTAACGATATTATTAGTAATAATGAGAACACTGAATAATAATAATAATAATAATAATAATAATAATAATAATAATAATAATAATAATAATATTTCGTTTTCTGCACCCTCACCTAAATGTCTGTTCTACCACTATCTCTCGATCCTCTGTCTCTGTCTGTCCGTCTGTCTGTCTGTCTCTCTCTCTCTCTCCCTATATATATATA
>OY735222.1:48798150-48815650 GCA_963457665.1 Thysanoteuthis rhombus | reverse complement strand
CTTCTTCATCACTTTCTTTTCTCCATCCTACCCACCCCTCTACCTCTTCTTCCCACTGCCCCCCCCTGTTTCCCGCTGAATCCGCCGAAACAGACAATTCATTCTCAGAACGTTCGTCGCCATGGCTTTTCATGGCAAAAAATCGATATAACCATGAGAAAATATAGAAACTTCCGTCGAACAACCACTTTTCTCTCCGTGCCGGACATTTTGTCGGGACAGGACAGAAGAAAGATAGCGGGAGAGGTGGGACAAGAGAGGAGAAAATAAAAACAATTCACTGAAAGAAAGAAAGAAAGAAAAAAAAACGAAAGTAAGAAAGAACGAAAGAAAGAAGTAGAAGAAAAAGTGAAAGAAAGAGATCGAAAAAGAAAGGAAGAAAGAAAGAAGGAAATAGGAGAAAGAAAGAAAAGGGACAGAGGAGAAATAGATAAATAAAAAAGACATTGAGAAGAGAAAGAAAGAAGAGACGAATGAAAAAAGGGATGAAAGACAGCTCTATCAAGTATTGCAAAAGATAGAAAATCTAGTAACGTGAGGCAATAACAAACACCTTTCTCGTGGATTCCAATGACAAACAGGTAGTTAGTTACTTAGCTCAGCAAAATCTGACACAAATTAATTCTTCAAAGATTATCCAGTGCCAATGACCTTCATTTAAAAATCTTGCTTTCATCTAGTAGCGAAGCAGGCTCACCATCAATGTTTCCGCAGAGGCACTATAAACGACTAAAAGGCCAGTTATCATTATAGGTACCGAGTCAATTAAATAGGGTCTATGTACACAACATGTGCGACCTTTTGCTGTAATAAGCTGAACCAAGCGAATATAGTTTGTAAAGGAGATTCTATCTCCCTCTCACAGTTTGCAATGGCTATACATTTGAGTCAAAAAGCAGGAAAGGCGATCGGTGAAAGGAAAGGAAATTCATCTAATCCTTGAAAAACATTGTTAAGAGAAAATGGCGCTATATCCCCTCAGGATAATTATAAACTATAAGCTTCTTTGGTGACCGGGCAAAAATTGTTCTAGCTTTGCCGCGAAATTTTCGTTTATCTTCCGTAATAATCAGATATTGCACCTTGGAATTACCATTTATTCCAGTCTTTAGGGAAATTTCTTCATGAAATTTCCCCGGAAAACTGCAAAAAGCACCCAGGCAACTTCTTTGCTCAGAAATATTTTTAAAAAATACTCGGAGGATGGAATTATGAAGTTGTCTGAAAGATGACCGAAGGTATTGGAACAAACAGATTATTATGTCATTCAATAAAGTTAATTTTTTTAAAAATCTCTTCATTTTCACCTAATAAACTAGATGACCTTTACTTAATCGCTTCTTCTCGATTCTTGGCAAGAAAGCGAACTCCAATAGCCGGTTCTGTTTTTCCAACCACGCCATCTGCATTAATGTTTCGAGAGAATGTGAAGCATTTTGACAGAAATAATGGAAGACTGCTGTTCATCAAAAGTCTTCTTTTCAATTAAAATATATTCGCGAATTAGATTATTGATATTTACTAAGCTTAGTGTGTAGCCCTAGGGGAGGATTGAACCCACTAATTGTTTGTAATAGTTTTCTTGACCGATTTGCTCGTCATTGCCTAGCAAAGCGCCCAAAATGTCAATGATTATAGCCATCGTGTAGGCTCAGCTTTTTTTTTTTTTGTACAAGGTCACAAGTATGGAGCACCTAGTGATGAATGAATGCACAATGGTAATTATATGCGAGACCAGCTTATTAGCCATTACTCCACGCTGAGGTGCCTATATTTACTCAGCTTACATGAATTACTACAATTGGAATAAATATACCTACAAGAGTGTGTGTGCACGCGTGTTTATTTCTTCGAGTGTGAGTATGTTTCTGATAGTGTATGATTGTATGCATGTTTACCTCAGAGGTTATCAGAGCGTATGTTTGTATTTCTCTAAATGTGTGTGCATGCTTTTGTGTACACGTGAGTGTACGTATACGTGAGAGTGCACATGTGTGAATGTTTATGTATGTGTGTGCGCGTCATGTTCTTGCTTACGCTTCTGGTAATAAATGACGATATATTCTCATATCAAAAATGTCGGGAGGAAAAATGGTTTTGGCAAGTTTTCAGGCGGTTTTGCATTTGAAATATAAAAAAAAATCTGCTTTCATACTTCGATTTTGTTCAACAGCCCGCTGGCAACAAAAGCGGACATTTTCTCCAACTGGGACTCTTTTACAACGTATGGGTTGGCGAGTGTCTTGTTAGGGTAAATTACCAAGCGTAGTTCAGTCTAGCACATGGCCAAATGAAGAGGAAGAGGAATTAGAAGATTGTGTTGCGACTGTTTTCTAAATGGGCGTCTTGTTGGGTGTTTTAAAGAGTGTGCACCATACTGCTTCTGTCGGTATGTTTTCAAATGTGCACCAACCTAAAAACAGGTATGCCACGATTTTCAAATGTTTGCTTTACGCCACTTCGCTTTTACGAAAGACCCCGAGCTGCCATTGATTTGAACTATGTTTGTGATCATCTGTGCTTTATATTGATTTATTCTGTGTATTCGTGAGCAAGATGTGTCTTAAGGTATAAGAAGAGCCTACGTGAGTTCGCATAAGTCTTACGCTCAGTACAGATTACTTTTTTGGTCTGAGGACGCTCGTAATGGTGATCCTTTCTTTTATGCCATTTCGGCTAAAGAAAAGTTACATGGCAACACTTGACTTTCGGATAACGGTAAAATCAGTATATCACTTGGGCTTTGCGAATTTTATTAGTATACCAGTGTACTAACAGTGACCGTATAAAAAAAAACAACTCATGGCTTATACATCCGAATATAAGGGTCACCCCTGTATTCATATTAATACCTTTTTGTGAGACCATTCCTTCCATTATGAGAATCATTATTACTGGCCTTTATTTGGGATTTATCCACCTCCCAATAATGACGAATTCAACCCAAGGTCTGGATTGGGCCCCGCATGTATACGTGTGGGTTGGGACAAAAATTGCCTGGCCCCTGCTACCTGTGCTGAAAAAGCATTAAGGTGACCCACGACCCATCCCTTTAGGGCAATGAGAATGTGTCTTCCCGGCTTTGGAATCTCCAGGGACTAGACAAGTCTACTTCAATTTTATGCCTTGTATTGTCCGAAAACAAGACCAAAGCTGTCCTAAAATGTATTCGTATGTGTCCCGGAGTTTATTCTTAAATTAATGTCGAAGCAGATGATTTTTTTCTCATCAGTGATGGAAATTTGATATAGAAGTGTATACATTGCAACTCGTATCATGTGTGCACACACACACATACACATACACACATAAATATATAAATATACATACTACTCTATACATCCATACGTATGTCAATTTATAAATGAATGTATATATATGTATATATATGTTTATATATGAATCTATGTGCGTGTATGAACACACACACACACATACATATGTATGTGTGTACTTGCGTGTATGCACGTATGTGCGTATTTATTGGCTCATACATATTTACTAGGATCTGGTCTTATAGGTATATATATCTAGGTACGTATTTTTGGACGATTATCATAAAATGTATGTTGTCGAATATCCAAATATATTTCAGTACATACATAGATATTTATAATGTATAAGCACACATATTAAACACACATGAATTAATAACGATGTATCCATATATAAGTATGTGTACATAAATACATAAGTCAGCAAATACTCCGCGTGTGTGTGTGATATCTTCGTCCGTGTGCCGACATATATGTATTGATTTTCTGTGCGTTTAGATACAATAATTATGCATTTCCCCGAAATGGGAATTTTTGGTCGTGTATCAAAATCATTTCATATAATGATGGAGAGAACAACAACTGCTGCAGTAGCAACAACAATTGCAATAAATATGAAATGGTAAATCATACCATAAGTAATTGTTGCAAGCTGATCCAAAAGGGATGCGAAAACAGACACGACAGGGTAGGGACAGTTATACACTGGGAACTGTTCAAACAATTCTCCCCGACCATCATCAGAAACCAACGACATTCCTAGAAGATGATAAGAATAAGTTACTATTAGATTTTGACAATCAGAACGACCATCGTCCGACCAAGACGACCAGATCTGATATAAAATAATAACGTAAAGAAGCAAAAGATCGTAGATGTAATTGCGCAAGCGGACTGCAGAGTGTAAACGAAAGAAAGCGAAAACTAAGAAATGAAAAAAAAATCTTCGGAACATGAAAGCTCGTGCTTTTGATAGTCGACACACTTTGAACTGTCCTCGCCACGGTAATACTGGGGGTATGCGAGGATATTGGGGAAAGTGCTAGAGTTCTGAGGAAGCTTGTTGTCACTTAGACCTCAGCGACAGGCACTTGAGATCTGGCGTTAACGTATAAATGCTTTAAAAAATATCAATAATAATAAACCGCACATATCATCATCATCATCATCATCGTCTTTCATCGTAAGACATTGACCTTCCCCAGGATTCGCCACACTTCTCTATCATGGGCATCACGGAGCCAGTACTTTCTGAATTTGTCTAGCTCGTCTCTCCATCTAATATTCTGTCGACCTTGGTTCCGCGTGTGATCTCGGGGGATCCATGTCGTGAATCGCGATGTCCATCGGTTGTCTGCCATTCGTGCAACATGGCCAGCCCACTGCCATTTGATTTTTTTAATGGATTCTATATAATGATTAGTAATGTGCATTTGTCGTCAGTCACGCTCACGTCGTACGTGACGTCTTGTGACGTAACCTTGCAAAAAAATTGAGTTTTATGTTACGTTAAACTTGATGAATTGTATTTTCACTTGATTTCATCTTTAGATTTTAATACTGAACATAAACAAGAAATTGCTATGCGACCTGATGTTTTTGATGTTTTAGGATTACAATGCAATTGCAAAATTACCTAATCATCGCCGTAATTTATCGACGTCAAGGGAAAACTACTACTACTACTATCAATACTACAATGAGAACTACTAATAATAATACCCATAATAATAATTATTATCATAAGAATAAGAAGAAGACGAACAACAACAGCAACAACAACAACAACAATAATACTAACAAGAGACAAAATTTGTCTAAGACGGAAAAACTGGAACATATTATGGGCACCAGATGAATAGTTACGAAGGTCAGAACTGCACAAGAAACAAAGAACCGAGTAAGATTTCCCTAGCATTACACAAGTGTGGAGCTGGTAAGATTATTATCACATAATGTTTCTCTTTGGTCATTATCTTCTGACTAACCTAACAGTAAACAGCCTTTCCTAATGCCACTCTTTCTTAACCCGTCGGCATTTGAGTCATCAGTTCTTCATAATGCCACTAAGCTATACCATGGAGCAACTAGTGTCAGATCTATGTGAAAGCATGTCCATGTATGATTATGTTCAATACAGACGTTTGATTGAAAAGAGGCTTTTAAAAATTCAGTTAAAAGTTTTCTTTTACACGTCTAAAAGCAACCATTTCCGGCCAGCGAAGATGTTCACGATGTGTTTAATACCTTACCGCACCTGTCAAATGAGAAAGAAACCTCTGTATTTTTTTTATTTTTTCATTTTTTGCAAGCAAAGCGATGAAGCTTGGTGAGATCTGATCCGAAAATATAACTCGTTCTTAAGGAAGAGAAAAGTCGTTGTTTTTTTTTACTTATTAGATAGCTTTAACCATGTAACCCATGATATAATGGGTTGGGTGTATTTAATAGATGCTCCAAAAACGTTTGTTCCCTTTGATGGTTTAACTTGAAGAAACACTGCAAAGACTAAATGCATATGCTGGAAGTAAGCTGATGCTAAAATTTCCATAGGATACATGGCGTGTGAAAAGATGTAGAAGATATGAATTCAAATGGTTGATCATTAAATACTCATCTGTGTTATGCGAGAAACTTATGGAAAATAACAACTTTAAAGACGTGCTTAGAATCTCCCTATTTCCACTGAAAAATTCATAACTGACTCTTAATTATTACGTTATCCAAACGAGGTAATCTGTGAAGGTCTGTCACGGGGTTGTGAATGAAATCCACCATAATAGCTTTCATGCTTAAAAGAGAAATTTCATTATTAAACAGAATTTTGAAAACTTTCACTTGAGATATGTTTTACCAATTTTCAGCTCTCAATTTATATGTTGTGTATTGACAAAAACTATAGAGACGTTTGTGAGGTCGTGTAGGTGTTATTCTGTATCAAGATTAATATATTTGTCTGTGTTTGTGTTAATGCCGGTTCTCATATGTTTGAATTAGTTTACTCTCAGATATCGAAGGTAACAAAAGAAAATGAGAAACAGGAAGAGTATGCAAGAATAAGTAATTGAACACAAGAAAGAAAAGGGACAATGCATGAATGAAAGGTTGACAAATGAAAGGTTGACAAACGAAAGAATGAGGTAAAAACCAGTGAGAAAATTACAAAAGAAAGAGACGGAAAGAATAAGATGATTGAAGGGTGGGTAATTTTGGAAGAGAGAAAGAGAGAAAGGTAATGAGAATTACAGAAGTCATAAGGAAATCGGAATAAGAAATAGACGAAAATGGGGGTGAAGCGTAAAAGGCAGGCAGTCAGATGGGTAGACAGGAGAAGAGAAAGAAAGTAAGAAAGAAAGAAAGAAAGAAAGAAAGAAAGAAAGAAAGAAAATGATGAAAAAGTAGAGAGAGTGCGAGGCAGACAAGAGGGATAGTACGATAAAGAAGAAGCATAGAAAAATAGAAACAAAAGAAAGAAAATCTAATGAAGATGAAAGAAATAATGAAAATTTGATGAAGAGGAAGATAAAAGATAAAAATGGAAAGGTGCCAGAATGGCACGCCGAGGAAATAAGTCACATGAGAAAGGAATAAAGAAAAAAAGAAAGAAAGAATGAAAGAAAGAAGGCGGAATAGAGGGAATGAGAAAGAAAGAATAAGGAAGATACCAGAATGCTGAACGGACGAAACAAGCCATAAAACAAAGAAAGAAAGAAAGTGTAAAGACAGGGGGGAAATGAAAGCAAGAACGATAGCATAAATTTGAAGAAGAAAAGGGAAATAAAAGGAAGGACATCAAAATGGTAAGCAGACGAAATATGTCACATGACAAAGAGAGAAAGAAAGGATGGAAGAAAGATAGAAAGAATGCCAGTGTAGAAATCGTGCTGGGAAAATAGGGGGCGTTATCAGTTCGTCTGTCTTTGAGATAATGGCAAAGAGAGGAAGGAGGTAGATCGGCCGGCAAACAGACAGGCAAACAACGCCAACAGATGCTGAGTACCTACACCGGGAATGAAGATGCCTCAACATCAGAGGAGTGGGCGGAAGTCTCGGCAGCAAGGTGTATGGCTGACTGCTCTGTTTAACAGAATTGTAACTGATTGGCTGAAAAGCATGGCACGTGACAGGTGGGGAGCGGCCTGTGTCAGATGGAGAAGACGCCGGAGAAAAATACAAGACGAAAAGATGGCTAGGTAAGTGGATGAACCAAGAGTTTGAGAAGAATGGGGAGGAGCAGGTGTAAAAGGTAGGGAATTCGTGAGTGCTGGAAGGCGTTGCTTCGTGAAATGGACGAAACAGACGATAGAGGCGACGTATCGAAGGTGGAAAACTGCAGGTGAGAAGATTGGTTAACAAGATAGAGATGAGAAGTAGTAGGTGAAGTTGGAGACAAAGTAGATGAGTTGGGAAGAAGAAGAAGAAGAAGAAGAAGAAGAAGAAGAAGAAGAAGAAGAAGAAGAAGGAGGAGGAGGAAGTGGAGGGAAATAGGGTGACAAGGACGCTTTGGTGACGTCAGAGAAAAATAGAAGGGACAGATATTGAGTAAAGCGGGTAAAGAATGAGAGGGAGCCCGGTGATTCAAGGGTGAGGAAGAAAAAGGGGGAAGGACAGAGACAAGGGAATGTAAAATAGAGATTGACACGAAAGGTGACAAAGAAAATAGAAAGACGAACGGAAAAAACATAGAAGAAGAAGAAGAAGAAGAAGAAGAAGAAGAAGAAGAAGAAGAAGAAGAAGAAGAAGAAGAAGAAGAAAGGTGTAGTTCGGTGAAGGCAAGAAAATGCTAGAGGAAAAGAAAAAGGGTAGTAAATTTCACCACAGAGAGAAGAAGAAGAAGAAGAAGAAGAAGAAGAAGAAGAAGAAGAAGAAGAAGAAGAAGAAGAAGAAGAAGAAGAAGAAGAAGAAAAAGAGGAAGAAGAAGAAGAGGAAGAAGAAGAAGAAGAGGAAGAAGAAAAAGAAGAAGAAGAAGAAGAAGAAGAAGAAAAAGAAGAAGAAGAAGAAGAAGAAGAAGAAGAAGAAGAAGAAGAATATGTGAAAGTCGATAAGACAAGAAAAAGATGGAGGAAGAGAAAAGAGAGAATAGTTGAAAATGTGAAACATTAGAAAATCGAGGAAAGGAGAAGAAAGAAAAAAGCTGGAGGGAATCGAAAAGAAAGGTAAGGAAAAGGAAAGATATCTTCTCTTTCTTATCTACAGAAAAATAAAGAAGAGAGAAAAGACAAGCAAAAATAGCGCCGGTGCTCTTGAGAAGTGGGTGTTACTCTAAAGCGAGAAAAGCTACAAAAAAAAAGAAAGATGGTGGGTGTGAAAAGGCCCAAACGAAAAGACGAGGAGACAATGGAATAAGGAAAAGGGGAGGAGGGGGTGAAGGAAGAGGAGGAGAGCTCGAAGAGCCAGAGTTAGATTCAAGCACTTGCCAAGTGAAAAATGGCGTGATAGAAGAAAGAGACCACAAAGAAATACAAGTGGAGGGCGGGCGGGCCACGATCTCACCTTAGGGGAAAAGGGAGGGCTGGAAGAATTCAAGACGATGCAGTGGGGGAAAGAGGGGTGGAGTTGGACGATGATGGAGGGCAGAAGGTGGGCGTTGGCAGCCAGCATCTGCCTCCGACGCATCCTCTGTTCAAAACGTCTTCGTGGCTCCATCCGCTGTTCACCATATCGTTCGCCCTATCTCCTATGATCATCAGCTTACCCTCATTTGCAAGTTCTCTCTGTCTCTCTCTCACTCTGTCTCTGTCTCTCTCTCTGTCTCTCTCTCTCTCTGCATCTCTTCCCCTATCTCTCCCCCCCTCTCTCACTCTGTCTCTCTCTCTCTACCTCTTTCAGTTTGTCTCTGTCCTGAACAGTTAATCCCTCGCCAGTACCCTCTTCTCCCTTTATGATTTAGTCCCTCGGTCTTTATTACCCAACCCTCTCTCTCTCTCTCTCTCTCTCACACACACACACACACACACACACACACACACACACATTCTTTCTCTCTTTCAGTTTGTCTTTGTCCTGAACAGTTAATCTCTCGCCAGCATTCTCTTCTCTTCCCTTTCCCCCTCTCTTTATGATTTAGTCTGTCAGTCTTCATTACCCAACCCTCTCAATATGTGCCCTCTCTCTCTCTCTCTTTCAGTTTTCCTCTGTCCTTCACGGTTAACCTTGCTAGCACTCCCTTCTCTTCCCTTTCCCCCTCTCTTTACGATTTAATCTATCGGTCTTCACTACCCAACGCTTTCAACATGTGCTTTCTTCGATTCGTCCGATTGAAGCCTACCAACATAATATGGCTTATTTTCAAACCATAACCTCTATGTACGGGCGTAGATTAAAGCGCGTGCACCCCCTGTACTCATACACACTCACACACCTGTATACACAGGAATAATGTAAGTATCCATATTCATCAAGGTTTCCTCTTTGCGGCACAAGGCCACAAGTGTGGCGCATACATTGAGGATCAAACTCACCACTGTAGTAATAATCTTCGAGATTACCAAGTTGGCTATTGCTTCACGGCGACAGGTCAAGCTAAGAAGAATTACTATATATACATAAACACGGAGGTGTATTCATAAGTTCGTCACCTGATTTGTAGTTATTTGCAGAATTTTGTTCAGAAATTATATATATATATATATATATATATATATATATATATATATATATATATATATATACGTTTGTATTTGTGTGTGCTTATTGTTATTTTTTGCGTGAAGAGTGCTCAATATCGGGGAAAGAGCATATCTAATTAGGGGCACATAGAAAATTAAGTTTTTTGCAATTACTGTGTTCTATGATATATATACATATATATATATATATATATATATATATATATATATATATATATGTGTGTGTGTGTGTATGTGTTTGTGTGTGTGTGTGTGTGTGTGTGTGTGAAAATAGATCGAGTGCAAGTGACTAAGAGTCTCTGTAATGTATAGAGATAGGTTTGTGTATATATGGCAGCAACGGGGCATCTCGCTGTGAATCAGTTGTTGGTAGGCTAGTCTGATAGAACAGGACAACTGAAGTGAGTTCGAACCCTGTGACTGACTAAGCTAAGTTTTGTAAATGCCCTCATGGTAACGGCTGTGACACAATCGAATAAAGAGGAAATCAATTGTAGTTGTGTCTCTGCAAGTGCATCCTGGTCTCACCAAGTCAGTGAATATGCTCTTCAATTCTTTCTCTGTCTGTATACATGGCCTTTATACACAGCTAGATTAATCAAACTGCAACGAAACAACCGGGCTGGGTGGTTCTGCATATCCGGTATGCTAATTACTTCTGGTTTGAACCCCCAAAACGGGCATATTGTCATTCCAAGAGTCGTTCGGACTATTGCACTTATTCGTTGTGTCGCTTTCATTATCATTATAACAGCAGTTCAATAAACCGGCAACTCTTTGAATGATAATGACTATTGTAGAAAGTATCTTGCTAACGTGTTGAAGAAAAAACGATACGGTTACAACAAAAGCAACGTAGAGCAATCTTTGATCAATAATCCGAACAACTACTGGAATTATCATTTTCAAAATTATAGACAAGGGATCTTAGCCAAGTAGCGTGTTGCTATAGAATGACTGACTAAGTTTTGTTTTCTTTTTCAAAATACGCTCGTCTGTTACATTTAGGATATCAAGAAGAGGGGATAAAGTGTGTTTTTGTTTGTTTTTTATTAACCTTTTCATAGTATGGTCATCATACCTCGCTAAGTTAAGAGGAGCCCACTATATCTCAGCGAATTTTAGATGCACCCACCATATCTCACTATGTTCTAAGAGCACTCATCAGACATCGTTATGTCCTAGGAGAATCTAACATACTTCTCATAGTTTTAGGAACAAAACACACCTTTCCAGGTCCATAGCTATATTAGTACCTGACAATTGAAAAACTTCTCATACCTGCAACGATAGTCTGCAACAACCCAGTATATCACAACACAAACATTGACAACCGCAGACCTAACGATTTTTTTTTTCATTGTCAACTACCAAATTTCTAAAATGGTATTGCAGATCTATCATTCTTAACGTTTTGACAGGCGTCCAAATTATCTATGTCTAGCAAGTGTTGTATACATTATATCATTTAATTGCATCCCCTTAGTTGAACTATACAAAACTGACTCCCCTAACTCACAAAAGATTTCGTTTTTATTCACAACACTAAGCTTAGTTTAGTCTGACAGAAAGCTATAATAGTAAAGCATCCGTGAAAACCGAATTCACTGTATAAGATAATGATCTGACGGACGATCTAGCAAACCATCACCCTATGATAGGTGACATTTACGAACCGGACACGTCACAAAGCCAAAGAGAGGGTAAGCAAAATTAGGAAATTTGCGTTACGGCAGTTACATTAGTGCTGTCTGCCGTGTGAATAATTGGAGATGCTTGCTTTTACCAGGGCTCGAATACTGATGTATGGCCCTGGAGGAGAATAAGTATGGTTTATTCTGGTATTTCTTCCCTGAGGTAATATGCTCCTTTTATCTATTACAAGGAAAACGCGTTTATCTGGTTACGACGCAGCTGTTTAGGTTGGGATATTTTATGATAGATTATTCAACCAGAATCGACCACAAGAAATGTGCAGGCCGTTTGTATACTGGCACCACTCGTTCATATAAACTAGATAAATGTTCGACCTGTCTGTGTTCTGGTAAACAAAATGTCAAGTTGCAAATAAAGTTGAATAAACAATCAACAGCAATCCAATATATTTTAATTTATGGTTGGAAAGATTGGAAACTTCAGCTACATTTGCTTTTTTCAAAGCACAGACGTATTCATCATCTGCAACCTTCCAACAAAGGTCCAAAATGATATTTTAATCTTCAATGAAACTAAAAGGGGTGAAATATGTTTAACCAATTAAAATATCGATTTTCTGTTTGAATTCCCGAGTGACAAAATTATCATTATCACTGATTCACTCGAACAATTGTACTCAAATGATACACTATCGGTCGCGAGCTCGATTCCCGCAGCAGCCCCATTTTCTTTAATTGTTTACATTGTCTAGGCCAAATGGTATATTTACCTTGTAATAATGGGTGACCATTTCAAATGAAGAGTTTTATATGATACAACTCAATCAATAATCATTCTGTCGGATAATGAATCCATTTCTTAATAACATAATTATCACGTTGAAAGAAAAAAATTGAGCAGATATAGACCATGAATAAGCAAGACGAGAATTTGAAGTTGAAACAGTTATTTGGGTCTTTGCATTACCTACGGCTGGGTAGCTTAATCATATATTTATATATATATATATATATAATTATTTCCGTCGGATCATGTATCCACTTCTTAATAATTCAACTGTCTGCGTTGACAAACAAATTGGAGTTAATGCAGTGCCTTTGCATTACCAGGGGTTGTTTGGCTCAATGGTAGGAGCGACACTACGTTAAAGCGGCTAGCTCATCGGTCGTAGGTTCAATTCTTACAGCAGCCTCATTCTCTTTAATCGTTTATTCTATCTAAGCTGTCTTGGCCTAATAATGCACTCACTGTGTGATAGAGGAGTGTTCCAAATAGAGTTTCAAAGTAATTTAACGCATTTGTGACTATCTCTATTGCATCGTTTATCCATTTCCTGGTGATATATACATTTATTTTTATGAAACCAATAGTCCGTATAAATCAGTGTATTATAATTCCTCATCTCGAAAATGAGCATCACAAGCTTGGAAAAGATCATTGGAAGACGCTGCCAATCAGCAAGATGCGAAATCGGAAAAAATATTTGAAAATAATTAGTCTTTTTTTCCAGATATATATATATATAGAGAGAGAGAGAGTCACAACGTTGTTAATTTGGTTGCTACTGCTAAATCTTGGATTTGACTACCTGATCCATGGACTGAACGTCAGTTTCTACAGGTATTATGCTAGAATATATATAATGTTAGAAAACAGCCAAGATGATAACAATCGTTCGAATAAATCAGTGTGAAACAATTAAAATGTCGCAAAGAAGCTAACTAAAGTGAGACGATGAAGCCAACAAAACTTCGCCCCAGGAGAAAAGCAGTCGCCGAATATTTGTAATTTTTTCAACACCGCTCGTAAATTTCGAGCAATTCCCTGAGGAATTTGTTTATTTTGGCTTCTGATTCAATCTTTTTCATCGCCATTTTGTAATTACGTTCCAAAACGTCAAAATTACGCAATTTGTATTTGTTTCATTTAAGAGAAGAAAATTTTGGAGAAAAAAAAAAAACAGATTTTTTTTTCTCATTTATTTTGTTCATGTCGTATTTTTCGATAAACCAGATTTCGTATAATTCATTTTAATGCATTTCTTTAACAAACATATCCGTGGGTTCTCTCACGGGGATTTCTGTATTTCTGAAGTATATATCCCCCATCCCCCAGCTCTCATCATCTCAAATACTTCATAAATCAATTTTACGTTAATTTCATTGAAACAGGTCTGGTTAGTCGCTCACTAGAAACCGTCACGTGACCAATGTCTCTTGGCAGCACGTCTTGTTGTGTGTAGTCAATTAAAATATTGGAAAAAAGGGTGACCAATAAATAAATTACTTTTGCTGGGTGGTGGCCATTAGAATAAAGTCAGAATTTAGAAAAAAATACAAACAAGCATGAACGAGACACAAACTAAGGGATAAATTTAGCCTAAACTTATATTGTAAATTAAACTGTCCTGAATAAATAAAAAAACATATTTAGGGAGAGGATCCAAAAAGCAAAAATATCCGGGGTTTTTTTTTACTGGACATAATGAGTGAATGCTTAAATTCCAAACACCCCAGCTCCATTGGTACAGCTTGCACGCGTGACACATACATAGCCAGCCAGCCAGTCAGACCCACTTGGAAACTGAAGAAACATCTGTTGATGTTGACAATTTTGGTAGATGATTTCTAACAGAACCATGAATATTCATCATCGTTACATATGTTCATTCGTATATCATATATACACAAATCGTCGTAGAAATGGGAACTAAATTTTGTAAGGTGTAGATAGAGAGAAAAATTGAATTTGAAGAAACATTTGTTTGATTTTTAGGAAGGAGTCTCGCATCAAGAACAAATACCCGTTTATGCATATGAAGTGGATTTTAAATATCGGATACTCTGCATTCCTTGGATACAAGAAATTATGTACGACACACACACGCGCGTGCACATATATATGTATATATATATAGATAGATAGATTGATAGATAGATAGATGTATATATATATGTATGTGTGTGTTTATGAGTATGTGTATATAAATACATATATACGATGTGCTAACCAAAAGTTCAGGGATCTCAAAGTGTGAAATTATTTCTTTAAAAAAAAAAAAAATGGAAAGTATTGCAATTGAATTTCCTTAAAGTAGAAAAAAAAGAAGGGATTTTCAGAGGTCAGGAATTGAAGCAATCGTTGTCGGATGCATAATACTACTACATGCATAATAACGCTTAGAATTAATCTCAAAAGACAGTCATTATAGAAATGCATTAAAAAAAACAGGAAAGAATTTCTGTGGTCAGAATTTACGGCAAGCGTTATTAACCGAGATTATCATATATATATATATATATATCTTCTATTGATGGAACAAATTTTAACACGAAAATACGTTGTAAATAATTTTACTGCTGGAATGGATTATCAATAGTCAGAAATTATTTCAAGCTCTCTCTTTCTATATATATACATATATATTGACTACTGTCCAGTTTCCCAATATCTGTGACAACTGAAACTTAAGGATGCTCGCTCCCACTGACCAGCAGAACCAATAAAATGCCCATTACTGCTGCTACTACTTCAAACAGAATATCAAACCATACCACCACAGATTTCTTCACAGACACAATACAGTCCAGACTCATCATTTTGACCTCCCAGGAATCCTCCCTCTTCAATTCCATTTTTGCTTTCTAAGCATATTTGTTTTCTATGGAAATCTTTTAGCCACTGAAAATGGTAACCCCTCCCGAAACATGCTGGCCACACTGATTAATTAATTCATGAATTCATTAATGAACAAACAAAGTCTCCATGTACTTTTACTCCTGAGTCTGTCTCATCCCCTATTGTTATATATATATATATATATATATATATATGAGGCCAGGCTAGTTGGGCCGATGGGTAAGTCGGACCGTAGGCTTTTATTTGAAACCCAAGGGGGTTCCAGTCATTTTGTCATATGATTATGCCACATGATCACCTGCTTTCTGGCGCCGGAAATCTTCTGCATCCGTTTTACAGACTGGTGAGAGGTGTTGAAGATTTGCTTGGATCAGGTTTCAGAGCTAGTGAATCGTATCAGCTAGACATGCATAACTGTAAGCAAACCTGTATATTAAAAGTATCGTTGGAGGGGGGGTGACACTATTGTCCTATCCAGTGAAAGTGGTAACTCTCGTCAACACCCTAATAATACGTTGGGGCAAGTTGGTCCTTTACCATAGGAAAAGTTGGTCCCTGTTTTGGGGGGTTTTTTTCAGTCTCGCCGTGCCAAATACGCACTAATGTTCCATTTTATTTGCTAATAGGTGTTCTAATGAACTGTAATAGAAACTGAAGTTTATTTTTTACTGATCATGCAGTGCTAAATGGATGCCTAAGTGTTGTTTGATCATGTGTCCTGGTCACTAGAAAATAATGTAAATCTCTTATTTTCAAGTCAAACTCGAGAGGACTGCAGTTAAATCTTTGTATTTTACTTTTTTGAATATTTTTTTTGCAGCACCGAGTGAAAAAGTTCTTGATCTTGAGGCTGCTAACATCATAATTCAATGTCTCTAATTTTCCAGATTTCTTTTGGGGTGGGATGGGGGGATAAAATGATATAAAAACTGCACTGTTTAGTGTTCTTGTGAGTCGTTTTCTGCTAATTGAAAATGAGGGCCCGATTTGCTCTATACCGTAGACTGACTTACCCTTATGTGGGACAAGTTGGTCCCTGTGTCACCAGGTCAGCTAAGTGTTAAACTGTGAGTTACCTTATAATATTTTTTTCATTTATTGATAGCACAAATTTAGGCAGGATATTGATGCTCAGATCAAATCATTAATGGCCCCCGTTACTCTCTGAGGATATTCTCCACGCTGCATTGAATGAAAAGTGGGGTGAAATTAGTCCCAGTTTCTCCTATGTATAATTTTAATCATGTGGGTAAAGCTATATGGGTTAAACTAGATTTATGTATAATATAATCTGATGACGACACTTTGTCTCGTAACGAGCATCTTTTTATTCTATTGTTGAGAACGAATAAGTAGGTACTGAAATCCATTGTAAATAGTTTGACTATCGAAAATCATCGAAAATCAAGAAGAAAGGTATTGTCAATGGCTATGAATTCTACTTCAAAATCTAACACAGTACATTTCCCATCCCTATTTATTTTACAAAAGATCTTGTGTCGTACAGATCCAAAGTTGGTATAAATAGAAGACTTTAAAAATGTTTAAAAATGAGGGGCTAATATATATATCATTCGAAAAGTATTCTTAAATTCATTAATTAATTTTTGAATAATTGTGCAAAATCTTTTACCAGAGCCTAACAAGGAAAGAGGAAGAGATCGACATTACCCGAATCCTAGGTTGTAATGTGGTTACCATTGGAATTATCTCTTTACTACCATCATTAGAAAATTCAGTTTACCACTGTCACATTTGGATAGTACACCTGGAGAAGGCCGTAGAATGAATCGGTCGAAACGTCGTGCGTGTGACACAAACAACAAGAAGGAATTGGATCGTCCGAAAACCCCTTTAAATCTATATTCTCTTTTCTTACTCTATCTTCCCTCTCTCTTCTATCAGCGCGAGTTGCCGGTGTTTAAATCTAGGTAGAAGTCAAGATTTCGCATGCTTATCCTCGGGGGAGCACACAGGCCCTCCCTTCTATTTCATACTTATCTCTATCTGTCATTGTGTCGGACTCTCTCTCTCTCTCTCTCTCTCTCTCTCTCTCTCTCTCTCTCTCTCTCTCTCTCTCTCTCACACACAGCCGTATAGTTAGAACATTCAAAGGGTGTTAGATCTCTTCAGCCAGCATGTGATTCTATCCACTGCAGAATGCCCAGGACTTCAGCTTCAATTACCCAGGTCAGCGATAGTGGTGAAACACTCCTCCGAAGTTGGTTTGGGTATCTGCTGGGAGAAATAAACGCTATCAAAACCTACGACCGAGGAGCTTTGCTCTCATTGTCCACCTTG
>OY735222.1:48763150-48795650 GCA_963457665.1 Thysanoteuthis rhombus | reverse complement strand
CGTAAAATACAACCCTTCTGCTGATGCTTGGCTAATTCAAACGGCCTCCACATAATGATACACAACTGAATAAATTAATAAATCGTTTCTAGCAAGAATGATTGTAGGCACTCAATAGTCAAAGGGTTGTATTTAACGAACGGAGTAATCATTAAATAATGATCGGACGCAAGTGTGCTGTACCAAAATAGATTGACGATCTGTAAAAGTTTGCTTGATGGGATTGTACAGGCTTCCCTACAATCCAAAAAGCGGAGTGTTTCTATAAAACAAATCTTTCGCAACTCGAAGTGGCGTATAGCGTGAGCAATTACCATGAATTCATAGCGGAAAAATATTTGCAATTTCACGGACACCTAAAATGGCATGTTAGGTCAAGTCGTTTAATGTTGGGGTGATGGGAAGTACAGGAGGCTTGATTGTAGGAGAGAACGGAAGAGGGTGCGCACTGCCTCTTCAACAGTTTACTACAAAATAAACTCATCTCGTTTTTTCTTTTTTTCGTAAAAATTGTGCAAAGTAAACATTTGAAAAGTTTAGTAAGGAAAAGATTTGCTGTGAACTTTCGAATATTATTTTTTCCTTGGGAGATCAAAAAATAGAAAAATGATTTGATTTGAATTCTTGAGTTTCACTTGATTCGATTTTTTTCCCTCTGCCTTGAACCACGAAAATTCTTTTCGTAGAAAACATTGCTGCAGCTTCATAATTGCATTCAACAAATGAAATATCTGTAGTTTCCACTGTAGTAACATTTTTTAAAAATGATTTCTCACTACAGAAAATCTCTTCCTTCCTGATTTTCACTATCCTGTGAACGACATTCACTTTATTGCTATAAACATCAACACCCACCAAGACTGGGCTATTACAAATTCTTCTGTAAAGCCCCTAGTGGTAGACTTTCTATCTTTTCGCCAGTCCCCTGAAAATATTTTTGTTTTCAAGCAGAGTAATATTAAATGATAAACTTTTTGAATTATTGATATCATATTTGCTATACCTAAAATATACTAAAAGTACTATGGAAATGCTTTCATGTTTGCTTCCTGTATAGGCTTCATGTATTTGCTGCGTCATTATACGTGTAATGATTTCAGTGGATGAAAAATTTTGACGAATTCTTTTGACAAATTCCACCCGTGACATCACGGGTTACTGAAACATTGATAGTTAGATACATAACATACGAGTGATTTTGATATAGATGAAAACCACCATAAAATTCATTCATAAGACAGCTTTTTAATGAAAATTCTCTTCTTCAATCTATATTTGTACTGACAGAACCTCAATCGTATTTCTTTATAACATTTTTTTTCTGTAATTACGTAAATATGTGAATTTCCATTTACAAGACCACGGCTATAAATACATTTTCAGTTTCCAGTCCCTCCGGCACTGGATACCAAAATTAATTACTTGAAGCTTACTGCCCAGGGATTAATCCCCAGGTAGTATCCCCCTATTCTATTAAAATGGGAATGCCTTTGGCCGAGGAAACTAGCAATTTCTAAATAAACCAACATCCAATCTTGGGACGTATGTATCTACTCTACTTAAAAAGGTGTTTGAGTCGACGGATGCGTTGGTACATCAATAAGTCTGCTGCCTAATATAGAGAGGAGTATTTATTTTACACGACAAATATTTATTTGTTTCAACATAATCTGATTCCTTGTTAATGCACTTTCTGTAGAAAATGACTATTAATCATATAAATTGAACATTTTGCTGGGAAAATCTTTGATGAAAATCCAGCTAATAATTACGTACCAGGCTGCAGACCACTGCAAACCGCTGCAAGTTCCCTGAAAAGGATGGCTGGTAACCATCGAAATGCATCATGTGATAATAAGATATTCTGAGATGTCATATCTGTTTTTCTCTTAAATTTTCTCTTCACCTTCCCATTGTCGTTTTACCAACAGTTGGGCCTTTGTATATACTTATACAAGTTTTTCTTCAAAGAGCAAATGTGTTTTCCAACTCGTTTTTACGAACTAACCAATGATGACGAACTATAGTCATTATGATTATTTGAAGAAAGTTGCTTGAAAAAATTGAAGAACTATTGAATTTGAATAAGAAAGTTTCCTTCTTTTCATAAGAATATTTCACAACAGTGACAGAGAACACCTTTCGAGCCCAGATAAAGCGACAGAATTTCAATTGTTGATTTTCTAGGCTGGCAGTCCCTACTCTTTGGAAAACTGGTGTAATACAATCTTCCTTACTCTATTTATATTCTATATTGTGCTGTACTTGATAACTTTAATAAACATTGTGACTGACCAGACTCAAGTTCTACTTTAGCAACTACGACATAAAAAATGAAACAATGAAACTTATTCTCTCCATTTCACCCCCTTCTTCTTTTTTGCAAACAGAAAAAAGGGCAACAAAATACTTGTAAAATTATAAAGCCATACAAAGAAATTTAAAAAAAAGAAGATAAAAATCCAAAATTCTAACTGACATATACGGAGAAAGTTGTAGTCGTAGAAATCTGTGAGTGTTGTCTTAACCGTGGAATCGTGACCATTGGAGAGCCGACAAAGATTATGAGAATAACACGTCTAGTAGTGAAAAGTCTTACTTATATCTTTTTCAGATGTCTAGATATTTTCGAAGACTTTTTTAATCTTTTTAGGGGGCTGGCACTTTCAGAACAACGGTTTAGTTATTATACATTATTATACATTCGTCTTGATAACAGCAAGAAAACTATCGAAAACACTCGATTGTTTTGGGAAACACTTCAGTAGTTTAATCAAAACTTGCTGAGGGCCGAGTGAACATATTGGAAGGAGATTGCTATCATTGAGAAATATGATATCGTCGCATCTGATAAGCATATCTCATACATGCATATATGCAGGCATAGATACACACATAGAAATATTTTAAAATTTATGTGTATATATATATATTTATACATATTAATGTAGCGATAATGCATACACACACACACACACACACACACGCTTGTATATGTGTCTGTATTGCATATCTGTACAATTCCTTCTCTCTCTGTTCCCAATTTAATATAGCATGCGTGGACAGTATGTATATGTGCGTGGGGGGGGTTTGCACATTTTTACAATTCTCTCTCTCTCTCTCTCTTTCTCTCTCTCTCTCTCTCTGTCTCTCTGTCTCTGTCTCTCTCTCTCTCTCTCTCCGTTCCCATTTTAATATAGCATGCGCGGACAGTATGTATATATATGTGTGTGTGTGTGTGTGTGCGGTATGTGTGTGGTGTGTTGCACATTTGTACAATTATTTCTCTCTCACTCCCCCTTTTCCCCTCTCTCTCTCTCTCTCTCTCTCTCTCTCTCTCTCTCTCTCTCTCTGTTCCCAATTTAATATATCAGAAGCGAAGACAGTTGCAGTCTGCCATAAGTTAAGTTGACGGCTGCCATCGACCATAAGACCGTTGGTTGGGTCTCAAATTTGGACAGGTCGCACCATTTCATTTGGGTCTGAAATATGGTTGGTTCGATTTGACCTGACCCCGAAATACAGAGTGCCAAAAACTTGATGGAAATTGCTCCAAGATAGAAGAAGAAAGAAAAGAAAAAGTTTCCATCTTTTGCGGTTTTACTTCCGTAAACCATTTACAAACCACGATCCAATTTGGCTGTTTTTATTTCTTCGTCTGTCTTTCCTCTTCTTTCTTTTATTATGGAGTATCTTATTAGCAATATCTTCGTCTCATCTCTTATTCCATGTCGCTGTTCAGCCCCTCTTTGCCTTTATTAGAGTTCATGATCTATTTCAGACTGTTATTCTCCCAATCCCTAACTCTCTATTTCTCAGTCTGTTCGTATCTATATATGTCTGTCTATCTACAGCTGATCATGCCAATTAGTTCATATCTATCTATCTATTTATCTATCTCTTACCAGATGGCTGATAGATAAGAGTGGGTCAGTGAGATCCTGGGCGAACCACTCCTCCGTAACTACTATACGTGCCCATGCAGTGACAGCAAAAAGCTGTTACCCTCATAGTCAACCATGACAGGGTCAGTATGATAGCTATCTATCATTCTCATTCTAATATTTCCTCTGTCGTGATCTGACAATCTTTGTTTCGTTACTTCTCCATGAAGTATCTTCCATCATTTCAGATTTGATTCTAATCATTCATTTTCTATTGGACCCTTTCTCTGTTGGAATCCGAAACTGGAGTTTATTTCCCTAACGTTACAAGAACAAGAAGAACAATCCTCAAAATTAGGGGTTTTAATCGATTTGTAAATTTCACGTCCATCTACCGTGATTTGAACTTGTGACCAACTATTTGCCTGTCTTATTCTCTGTGACACGTCTTATATATCAACGAAAGTGTATCACACATACACACATACACACACACACACACACACACATATATATATATATATATATATATATGTATATATATATATACATATATATATATGTATATATATATATATATATATATATATATATATATATATAATAGAATATATATTTGCAACACTAACTAGCTCATGTTTCTGCCCTCTTCGGGCCTCTTCAGGCGAATTTATATCATTGGTATATTATTATATTATTTTATACTGCTAGCCTGATTTGTACCATATATATATATATATATATATATATATATATATATATATATATATATATATATATATATATATATATATATATATATATATATATATATCGTACTGATCCTGTCAAGGTTGACTATGAGGATAACAGCTTTTTGCTGTCAGTACATATACATGAGTTACGGAAGAGTGGTTTGCCAAGGAGCTCATTGACCCACTCTTATCTATCAGCCATATGACGATGAAGAGATAGATAGATTGATAGAAACTAACTCAGATTGATTTGATCAGAGCAATGTATATATATATATATATATATATATATATATATATATATATATATATATATATATATATATATATATATATATAATCATCTTCCGTCGGGATAGAAGTTTAAGTGGAGTTTAACCCTTCTGCAACCTGTCTTGTTATTTTCTTCATTGTTTGTTTCCTTCCTATTGACTTTCTTGTACTGATTTCCCCTTCAATTATCGTTTAACCATTATGTCGTCATTGCCGATTTTTTTTTTTGTTGATAAATCGGTTTTACAACATCTTATTATTATTGCCTTTATCACAACACTCATTGTACTTTTTATTGCAACACTCTGGATCAATATACTCTTCACTAATACTATTATTTGATTACAAACTTTACCCCATCTTATTATTATTGTTTTTAACACAATACTCTGGATCGATACAGCGTTATTATCACTCTTGGTTTATTTCTAGTTTTACTACCTTCCATCATTGTTGCTTTTTATCACAGGTCAATACACATTGCATTATTGCTATTATTATTTTATTACTAGTTTCACTCCATCGTATCATCGTTGCTATTTAACACAACAATCAGGGTTGAGACACTCTTCATTATTACTGTTATTTTATCACTAATCATTTTATCATTTTGACAATGATTTGTTTTACTACAGCTTGTTACTTTTTATGACACGCTCTTATCTCCTAATCCTTGCAGCTTCCATGGCCAAGAATAAGGAGAAGTAAAACCACCACCACTACTCCTACTATTACTACTACTACTACTACTACTACTACTACTACTACTAATAATAATAATAATAATAATAATAATAATAATAATAGTACCAGGAAACTCAAGCATCTATGAGAGACAGAAAATTGTCCTCACAGGCACCACCCATATCTTGTCCGTGTAAATATTTGTTCTGTTATACAACTATGTCCTGTTTATTGTGCAGCCTCCTGTATTGGTCCTGCATTGACCCTCACCCCTTTTCTACACATGAAAAAAATGCCATCGGCTACTAAATCATAAGATCGTTGCCTGCCCTAAGTTTCGAGCCGAAACTCGGTGTGTAACGAATACTACTTAGACATCAAAAAGACAAAAGCAGTAATAATAATCAAGAGCCTGAAAACATGAAACTAACCGGTCAACATACAAAGAAACGATATTGATCATAAATGTAGACGATCTTCAAATATTATAACGCCTAATATGCTGAGAACTGGAACGAACATCGGTCTAAAAAAAACTCGCAGAGGCAAAATGATTAAGAGACTTTACTATACATACTGACAGAACTATAAACGTGATTCATCACCTTATTATATATATATATATATATATATATATATATATATATATATATATATATATATATATATATAACTTACAAGGTTGTTACAAGGTTGTCAGGTTTAGGTCTCTGGTTGAGACCCGGCTGGTGACTTACATAAACTGAAATCAGAACCAATAACAACAGCAACAGCAACGAAATAATAATAATAATAATAATAATAATAATAATAATAATAATAATAATAATAATAATGATAATAATAAAAATCTAAAACGTATGAATCATCGCTCTCCGCTGATACCCTCATCGTAGGTGTCGCACACGGCCAATGGTTTGTAAGAAGCCATCGAAGATTCTTTCTGCTCAAGACCTGGTATTCCCCAATGGTCCCCCATCCATGTTCTGACCAGACTCAACTTCAATGGCCTGGACCGTGACCCCTTTGGCTCGGGGAAGTTGCCTAAGTGGAGAGGCATTGAAAACTATTTTAAAATCTTTGGTGTGACTCGGCGGTGAACTGAACCATGGACTACCATAGCGAACATTCAACCACTTGGCCACGGTGATCGGTATTTCGTCTAAAACTGAAAAAAAATCTATCTATCGATCATTTGATGGATAAAGGTATATATCTATCTATCTCTCTCTCTCTCTCTCTCTCTCTCTATATATATATATATATATATATATATAGAGAGAGAGAGAGAGAGAGAGATAGATAGATAGATAGATAGATGGAGAGAGAGAGGGTGAGAGAAAGAGGGGGGAGATGGATAGATGGATGCAGTTAACCCTCATCTATTAACTGACCAATTGATCGATGAGCATGTATGAAATAAGGTTAATGTATTATCGACCAGTGATATGACCCAACAAGCCCCTTAAAAGTATAAATCATATCTCATTGACTGATATTATAAAAAGACAAATATCAGGAATATTTTTTCCAATATTTCTTCTCCCTGCATTTGGGTTGATCGATGATATCTAAACATCAGTATTGTTCAAATACATCAGCTCAGTGGTTTCGAAACTGATATCCGTTGACCCCGTGGGGCCCAACTAATAATCTTTGGGGGTATGCAACAGTGTTCCCTCTAAACCTGACTTTGCAAATCTTGTTACAAAGAAACAATGCCATTCACCGAACAGCTATCGAAAATGATTTTCTCAAACAGACCAATACAATATACTAGAATTCGAGAAAATGCAATCCGTTTAAAATAAATATGATTTCTAATGGTTAAAGACTGCATGTTATTGCTTTTCTTAAAGTACAGTATAGAATCTAAATGCCAAAAATATGTGCGTTGACCTGACAAATTCAATGGGACCAAGATACTTATTTAGTGATGTCATATCGGCGATATATCTCGTCAGTCGCTCCACTATTATCATTGCTTTCAGTACTGTTGTCAACATCAACGAATTTCTTGAATCACATTCCGATTCACTGTCAGAGTAAAAAGATCAAAGACAAAAAATTTTGTTGTTAGCCGTTTATAAGTGGTCCAGCTATTTTTCACTCAGTTTTATTTATTTTTCCATCTCCGTAGCACAAAAAAAGTTCACAGATACAGTCGAACAGGTTGATATGGCCATACATATATATGTATCTATATATCTATGATAAAGCTAAATTCAGGATATATAGATGGGCAGATATATACCGTGGGTAACTAAGATTTTACAAATATAGTAAGAAGTACAGATCCAATCTGTCAAGTGGAAAAGGCCGCTTTGCCTTGGAAATCAGAACTGAATCAATATTCGCTGCTGAATCGTAGCCGTTTCATGTACTGGACACATTTTGTTTCAGTAACAGTATCGTCTATTTTACATGTACATAAATTAATGTTTTTCTTTGGGAGTAGGCTGATTGCTTTGCATCATTCTCGGGGATAGTGTCACCTACACTAAAAATCGGTATTAGAAATATGACCTTTAATTGAACTTGAACACCAACACTTCATATATCTCATCACATCTATGTGCATGCAGAATACAGACGTTTAATCGATACCTGTATTCTTTTTGTTCTGATTCTCTCCTTTTTACGATGTAACATCAATCTTATTTGATTAATGAAGTTAAGCCTTTACACTAGTTGGGTAACCATTTCTTGAAAACAAGAGGTTTTGCAAAATCTATCTTTCTTAAGATTTTGATTCATAGAGATTCTAAAACTTCAATTTGGTTTCTGATCAAAAAATTTTCTGTGAAAAAAAGAATTCAATAAATAGCGTTTTTTTTTTTTTTGTATTTTTTGTTTATTTACTTATCTCAGCTCCGTCACAAGGCCGGTGTGTTAGGGCACCCAGTGAGTACTGAACTCACTTCACAAGAGAATTAATTTAAGAGATACGTTTACCAATAGTTGCCCCATGGTAGGAGAGGATGATTATTTACTTATCTTAGTTTAGTCCAATGCAAAGCCACAATTGTAGAGCATCTTAGCTGGGTCTAACTCACTTTCCAACGAGACAAGGGCGCTTACGATCACGCTAGTAGACGTGTTTGGTAACTCTTGAGTTAAAGTAAGAACCCAGTTCATGCCTTCTGTGATGTTTCTACTCTTTAAATAACAACCTGAATCTATCATAAGCAAAAAGAAAAGGCTTCAAATCTTCAGCGTAACTGACGCAAATTAGTTATGAAAAAACATGATCACAGAAAGAACAATTAACACGTAGTATTGAAATAAAAACGATATTTTTATTCAGGTCGTCATGAATCACAGTAGAGTATTTGGCAAAGTTTAAAGTCAAGTAATTGATCAGATCATTGGGACTGATTTTGTTTAAAAGCGAACATTCGTACTTACCATAATTACCCGAGTTCAACGGCATCACGAAAATAATTTTTGCAGCTATAAATCAGTAAAATCTCAAAACATGTTATCATTTTTTTACACTCGAGTATAATACTACCCACCAATTTTGACCCTGATTATTTCATAATAAATTTCTCGCAATTTACGCAAGGCAAATACGGTATTTATTTATTTTTTATTATCAAAAAATGAGTTTTTGGAATTTTAATAAAATAATAAGAAAAATGCGTTAGCAATAACAATATGAAATGCCAGATTATAATTCATCAATTCAATTATTTATTTACTTCAGTCCAAATGATCCGATGCATTTCTGACGGTTGATTTGTTAAACTTTATTAGTCTGAAAAGCATTCATTTCAAATATGTTATTTTTTTTTTAACAAGAAAAATAGTTAAAAGCAGTCTCATAATATAACCAACTTTTGGGAAGCACAGCTAAATCAAATTGTGAATGTTTCAACGCCAGAAACCTTCATCAATTCTAACCTAATTTTGAACAAGCAAAACAGGTTACTGAACATTTGCTGTCCACCTTTTAATTTCTCCAAAATTTGACCATACACTGGTATCAAATGCAATCAAGAATGCTACTATCCTTTGGGCAAGTACAAAGGAAATTTTCTGCGCGCTCCTTCCTACCAGCTCAAAGATTATCGGCAGGATTGTGGTCAGGTGAATTTCCTCGATGAATCCATCTTTTTGGAAGGAAAATTTTTTTTCCGACATCCGACTGGGGCACGTGACCCATTTCTTCACCATTGAGTCAGCCATCAAAATCCAGAAAAAAAGGGCAAATATCTTTGAGTACACAACTTGCACGGTTTACATCAAAAACGTCAGGAGGATCCGAGTAGACAACGTTCCGTGTTGTCAATACCATTGCCAGTCAAGAGTGGTATGCATACTCCTTCCCGAGCCAAACAGCAAGCTGCAAAAAAGGTCAGTTTTATTAGACGGTAACTGAATATTGATGTTTCGAGGCGTTTTTTAAAAAATCCAATGTTAATTTACGCGATGAAATGGAGAAGTCAATAACAAGTCGAAAATGGAATAGACGGGTCGAGTTTCAAATTCTGCTTGGAGAAGTTGAGGTCACGGTTACGCTCTTTGGGTCCGGTGCTTTTGTTGTTTTTCTCCCTCCGGTAATCAACTCAGACATGTCCATGGTTCATCCCGAAAGCAGATATAGAAGTTATGCTGTGAAATTCAGATTTACCATAATCCTATGCCGGACACAAGCCTAAAATAGATTTCGTAATCAATACAGAATTCATACGACATATACCATATTTCACAATGTATAGCACGCAAAATCCAAGGGCGTATTATCTACAGAAACATAACTGTTATACACTTTCGTAAACATAATTGTGTGTAAGGGAAAATTCATTTTCTATTCAAAATTGAAGCACAGTCGGAGAGTGCAGATTATATATGGTAGCAGATCATGCATGTTGAAATACAGTATATATATATATATATATATATATATATATACACACACATAGAGTGGTTTCTGCTGCAATCCAATAGTAGAGCACTCATAAACATTTCGTGAGATGAAATGGCGTAAAGTGAGGGAGCAATTCCCATCAATTCATCTGAGAATATTACTGAACGTTCTGAGACCCCAAAAATGGTGATGATGGTGTATCTGATGTTGGAGTGATGGGAGGTACAGGGACACAGAGTGTAGGAATGAGAGGGAGAACCCTAACCCTGTGCTGCCCCTTTACAGCTCCCTTCAATACAAACGCTAAAGCCTATATTCGCTTTTTGCCTTTAAAGCAAAAAGTTGAGTAAAGTGAACTTTCAAAAAGCGTGGTATTCATCTATATATAAACGTCATGCTGAACCTGTATCCACCAGGAAGCTGTCTCAATGCAACTCTACTGTACCGACAGAGCTAACCACACATTTAGTAGAGTAGGCTTAAGTCGGAAACAGCGCACTTGAACCGCCCTACTCTCTAATCTGCCATTATATAAATATATATATATATATATATATATATATATATATATATATATATATATATATATATATATACAATAAACAAATACATATACATGACTTATGCTGCATTCTGTATCATGTGAGAATGGGAATAAGTACCGTTTAGGAATAAATGAAAGAATTAATACAGTATTCTTATTATCTATCGATCTATCCATCTATCTGTCTATCTGGACCCTTTGAGGTATGATTACCTCAGTATCAGCTGGAATATGAACTCGGTTTTGTTTCCCGTATTGATACTTGCGCCCTTGTGTATGCGTTGGGTACCTCACCGTGGAGAAATGGTTCGCAAGGTGGTCTTGCTGACAAACACAATTGAATGGTGAATTCGATCCTTATTACGTTTCCCAAGCTTGTGGCATTGTACCAAAACTAAATTAGGCTTATCAAATAACACACACACACACACACACACACAAACACACACACACACACACATACACACACATATATCAGGTAGGCACGACTGCTTTAATTTTGTAATAACTTTTCTGTATGTTCAATACTATAAAGACGGGGAATTTTCGTTTCTGATTATGTTTATTCATAGACTCCAGGGCTGTTGCAACCTACCAGTTTTGTATCGGAGTAACTTGACTCTAGGACGAACATAGGATAGGTGGCGATGATCTCTAATTGTCAATTTTCGGTCAGGTCAATTTTGCCATTTTCAAATTTAACAGAGACGGCTGCGCCCAACGGTCAGAAAATTTGTTTACACGGATAACTTCACCTTGGGATGAACATAGAATAGACAATGATGGTGATTTCAAAAGATCATGGTCAATCATGGCATTCTCAATAAAGGTTAATTCTGGCATTTTCTATCCTGACGGAGACGGCTGCACATCATGGGCTCTAAGTCTATGTACAGGGGAAAATTGACCATAGTATGAACATTGGATAGGTGATGCTGACCTCTACTGATTAATTCCGGGCCAGGTCAATTTCAAACCTAAAAGAGACAGCTGCACCTTATGGGCTGCAAATTTATGAATATAGGTAACTTGATCCCAGGATAGGTGGCACCAACCTCTGGTTACTGCAAAGGTCAATCCAAGGTGAGCTAAACTTTCGAAAAAAAAGTTAAAATTGTTATTTTGCGATCCCATATTAGAATTTACTACATGATCTTTTCCTTTTTTCCTGTGCAACGCTGGGTACCAAGGGTGGTATATTCATGTACAGCCCGATGATACATGTGCATATGACGTATATTACATCCTTCGGGACGTGGGAATCGAAGTAGTAAACCCACAATAAGGAAATTGGAGTGAAAATCGGTAAATGTCCGACTGGGAAAAGCTCATTGACGATGCGCTGAAACTGCATCGATGAATTGGTTCAGGAAGTAGATTACAAAAAAAAAGTTGCTATAATTCACCTTTTTTCACCTTTCTCTCTTTCTTGCATATCCTCCCCTTTTCTTGTCTTCTCTCTCCTTTCTTTCAAGTAGAAAAAGAAAAATGTTCCATAATTCTGTCTCTACTGTAGAATAACAGAAGAGACAGAATTATGGAACATTCCTTCTCTATTTCTATACGTACAGTACTTGCTACCACCCGTCTTCTTTTTACTCCTTATCTCCTTAACGTGGGCTGATCTTTTCTTCTTCTCCTCCTCCTTGTTGACGAAATGGGAATCTGGTGAAAGGGACGTAATGACCCCCCGTTGAGTGAGTGGAACGGAAAAGGCGAAAGCAAGTGCATACATTCAAGAGTCGATTGCAGCCCATTGTTTGGAGGGTGGAGACGGTTGAGGGTGTGGGTACTTTGATAAACGTCTAAAAAGCTAGCGGGGGGGGATGGTGAAGTACCATTGTCAAAGATTCTTTATACTGAAAGAATATATAAAAATACCTTGGATAGTGCGGTTTTGATCAATGCTGGTTCTGATGAAGCACAGTTGTGGTATTGCTGTGCAAATTACTGAAAGGTACGAAAACAACATTTAATTATTTGACTCGAACAGCGCAGTTTTGAACAGTACGGAAAATTTTGGAACGATTTAACCGCACTAATCAAGGTATACCTATAAACTCAAACTGGGAGAGAGTGGAAAACGGAAGAGAAGAGAGGGGTGAAGAAGAGAAGATGAAGAAGAATGAAAGAGAAGCTGGGAGTAAACAAGGAGGAGGAGGAAAGGTTGACAGGGGAGGAAGGCTGAAATTGCAAAGAGGGGAAAATGAAAGAAAGAAAAAAAGAAAAAAAGAGAGAACAGAGAAGGGGAAGAGAGAGAAAAGAATGTGATAGATAGATTGATAGATAGATATGAAGACATTGAAATATGTGTATGATCTGAATGAGATAGAGAGACATGGGGATATTGAGATATACGTATGATCAGAAAGATACTGATAGATGTGTGGAAAAAGCGGAAAGAGGAAAAATGTGAAAAGGTCAGCAAAAGAAAGAAAGAAAGAAAGAAAGAAAGAAAGAGAATATCGCAACATTGAATAAGAACGAGATGAACGGAGAGCGAAAGGAAGAAATAGAGAGAAAAAAAGAAAGATAATTGATAGCTATCCGATCGTGAAAAAATGGTTAACCAGAGAAATGAGCAACGTGTAAGATGACAAAGGGCAGTGAGAGGTTGAAGTGGTCGAGGTAGGAGGCCCGGCAAAAAGAGAATGTGTGATGGGAGGGAACAGGGTTAAAACCGCTTCAGGCGAACTGCATGTCTCTTTATCTTAATCCAATCATACCACCGCCTCCACCAGAGGATGCAGAGGAACGGGGACAACATTTCAGCTCCTTAAGACACTAAAACGAGAAAAAACAACAACAACAACAACAACAACAATAATCAGACAGATGATAAGGCCGGGAGATGTTGGAACAATAGAAATCTTAGGAAGACCCTCTCTAACAGCCACAAAACCGCTTATTACCTCTCTTGCCCTCGCCCGTGGGGGTTTCTGTCTTAATCCAACTCCTTGCCAGCTTTCTGGGGTCGGTGAATGAGATGAAATTTAGCGATCAACACTTGACATTGTTTGGTCTGCTTTTGAGGTCTCTTTGGTGGGGTTGTAGCGCTGTTGTGTAAAGGGTAAATAATCAATCGAGCGGACATCCTGACCCTACTTTATATATATATATATATATATATATATATATATATATATATATATATATATATATACTTGCAGCAGCCCCATTTTCTTTTATTGTTTATTCTATTTGCATTGTCTAGATTGAATGATATATTAACGGTGTAACGACGGGAGATCCTATCACATAAGTTTCTATATCGTATAACGCAATGATTCATACATGTGTATGATTATAAATTGCGTTATATCATACTGAAACTTTATTTGAAATGATATCCCGTCATTACTCGATGAACGTATCGTTTGGCCTTGGCAACGTAAATGCAAGAGACAATTAAAGAACATGGGGCTGCCACAGAAACTATCACTATGTAAAGATATCCATTCAACCACTCTCTTTCCCATAACTCATCGTGGCGTGCCAGTAATGAGGATTTTTTTTCAAGATATCTGACAGGACAAAGCGAATGCGGAAATCGATTCATGCTTTTGCCAAGATAATTAGAGAACGCAAGCAGCCTCGGCAAATATTCAAACGCAGTTTACTGATCGATGCTGGCGACCATCATTGTACACCAGGGTATAAAATAAACGTGCAGCGTTCCCAAAATGTTCAGAGATCATTCTGAAATGTGCAGAGATTATCCTGAAATGTGCACTGACCATCCTCTTTTGTGCTGTAATGAAATGGCACGATCTGAAAGCATTTGTTTAAAGTTTAGTTTAGTTCAATTTATTTCTTTAAGAATGTGCAAATCGTGCTGGTTGACCAATTTTTCTAATTTTTAAACTTGCTGTACATTCCGCTTCAGACACCAAGCACATTAATTGGGCCAGCGTCAACAAACTAAATTGGCCTTTTCTTTGGTTGTTACAGACTTACTTACTGACTGACAGAAATCATAACTGTCAACATTGGTTCCCTCTGTTTGTCTGGCTTTCTATTTATTTATGTGTCACGTTCAGCTCACACCGATGGAGCAAGAGGGCTAAAAAGTTTGGACATGAACTCCTCATTACCATAAACTGGCATATACCCGAAGAAAAATGACTTGGCTATTCATGTACCAGTCGGGAAAACGGAGAATGAAGCTAATCTATTAGTTTTTTGAGGTTTTTTTTTTTGTTGTCGTTTTTTTCTTCTTATAAATCAAGTATTCTATCTTTTATTTCCTCAACTCAACTCGGGTGGTTAGGTAGAAACCTATTTTATTAAAAATATCGCCTTATCATTTTATTTTTTAAGAATCACGAAGAGAGCGAGGTCAAATTTGACAAATCCGGCCGTTTTAAGAAAAACATTTGGTCATGAACTTTTGGTTTGCCAATATCTGAATTTTGGGTCATTTCTACTATAAACAATGATTATCATTATTTTTGCAGTTGACCAATTTGGCCATTTTTGTGGAGTTTGGGCCAGAGATGTCTCCAAATATCTAGCAGCTGTGCCTCCTTTTATCCTATTCGGCCGTCCGAAAATTCGCTACAGCTATGAGAAAGAGAGTCTCTCTCAATAAATGATCCTTTCTGTGAATCACTTAGTAAAGCAATGATTCTTCTTTTTCTTTCAGTCAATTGCACTGCATCTCTTTGACACATCAAAATCTTCACGTAATAATCATTGTTATGGCAACAACCCGTCTTGGATACTACAAACGTACTATTGATTCTTTCTACCCACGTTAATCTATTTTAAATGAACCAATCCATTATAACTTTTAGGTTATAACTGGAATAGGCTAAAACATAGATACAACCAAACAATTATACAATCAAACATTGATTTGCATACATGGCTTTTGAACGGAGAGATTATGTATATTTTGTTTCTCGATAATTCTCTCTCTAGATGGGCTTTCGGTGGGGACGGTGGTCAGTTTGTTATGTAAATTGGTCCCCTGGTGTTACGCTTGTTTTTTTTAAATTCGGACATTTTATTTACTGATCACTATCAACAGAGAAAAGACGAGAAAAATATCTACGTCGTAGTAATACGTTCATACCACATAATGTCGCCAAAATGTCATATCTGTCCACCCGATATCCCCAAAGGTTCTCAATATCTGAATTTCAATTAAATTTCATGGCAGAGGTGATAAGGTGAAAGAAAGACTCGTAAAAACTGAATTGTAAAAATTCAATCCTACTTACCTGTGAGTTATTCAAATATTGATCACCGTCAATTATTATTTTTTTCGACGTTTCTCTCCTGTTTCGGATATCTAAGTTACTTAGGTTAGTACGGCACAAGGCCACAAAGAGGAGCACCTAGTGAGGACGTGAATCCATCCACTAACCAATTGTTCTGAAAAGAGAGCTCTGTTAACGATTAAATCACATGTATTCTTTTCCAAAAAAAATAAACTACAAGAGAGTGTTTGAATAACCATCGCAATATGAACAGAATCTGATGCACTTGTTCATTGTTTGAACTTGGTCGAACGACAGTATTACTTTTAATATTCCGAAACAGTGCTATGTTGAGCAACTGAGAGAAATCCACCGATAATTTTTGTGTGAATGCAAAAGCAAGTGAATTTCAATTTACATTGCAAGATCGTTAGTTCTTTCAGCAGTGAAGCTTTATACACAATACATATATATTATGATAATCCCCTTTATAAAATGACCAAATACATGTAATATTATATAAACTATGCATCAAAATCATGGCTGAAAGGGAGGTGGAGTTTGATCAATATGCCATGTAAATATAACTGTTTTGTTTTTAAATCTCCGAAACGGTTACATGTTTAACAACTGATGATCCCAACCGAAATAAAATTTACACATAGTACCGTAATATCAAAGTATTTGTGAAACATTTAAAAAAAGCACTTTAAGAAAATTACATAAATTACATTATCAGATATTGGGAAAAGTATGACTGAAATGATACACAAAAAAATTGAAGTCATTCTTTTAAATGTTTTTATTGTTTAAAGCTGCAAAACCTTTTAGACTTCGTATAATGCTCCAGTTTCTGAAAGAAATTTTTTCTATGAATAAAAGTTGTTCGGTTGAATTTTTATTTCTTGATATTTTTATGAAAAAGTACTCAGTATATTTGATAAGTTTTTTTTAATAACCAAACAGAGCAATATTGTAATTATCATAACATCAGTGTCAGAGAGTTTGCTGCGTCTTTGATATATATATATATATATATATATATATATATATATATCATCAGCCGTTGTAGATCTCCTGCTTGACCTAGGCCTTCCCCATCTCGTTCCATAACAAGTGCAGTTGCACTAATCTTCGCCATATCTTACTGGCAAACTTCTCATCCCGCCAGCTTTAGTCTGGTCTTTTCCTACTGCGATCACAGTCCCAAGGACAGATTTTTGCTCCATCTGTTGTCCCATCTCCCCACTTTGTGCCCAGTTCGTCTTTCTCTTGCTTTATCGCCTCGAATAACCAAATATATTCCTTCTGAGGCTTCCCCTCTATTCTTATGGCCTTTCTGTCTCGGCTTTTATCATTGAACATTACCTTTGTCTCTGTTTTATTCATATTTATTTATTTTGCTTTCTCTATTTTGATTACTCATCATGTTTTGTAGATCCTCGACAGTTTCTGATATCAATGCAGTAACATTATCACAGAACCGTAACTATTTCTCCGTCTATGTGGACTCTAGCGTTTTCCCAGTCTGTTTTCAAGACTTTATTTAACCCTTTTTCCAAACTTTATTTTGTTAATGTCTTTATGAACTATTATTTATTGCAGCACCATTTTCGTGTGTAATCTCAATTACTCTTATATAATTCTCATTTATACGTTGAAGGCTGCCAAATGTTCGATTGGATCAAAGGCTATTTTATAGCCCACGTAAGCTAAACAAAGTGGTTTGTTGTAGTTTGATGTCTTTTCGATTAGCTGGTTTAATGTGTGTAGGTGGTCTATTGTCAAATACCCGCTCCATTCGTTAGTTTTCATCTAAAATGTTTGTTAATTTATTAGTAAATGCTTTTGATGATGATTTGAAATTTGATAGGGTGGATAAATAAGTCTGTAACCTGACAAAGTTATTAGCTGTATTTTGATCTGAAATTTGTCCGGTACTATTTTCAACTTGATTTATGGATTATTGAATAATCTTTCAGTCAAGAGCCTGGGCAAAAAAGAGATTTTTTTGTAAAATAAATGTTTTAACTTACGCACACACACACAAACACACACACACACACATGTATATATACGTGTATGAATGTGTGTTAAATGTCAGTGGTGTAAAATTACATTCACATTCATAAGTTTTTTTTTGTATCATCTGTTATTTCGTCTTTCTTCAGCTCGTTTGTCCTGGTAAATATATCACTCACACTCACGCACACACACATATACATATATAAATATGAATATACACACATATGTGTGAATGTGTGTGCGTGTGTGTGTGTGAGAGAGAGAGAGAGAGAGAGGAGAATTGGTGTCTCATTTTAAACGATTTTAGGTGATCTGCAAATGATGCCTGGATATTGAGTCACTTTCTTTCAAAATAAAATTCATGGAATCTTTTTCATTTTTGTTTTCTTTCCAGTAAAATTTTAGGCACTTGATAATTTTGGGGATTATTTTGCATGTTATTTTTTCAAACTTTTTCCTTATTTCTTATTGTGATAAGTGATGCTCATTGAGCGTTGTATGATATATTGAACATTTTTGACTCGGTTTTAATCGTCGAAATGATTACTTCTTCCTTTGATCGAGAGAACATTGATAATAATCGATACAAACTATCAACATTGCTTGTTTTAGAAGAAGGTAGGCACTCAATTTTATAATCATAGTCAATTAAGAATGTTGCCTAACGCTATAATCTACTTTCACTATGCACTAGAGAATCCTTTCTTGAACTGAATATAGCCAATAAAGACATATCAGACATTGCAACTTATTTGTTTTCGAGCTATAAGTATGATTTTCTGATTGATTATGTTTGCAAGTATAGAAAATGTAAATTATTGCCTTCAAACTTTATTTTGTGATCAGGACGGGGATAATTTGAATTCTACTGATTTTCATTTGAACAACAGGCAAATTCGCACATTTCTAATCATATAAAGTAAGAAAAACAATTACTTATGAATATCACTATCCTAGCCACAAAAGCAAAGTTTGAAGGGACTAATAGCTATTTTCTTAACTCCTTACACATAAACAATCTGAAAATAACACTCACTACCCTGGAACGAAAATTGCACTTATAGCAAAATATTTGATATGAAATTATATTTTAGAAAAGTTATCTACTTATAATTATTTTAACTGAATCTCCAATGACGGAGTTTGAGTTAGTTGTTGAACTAAGACAACTCTATTCGACAGCTTGATTAGCGAACTAGTCTTGCAGGCTATTATTTCTGGAATCAATTTGGTACTCGGTGGGGTAGACACGATTTTTAGTCTTGTACCAAACTAAATTAGACTCAGTGAATACCAATATTTTTAGGATCCTAACCACAACTTGATCTTGTACCGTTCAGTTTCAAATGTTGTTCTCGATTAGTCCACTAAAACTTACCCTTTTAAAACTATTACTTTAAACTCAGGTATAATGTCGCAATATCGTTATTTGTAATCACAACAGCGATCATTAATTACCCTTTCATTGTTGCAGCCGCTTGAAATGGATAAAGAGGACGGATGGTGGACAATTGATATTGAATGAAAATAGAGAAAAAAAAAGTATGTTGAACAAGTCTGAAGCTTTTCTTCAATAATACCAGAATAATGTCCGGCGATGAGAGGAAGATTATGACTCATAACCAAGCTGAAATATAAAACTGGAGAGAAAAGACGCCGGCTGCTAAGCTGCCGAGTCAATTTACAGAAGGAAAGGAAGGCGAGAAGAAACACAAGACTCGGTTGTTCTTAAAGAGAAAGAGAAAGAGAGAGAGAGACAGAGAGAGAGTGGGTGAAAGAGAGAAAGAGAAAGAGAGATAGAGAGAGATGTGAATGCATTGGTTTTGATATTGACAGGCAGAGAAAGGGAGAGAAATGTATAAAAGAAATAAGAAAGAAAGAGAGAGAAAAAAAAGAAAGAAATGCAACAAACTGATATATAGATAATTATGAACTGTGACAGACGAATAGATAGATAGATAGATAGATAGATAGATAGATAGATAGATAGATAGATAGATAGGTAGACAGACAGACAGACAGATGCATTGGTTTGTTCTAGCTCATGTAATCCGGTCCGGCACAGATTCAATATCAGTAATCTAGGAAACTAATATGAGGATCGCAACACTGCAACAGGTAGTCAAAGATGAATAGATTGTAGCATTAGAGTCATGTTGATGTCTTTTTCAATTCGATAATTCTTAGAACAGAGAGAATTTTGTGTTGAGACCAAATATTCAAATCGGTTAACAGCGTTTGTAAGGAAATAAGGGACTCGAAGAACAAGTGGTTGAAAATAGATTGACTGCATTCTTTTTTAATCGGTTCATAGCGTTCAGAAAGATAGAAAGATACGAAATAGAGGGCAGGCAAAGTAAGAAGATTTTTTTCTCTTTTTACGTCAAACTACGTCATATCATTCCTTTTTCTTGAAATAAAGAAATAAAAAGTACAAGAAAGAAAAAAGAAAAGAAATCAGACTAAACAGTGTTTGTAACTAATGAATCCCCCCTATATATATATATATATATATATATATATATATATATATATATATATATATATATATATATATATATATATATATATATAACTTCTTCTTTTACCAATGAATTATATTGCATTTTGAACGATATTTTTCACTTTTCAAATTCTTCTTGTAAGTAATTTTTTTTCGATCTTTCTTTTGATTTTATCAACAAATGCTAATTAGATATTGTAAGCACAGGGGGCAAATAAGCAATATTCAACGACGCTTTGTGATCTTCTCTGTTTTCATTATTAATAAAAAGTAAAGACAAGCTTTTCATTTCATTATTGCAATAAATAATGATGAATATATTGTTGGGTTACACTTTTTTTTAAGAATAAAGATCGTTTCTTGGGCCCTCTTTATGGATTTCATAGACTTTATATGCTATTTAGATATCGCCATAGGTTTATGTGCGTGAAACCAAACATTACTAAACCAAGGCAAGAACAACATAAAAAGCGTGTATGAACTAAACAATAATTAATTTATGATTCCAACTTTCGTCGTTTTCTCTTTAAGTTGATACTTGTTAAATGAAAATAAAATAATACTCAAACAAATAGTTTTATAGTGAACTATGCTCAGAGATGCGCTCAGTTATTTGCGCTGAGTTGTCCCTCCGGCAAGCAGTGGTGCGTGGAAAAGTCGGTGTTTAGATGTCGGCACCCAGTAGACGTGCCTGGAGATGTTGTATATCCATTATATATATATATATATATATATATATATATATATATATATATATATATATATATATATATATATATATATATATATATATATATATATATATATATATATATATATGTATATATATATATGTATATATATATATACGTATATATATATACATATATTCATATATATTTATACATTTATGTACATTTATATATACAAATATTCATTTATGTATATATTTTATTTATATATATATGCTTATATATACGTATATACATTTATATATCTATGTATATATGCATATATATATATATATATATATATCTACATTTATATATACATTTGTATATATATATATATATATATATATATATATATATAATATATATATATATATATATATATATATATATATATATATATATATATATATATATATATGCAGATAGATAAATAGATTGGTCGATTGATTTTATCGTACAATGATAGAATTCATTTTTTTTTTTCATTATACGAGATGCTACCTTAATGTTTGTTGTTTCGAGATCGGTTAATCTGTTAATCTAAGTTACCCAGTAATACATTTCGACAAATAATTCATACATATCACCCGACAAGGAAACCCCAAGTTCCATCATTTTTCCTCCTTTGGGGAAATTATTTTGTGCTTCAAGTTCCTCAACTTTTACGTAGTTCCTCGTACTCTGTTTGGGGAACATTTGGTTAATGTTTCTATGTTCACTCTTTGTTTCTGTCTCTATCTAGCACTCTGTCTCCCCACACTCATATATATATATACATATATATATATGTGTGTGTGTGTGTGTCAGTGTGTGTGTGTGTGTCAGTGTGTATGTATGTGTGTATGCGTATGTATGTATATATATCTATATATCTATATATAAATATCTATCAATCTATCTATCTATCCATCTATCTATCTATATATATATATATATATATATATATATATATATATATATACTGGCAGACTAGCAGAAAATGCTTGCCCCCCCCCCCCTCAAGGGTGGACGTATGCGCATTGTCAATAGAACTTTTGTAAAAGGTCAAAATTAATTATTCCGTTACTGTAAAATTACAGACTTGTATGTTTGAATTCAATATATTTCAGTGCTTGGACGTTGAAATTTAGCATTTCTCAATATGAGGACGTAAAAAATTAGTATTTTTAGTGCCCGGGCGTTGGAATCTTAGAATGCTTCTTTGCCCTTTGTCCTGAAAAGGTAAAATAAAAAGTAGATCAATGAACAGCAAGTATTTATTCAACACAATCTTATTCCTTGCAATTTCTCTTAAACAACTCTTCTCGTCAATCATGTTGATCGAAAATTATACAGTTAACATTTAAGATCGAAATTCAAGTAATGATAGAGGGGGCGGGGATATGAACAGACCGAAATAGATAGATAGATAAATACATATATATATACCAAGCATAAGTAAGAGAAGCTCAATATCAATCTCACTATCAATTAAATGCGTCACAAAGCTAAATAGAGAACAGGGCGATAGTATTGTGCTAATCTCTCCACAGTGAACGATGGAATAAATCCTTAAGATCAAATAGGTTTTATTTGTTTTTGATAATCTGAGGCAAATAAATAGGTATGGAAGGCCGAAGGCAGTCTATCGACAGGTTTAGTTAGTCACTCAATAGAACTCGTCTTGTGACCAATGTCCTTTGGCAGCCTTCAGTGTTGGGGTGATCAATTAAACAATTGGAAAAAGCGCTTATAAGAAAATAAATTAGTCCTCTCGCCTTTTGTTAGGCAGTGATCACTACTATTCGAAATTATTCTGTTGGACCTGAACTAAGGAACCAATTTAGCATAAACTTACTTCGCAAATTGAACCCTGCAATTAAAAAAAAACTATTTAGGGGTGGTGACTTTCAGAACATAATTAGGAGTAAATGTTCAAATTTTCAGCCACCTAGCCCCATTGGAGCATCCTGCACGAGTAATATATTCATACATTGACCAATTCAAAAACTGAAGAACACTACGTTGACAGTTTTTCGTTGACAGTTTCTAATCAATAGCATCAGACGGTTTCTCTCTCTTCTTTCAGGCATGAATACAACAAACAAAGTTTCATCTCCCTACCAGAAGGAAACTGATCGATACACTTTTTAGGAAAATAAAATGCTGACTATTCATATTTATTGAGCTCTGATACAGTACAAGGCGGGCACGGTATCAAGAGAGCGGCCTACTCACCTTCGTATCCATAATTTGAAATCCTGATTTTTACCTGGACCCGAACATCGACCATTGAGAAATATGCAATGAACTTAGACACGAAGTAGGTCACCATGAATGTACCTTGTCTAATAGGGCGTTAGTGTTTGTTTTATACAGGACTTAATCGTACCTATTCCCTGATCATCACGGTGTGCTAGGCATAAATATTACCTATAAGAACATAGACAAATGCACTAAAAATACGTCCTTTAAAACGAACCATACTAAAGTATATCTTTATTTATACAAACACATGGATACGTATATACCTTTGTAGACAAGTATACGCAAAAATGCATAGATATAAAACAGAATTATGTTGATGCAAAGGTTCCCAGCATTCCGTGTGGGCTCCTGTAATCTGTGATATATAATTCTCTTCGAATCTCACAAAACACAGAAGAGAAGTTTCCCCAGTATATTTTTGTTTAGTACGAGTTGTTATAGGCTATCTTGAATCTGGCCATGATTTTCTCCGTTTTGGACCCTCGTAATGAATCCATTTTTCATCAACACTGGCTATCTTGCCCAAAGATGACTTTTTTGTGTCGGGCAAAGTGTTCAAGAGCTGACCAATGTTCTTTTACGTAAATACATGCACAAATTATTTTCTTGTCAACTGAACCTCTCCTAAGACTCTACTCTAACTGCATGTTTTTTTTATCAAGCATTTTCATGAAATAAACCTATCACACATCGTGTATTGAAGCACTGATTTGTACTTTGGTGAGTACAAACACACACACACGCATATATATATATATATATATATATATATATATATATATATATATATATATATATATATATATATATATATATATATACGTCAGTGTGTTCAAAATATATATAACAAATATATATCATAAGGAAATTTCCTTATTCTAAGGATGCTCGGTCACGATTTCAAATCTAAAAAGGAAAGTAATTTTTCTCGTGTATTAATTACTATACTGTTTATTTGATAAGCTACGATTGCAAAACCAATACTTCTTGGACATATATACATACCTCTCTTCCATCATCATATGATGAGTACCAGTCTGTCAATGAAACAGCTCACCAACTGTTTTGTCTGTCGACGAGGGGACATTTTTGTCGATATATCAGACGCCAGGATAGAACACACACACAAACATGTATATTTTTATATATATATATATATATATATATATATATATATATATATTAGAGAGAGAGAGAGAGAGAGAGAGATGTATTGAGGAAAATAAGGCTGCTGCAGGAATCAAACCTGCCACCGATAGAATAGCTGTGAAGCTCTTACGATTGAGTTTGACAGCCGCCAGTAATGCAAAGACCCAATAAACAGCTTTCAACCAGAATTCCAGTGTCCATATCTTAATATAATATGCAACGGATGCGTTGAAAGAGACTAATACTCCGAAAATAAACAAGATGACACACATATATATATATATATATATATATATATATATATATATATATATATATTATTGTGTCATCCACAGACAGCTGTTTCGATGTATTACATCTCTTCAGTGTGGCTATAGACTTTCCATTATCCCATCCAGTACATATATATATATAGCTGTCTGTGGACAACACAATCATTAATATATATATATATATATATATATATATATATATATATATATATATATATATATATATATATATACTCACATGTATGTTCATCAGTAGATCTGAGGTCACATAATGAAAATAGCTTTATAACAAATATTTATGATTCAATCTCCTTATCTCCTTCTATACCAATGCACTTAATTCAATATGTATATATCGAGAAAAAGAGACAGAGAGAGAGAGACAGACGGACAGACAGACAGAAAGTAAGAGAGTGAGAGAATAAGAGAGAGAGAGAGAGATGTACAGTCTTTCTCTCTACGCTTGTCTGTTGAGGATATAAATGCAATTATACGCATAATATCTAGATACTTACCACAAAGACACATCCAAGTAAAATGTACATTAAAACAGAGAAACGTGCATTAAAACAGAGGAAGAGAGCGTGAACGGCATCGGCTGGGCACGGACCGGACCAACAAGGGAGTGTGCTTGAAGCATTTAGTAAAGTTCGTCGCGTGACATTTGGGCCATGCACTGCGATTACGACGTTTGACATCCCCAGAGATCTAGAAGGCAAGTGCCAAGGTCGTCGATACGGACAGTCGAGCGTCTGACCGTCTCTTTGCGCTGACAAGACATAGGGTGATCTGGATGCTGTCAATATTATGCGTAGTCAGTGGAAATGGACATCGTTCATTTGGATACGCTCCAGTTGGGCAGTGTCAGCCAAATGTGACGGCTATAAATATGTTATAGATAGATAGATAGATAGTAAGATTCTGTATAGTTGAAAGGAATTCCAATAGTACATAAACACCCCCCCCACACACACACATTTATAAGTGTGTGTGTGCGTATTTGTGGGAAGAGAAAGGGAGCAAGATCTTATATATGTTATATACATATAAATAAAGGAACACTGAGTGATTCATACTATACAATTTTTTAGATATTTCCTCATTATTTTGATAGTTCACACACATATACCATATGTGTGTATGTATGTATGCATATGTGCGCGTGTGGGCATGTGTGTTTGAAAAGCTAATTAGGGTTAAATTCAAAGCAGGACATTATTTGATAGATTCCTGCCTCGGAAGCTGCTTCAAAGTTCATTTCATTACTAATTATGTTTTTAATCGATTTCGAAACAATAATCATAATTCATATATATATATATATATATATATATATATATATATATATATATATATATATATATATATATATATATATATATATAATGGAGTAAAGATTTGATACACGGACACATTTATGTTTCTACCCTGTTTAAAAAAGCATAAACAAGGCTGAAACATAAACGTGTTTGAGTTAAGAACATTGTATTTTAAGCACTATAAATTCTACTTAATGTTCTATGTTGAATGCATCGAGCATTTTATGGAATAAACCTATCATACATCGGATATAATATTACATTGCATCCCTGATTTGTATAATATATATATATATATATATATATATATATATAGAGAGAGAGAGAGAGAGAGAGAGAGAGAGAGAGAAAGTAACCGTCAAATCCGAGAAGTGTTCGTTTCCATGGGTGAGCAGTTATATAGTATTAGGGTAATGTTCTTCAATGGACCAAAACCAGGGACAGATCAATCCATTCTCCTGATGAGATATGTCCGACATACATAGAAATACAGTATCGAGTTTTTTCCCTGTCATTAGCTTGCCGATCACAGCTATATGCCAGGTGTCCTCGATTATTAAAAAAATACATGAATAATATCTATATATATTCCTCACATATAAAGATGTTCGGTGTACATCATATATTACAGTCATACGTACATCAACTTAGTATTCAGTGATTTTTCTGCGACTAATCTCTTCATCCTTTCAGTTGTTTTCGGATGATAATTCTTCAGCCTTCCCCGGAGGTCTTCAGGATACTTTGCTGAAATTTCAAGATAAATCATTTTTATCATACCATTTATTATTCAGTTTTGCCGTAATTTTAATTTGAATACGACGTTTCGCCCGATACATTATTCGGTCGTCCCCAGATGCATTTTACATTGCACCCAGTCACTAAAATTCAAGACGTCTTTTTGAAGGCAAATAAGGAAACAATAATTTGATAATATATTGAGTATTTTCGTTCATACTTTCAGATATCTACGTGTATGTTGATGCTTACAATTGAAACCTTGTGGTGCTTTTTTAGTACAACGATATTTTTTTATTTTAAATTTATTCTTGGATTAAATATTGCAACATTAATATTAAATTTGACTAGCTTTTTCCTTACAGTTCTTTTGAATGACAACTTTGAAATGGACCGTAATCCTACGGCAACGATTAAACAGGTCTATGGATCAAAATCAGCTTCCGTTCAACACTAAATCCCCGTGGTTGATTAGTTGAAAGAGGTCAGGCGAATATTGGACCTCCTTCTGACTAGAGAGTGTGAGTTCGATTCTTCACCGTGGGTTTGCTCTTGATTTTCCAATTGCACTGCTTAATCATTACGGTGCGAATGAAAGTTGTAATGAAAAGCAACTGAAGGTTAGGATGAAGGTAAAAACTGGTCAGAATTAACAATAATCTACATGCTTGTTGAAATGTATGAATAGTAGACGCTCTCACGGAAGCCTGTCATAGAACGACCGTTTGAAAGATGGCCTTGGAGGCCATGGCTAGTGAGTTTCAGTCACTATAATGACCTTGTGCAATATTAAACTTGGGTGGATAAATCCATAAGGACCTGACTCTTGGCTGAGATAGTTGGATATTTCCTACCAGTGTCAGTGGTTGGTGCTCGAGTTCTGTCTGGTAAAAGACTGGATTTAGATCCCGACTTTCAGGACAGACGGTCTTGGAATACGAACGCAAGACTTCCTATCCGTATTCACTCATTTGGTCATTATTTGTACAAAGCTGAGCTTCTAAATTTACGAAGTTTTTGCGGAAAGTATCCAGCCATTTGATATTGACGAAAGAGTTGCGTACACTGGGCATTTCCACCTTAGTCCTCTTCAGATTACCCCCTGGGGCCTCACATACTTATCCCAATGTACCTGAAACTTTTCAAAATAATCTGGAAAGTCCTCTTTTGGGATCACCATCAGATGCCACGTCCGACTCTCCTTCTGCTCGTCCACAGTCTGAAATCTCTTTGGGGAAAAGCTAGAAGTTTCAGGGAGCCGAATTTAGAGTCTACGGTGTGTAAGGGGAGCAGAGAAGTGGGTGACGCAATGTTTTCCAAAAAAGTTCTGCACGAAACGTGAAAAATGATTTGCTCCGTCATTGTAAATACAACAACCACACAGTGCACAAGCTCGGTCTATGGCATCTCATTGCTGACTGAGTAACCTCACAGCGGAGCGTTTGTTCACGCCTGCGAAATGAAGGTCACCTCACTGATTGCCAAGTAACATCGGTTTTCAAGATATAAAAAAAGTTTTCATCAAAATATGACGGGTTTGGTTTCACGCTAATTTGTGAGGATTCAGACTTTTTCGCCACATTCTGTATGCACTCGATTTTATTTGTTGTCTTGTAAAATCTCCCAGTTCCAAAGACCAAAATAATCTACGTACACAGAGAGATGGACGAAAACCCCAAAGAAAATAGCCGAATGTCCAACTCCTAGAATTCCACTACTTATCCCTAGCTTCGATCGGCACAAGATTAATTTTCGCAATGGAGTATCTCTCTGAGGATTACATTCTTTCTGGTTTCAAACGCAGGAAATATTTTCTCAATTGACGGATATCGACCGACAGGAAGGTATCATTTGCCGACACCGTCTCTGTTTACCGACAGTATACGGCGCCACTCCAGTAATGACATTTTCCATTTTCTTGGAGGAGATAGCTCAGTTAGTAGAGACGAAGATTGATGGCCAACGAGCTTTTTCTCCAGTTAAGTCTTGGAAATACACCTGGTAATTTATTGAAAAATTATTTTCATCGAAAAAATCTGACATTAGGACAAGTGATTTTACGAATACTTATTTATACCTTGTAGGAATCGTTGGTTTTACAAGGATACACATGCAGATCTTTTAGTGATGTGATTTTGCCAGAGCAAACTTGAAAATTTTTTTTAGGTGAGATTTTACAAGGGTAAACGTGCAAATCTTTTAGGAGATGAGATGAGATCTAATAAGTGCCGACTTGCAAATCTATTTTTTACGATGTGATTTTCCAAGGGGCCAAACATGTAAATCTTTTTACAAGGTGTGATTGTTCATGGCAAACAAGGATATTTTTAGATGTGATTTTTCAAAGGAAAAATATATTTCTGTGCAAATTTATATTATGCTCCCATAGACCTGCACTGATCTATGCTAATTATTATCATTGATATTTATATTTCAAGAAAATATATTTGTACAATACTGACCAGCAAGGAAAAATACTTTTTGTCCTTTTTTGAACTCAAGATTTTTATTCATTTAGCGAAAATATAAAATACTTTACAAGCATTAGACCACCCCTATGTGGAGGACGTCCTTACTATAAATATCCTGGTTTTTGTAATCGTTGTTGATTTTAACTTTAGGTCCGTCGCCCAAGAATGAGAAAAACATATTATTACTCAACAAATACTTATTTTTCAGCATAATCTCCACCCAAGATCCGAAGGTAGACCAAAGTAAAATATGATATTGAATTATTTAAGCGACGTAATTGGTGTGGACATGAAATATAGCAATAAAAAATATATTATATAGTGCAAAAGGTTGCTTGAATGATTTCTAAGGGTTGGCAATCGCAATAGGAAAGACCAGACAGGGTGCAGAGAGATGCGATTGGAAGGTTATCCGGTAAAACATATCATATTGGCATTCAAAGAGCAGACAAAGGCCTTTGTCCAGAAGTTGGCCTGAAATAGCTTCTGCTGATATATATGTATGTCATCATCAGTTAATATAAGTCCACCGCTGGATAAAGACCTTTCTGCAGTCCTTTCCATGACGACCACGATTGCACTTACCTCTGCTGTATCTAACCGACATATTTTCTTATCTCATCACATCCATATGGTGTCTGGTATTTTCTTACTGTGTTTGTAGCCCCTTTCTGTTTCCCTTCTTACACGCTAAATGTCCAGCCCAACTCCATTTTTGTTTAATTACTTGTATGTTTTCTTTCGATTTTGGTCCGCTCTCGGATACATGTAGATCTCTTTTTATCTCTTAGGATTATTCCCACCATAACGCTTTCCATTCCTCTCTCTGGTTTTGTTAGTTTCATGCTTCTAATCCGTGCACCACATCTTTTGTACACTTTACGTTTTAAGCATACTGGCCTTTCGATATATCTATGTCTAATTGTTGCACATTGCTTTATTTTGCATTCGTGATCTTTCTCTTACGTTATCATCAGATAATTTTGACGGAAATCAGAATCGACAAACCTAGTCTGAATTTCGAGTAAGGCTGCTTATGTTCCTTGGGAAAGACATAAACCTACATCCCTTAATTCAGGGCCATTGCCATATATCTTAGCAAAAAAGGTTTTGTCCCTTGCATGCCAGGGAAGTTGACGGTGGATGGATCGGTTGAGAAAGCAACCACTCTCCCATAACCTCCCAGGCAAGTGATAATTGTAAAACTAGTTGCACCATAGACAAAGATCTGTGCACGAAATTGAGTGATATGAATGAATAGTCAGCGATTCTTCCTGGTAAAAAATTCAATCCTTCAAAGTTAGATTACATAGTCTTATATTATTAACGTTGATTGTTACAAAAACTTTCACGAATACTGCGGATAGTATTGGAAATATGAGATTTGCGATCACCAGTCGTCGGCAATAGCTTAAGAGTCAAAATGAAGAGGGATGTTGGTAAAAAGCGGGGGCGGGTCGGAACCAACCACAGTGCTCCTGTGATACGTGAGGAGGGCTGGAGAACTGAGGAGACTGTCACTCAACCTTCAGTGATGACTGCCAAACTGATGATAAGGTACGAACCACAGCACTGCTGTAGTCTGCAATAGGAGGGATGGAGATTGGGGACCTGCTGTCGCTCATCAGACATCTTGAGTGAGCAATAATAATAATGATGATAATAATAATAATAATAATAATAATAATAATAATAATAATAATAATAATGATGATAATAATAATAATGATGATAATAATAATAATAATAATAATAATAATGATAATAATAATAATAATGATAATAATAAAGTCTGCCACATTAAATGTTAGCAGTGGCCTAATAGAGGAAGGAAAATGGAAGTGGAGATGTGAACCACAGCACTGGCGTGATAAGTGAGGGAGAGAAGAGATGTGGGCTGAAGACCTGAGGAGACTTACTGTCACTCAGCCTCCTGCAATGACCACCAGGCAACAGGTGTGAAACTGTAAACAACATTATTGCTGTGGTCTATGAGAATGTGGAGAGGAGGGCTGGAGACTTGAGGAGACTTGCTGTCACTCAACCTCCAGGTCTTCAGCCAACCTCAGGACTTCAGCCAATTATTATTATTATTATTATTATTATTATTATTATTATTATTATTATTATTATTATTATTATTATTATTGTTGTTGTTGTTGTTGTTGTTGTTTCATCAAGTTTTCACACTAACAGCAACTACTAGTTTACACTGGACAATAAGTGACAGCATGTCTCCGTAATGCTACTGCTCTCTCTTCAGTATTCCAGCAGTTTTTCGTAGTGCTGTTGTATGGATGGTCACAATTCTTCATCAAACTTCCAGTCTCTCAGCCTTTTTCGCTGGGCCTTTCAGGATGGTTCCTGGTGCCATGTTCCATAATTTCTCAGGTTAATTTCAAATATTTATCCAACTTTCCGCTTTCTTAACTTTGTACTCTGTTTGACCGGCAAAAACCACTGATTATCCAATAACGTTATTCAACTTGATACTAATTTTTAGTTATCAACGTTTACCTATTGCTATTAAATGCGTTAGTAAAATTATTTTTGTAAAAAAAATAATATATCTAGTAGAGAACGTCAACCTATACTATCAATACCAACATATGTTTCTTCAGTTTTCAAGTCGGTCTGGCTGGCATTCGTGAACCCTGAATAGGTTTTAGTGGGGTGCAACTTGCAAAGTTTATGCTAAATTGAACGCATGTTCATGCCAGCTTGTTTTTTGTTTTTGTTTCTTGTAAATTCAGACTTTTTCGTGATTACTGCCCAACAAAAGGCAAGCGAAGTAATTCATTCATTGATGGGACCTTTTTCTGATTTTTTTTAAATTATCACCCCAACACAAAATGCTGTCAAAAGTC